>JACEFZ010025161.1:0-137500 GCA_014155875.1 Cepaea nemoralis | reverse complement strand
ATTATTTTGAAAACTGTCTGTTGCATCGTTATGAAATTTTCCCAGCCGTCTTATATTTACCCCCACCCAAGGAATATGTCTTTGATAGGTCCAAAAACAACTTAAATCATTGAAAGCGGCGACATTCCTTTGATGTTTTGCTGAACAACTAGTGATTTCTCGCTAACAAAGTTATTTTTACGGTAATGGGAGACCTGCAAATTCTGATGACACACAAAGGCGTATCCGGATTCGTATGGGAGTGGGTGCAATGAAAGAACTAAGCTTAAAATCGACAGGGTCGGCTGCATTGCACCGGGTTTTTATCCCGTATGGCTCAGTTTCTTTCCGCAGCGCGGAAAGCGTCGCACAAAGCACGAACTCCGTAGCTCCAGCGACGACCCTCGGGAGTCTCCGAAAAAATGCACTCGTGAAATAAGGACGCGGCCCGGAATCGAACATACAACCTTCGGAGCCCGAGTCAGACGGCTTGACCACTTCACCACGGAGAATCCCGAGAGGGGTGCAATGTGTCATATTAGTAAAGACAGAGAATTTACAGAGGCACGGGGTAAATAATTTGTAAATTAACAGGAAAGTAGAAGGAATATATTTCTTACCTTATTTTTCATTTCCTTCTTGTTTCTTCAGCTGATGCTGATGCTGTAATGTTTAGGGCCTGCAATTCGTCTGAATAGTTGGAGCAAAATATCCCAGTAAGTGTGTACGTAGATTAAGGTCTGCGATCTGCTCAGACCTTAATCTGTGTCGGATGATTCCAGTAGGTTGATGATTGCTCTCGGTTGCATAAAATTCAATCCATCCTTTCTCCAATAGTCCTCTTCCTCTTTCAACACATGGTCCTGACGTTTTTTCCAGTAACTTTTATCAATATTTAATAGCACGGACAGACAGACAGACAGACAGACAGACAGGCAGACAGACAGACAGACAGACAGACAGGTAGGTAAGTAGGTAGGTAGGTAGGTAGGTAGGCAGAAAGGTAGGTGGGTGGATGGCTGGCTGGCTGGCTGGCTGACTGGGTGGGTGGGTGGGTGGGTCGGTCGGTCGGTCGGTCGGTCAGTCGGTGGGTGGGTTCCGGCAGGCAGGCAGGCCGGGCGGCCGGCCGACCGACCGACCGACAGATAGATAGATAGATAGATAGATAGATAGTTAGATAGGTAGGTAGGTAGGTAGATAGGTAGGTAGGTAGATAGATAGGTAGATAGATAGATAGATAGATAGATAGATAGATAGATAGATAGATAGATAGATAGATAGATAGATAGATAGATAGATAGATAGATAGATAGATAGATAGATAGATAGATAGAGATAGATAGATAGATAGATAGATAGATAGATAGATAGATAGATAGATAGATAGATAGATAGATAGATAGATAGATAGATAGATAGATAGATAGATAGAAAGATAGATAGATAGATAGATAGATCCCCGCCAGGAGCCGGGCCGAGCCAGCTAGTTTATTTATATAATCACGTTTCATGAAAGAACCCACAGTTTGACGACACCTCTGAACTATAACACTCAGTCTGTGCAAAATCGAAAGACCGCCAGACAATTTTAAAAATAGCGCGAATGTGTCTTGCTGGTGCTGTAATACTCTTAAAATGATGGCATTAATAGCGGGGCAGAAAAATATATACCGCATATAAACAAACATTGAAATCTGCTGTACAATCTCCAGAACAAAAATTTTTTTGTTGGGTGGACATAATGATAAGGTTATATACTAAATCTCATCATTTTCCCTCAGTTGGTTACTGAGATATTGAATTTTATATTAAGGCAACAAACCAAAAAAAAAACACTATAGGTATTTACTTCTCTACCTTTCGCTTGTTCTCTTCCCCTCACTCTTGCCAGTTGTCATCAAGTTCTCCAATGTATTTCTTCTCACACCTCTCTTAATAGGTTGATATTGGTCTACTTCATTATCAATTCTTATGGCAGCTTGTTATTTCCACTATATGTTTAAAAAAAATTATAAGGTCTTTCCTATCAGTTTGTAGATCTTCAAGCATCTCCTAACGTTGACATGTCTTACTTTATCGAAAGCCTTTGTGTAGTCAATAAAGCAAAGATACAGATCTTTGTTTATTTCAATAGAACGTTCAATTACTGCTCTCAGTATATACACAGCATTTACTGTGCCTTCTACAAACCCACATCGTTCTTCTCCTATTCCAGGTTGTAAAAAAAAGAAAAGTCGCTTAAAAGTCGACAGGGTCAACTTCATTGCACCGGGATTTTATCCCATATGGCTCTGTCTCTTTCCGCAGCGCGGAAAGCGTCGCACAAAGCACGAACTCCGTAGCTCTTGCGACGACCCTCCGAAAAATTTCACTCGTGAACCGAAGGACACGGCCCGGAATCGAACCCACAACCTTCGGAGCCCGAGTCAAAAGGCTTGACCACTTCGCCACAGAGACTCCACAGAGATTCCAGGTTGTATTTTCTTCCTACCTCTTTGCATGATAATTCTCAGCAACATCTTCGTGATTTGGCTCATTCTACTAATTGTTCGATGTCTATTACATTCCAAGGCTCCTTATTTCTTCGGGATTGCAATAAATATAAAATCACGTAATTCAGGAGGTATATCTCCAGTATCGTATATACAGGCAATCAATTGTGCAGTCCATTGTTTACGTCTTCACTGGCCAAATTACAATAAGTTTCAATGCTAACAAACTGCAGTGCTGATGGTGAGGTAGGGGGTTCAGCCCTTACACCGTCAGTTGGACTGACATGTTGACTTCCCTTCTTTGACTTGGGGAAGTAAATTACAAGTACATCGGAAGTCGGAGTGTATTCGCCTGAAAAAGAGGGACATTGGTAAAAGGGAAAGCTATCACACGCGCAAAAATAAGTCCAGCGTGGACTGCGAGTTCAAATAAAGCGAAGGAAAATAAATAAGATAAAACACGATTAGCTGCCCTCGCGGGGGTGCCCGTACTTTCTGCAGATTAGCGCCACTCATGACAGTCACCCGCCAGGTACGGCTCAGCCTAAAATGAGTACAAGGGTAATGTTTTAGAATGTAAAGGCGGGATGTGTAATACCCACCACATGGTTAAGCGTTTTCCCTTCTATTCTTATTTCATATGTTAGTGTTAACATTTTTTTTTCTTTGAAATAATCATTGTTTCTGTTTTCTTGATATTTAACAGTCAAATACTACTTCTAAATGTACGCATTCGTAACCAACGTTATACAAATTATCTCCCCATTTCCTGGTAGTCGCCCCTCTAGGTTAAAGATATCTCCTGATCTCCTTGCGGTAATTTGATCTGGATAAACCCACAGCCCCGCAAATTGGTGTTGTTAGAGTAGATCCTCTAAAAGTACTGGAGAGTTTTGGTCAGAGACCATAACTTTATGAAGGGAAAATCCCAACTGCACCTCCACATGGTAGAGGATGGAAACATACCACGGTGTGGCTAACACAGCTCTGGGGACCGAGTATCCACCGGAATAAGTGGACAACTCTGCAGCAGAGCAGGGCACTCACTTGTCTTTGCAGTCGGAAATGGCTGTCAAAAGCAGAGGTAAAAAGACCACCATGTGAATGTGGAAGGCAAGGGGAAACCACCACATTATCTTCCCAAGACTTCGTGGCAAAACATAAATCAAAGTTAGTGAAGGACGTTAAGGGCTGTCTTAGGGCATCCTCGTCCGGTAGGGACAGTCATGAGCCACAGGTGACACCAGACCGTCATCCAGCTACTGATGGCAAAATCTTAACTAAAATAAATAAATTTAGAGTAGGAACATGGAATGTTAGGACATTAAATGAGCTAGGAAAGTTGACCAATGTTCTGAGAGAGATGGATAGCATGAAAATGAATATACTAGGCGTTAGTGAGATGAGATGGAAGGGATCGGGCAAAATTATAGCTGACAATCACACAATAATTTATTCTGGAGGGGAGACACATGAGAAAGGGGTAGGAATAATATTAGATGAAAAAACAGCCAAGTCAATTAATGGATACTGGTGTATTTCAGATAGAGTTATTATGGTAAAAATCAAAGGCAAACCAATAGACATAAATATTATACAAGTATATGCACCAACAGCAAGCAGTAGTGATGAAGAAATACAACACTTTTACGAAGAAATAGAAATGGCGATGGCTCAAATTGGATCACAAGAAATAAAGATAATACTTGGTGATTTTAATGCAAAAGTAGGAAAGGGAAAAATGGAGGATGTAGTGGGGAATTATGGTTTAGGTACAAGAAATGAAAGAGGGGAAAAGCTAATAGAATGGGCAAATATCAATGATATGATAATTGGAAACACATGGTTTAAACACCATAAAAGACGACTGTACACATGGATAAGCCCTGATAAGAAAATACGCAACCAAATTGACTACATACTAATTAATAAAAGGTTTAGAAATGCTTTAATTAATGTAAAGACAATGCCTGGTGCTGACTGTAATAGTGATCATGTACCACTATGTGGACAAATAAAAGTAAGATTAAAAAGAGGGAAAAAAATGGTTAAGAACATGAGACTTAATAAAGAGGTTCTAAAAATAGATAAAGAAATGCAAGAACAATACAGAGTGACTGTGAAAAATAGGTACAATGCAATAACTAAAATACAGAGTATAGATGAACAATGGGAAATGTTAAGGGACTCCATTCATCAAACTAGCAAAGAAGTATTACCAGAGAGAGGCAAAATAGCTAAGAAAAAATGGATGAATGAAGATATCTTAAACCTGATGGACAAAAGAAAACAGTATAAAAATGACAAACAAGAATACGCTAAGATAAATAAAGAAATAAAAGATAAATGTGGGAAGGCTAAAGAAAGTTGGTTAAACGAGCAATGCAAAAAAATTGAATTAAATTCCATTAAAGATACAAAAAATATGCACAGACAAATCAGTGAGCTTACAGGAAAAAAAATAAGAATAAATACAGGGTGTTTGAAATCAAAAACAGGAAAGATAATATTAGAGGAAGATGCTATAATGAAGAGGTGGAATGAGTATATAAGAGAATTATATGAAGGAGAAAGGGCAGAATTAACAGAAGATAGTAACTTAGAAGGTCCACCTATTCTGAAAGAAGAAGTCGCTGACGCTATGAAACGTATGAAGAAAGGAAAAACAGCTGGGCCAGATGAAATCACAATAGAAGAATTAGAAGTATTGGGAGAATTTGGAGTAGATATATTAACCAAAATGTTGAATGATATTTACAGCAGTGGATATTTACCCAGTGATATGCTGAAATCTGTATTTATAGCTATACCAAAAAGACCAGGAGCAATTGATTGTGAAGATTTTCGTACAATTAACCTTATAAACCATATCACTAAGCTTCTACTCAGAATCATAATGAGAAGAACCAAAAAGAAAATAAAAATGGAAATTAGTGAAGAACAGTATGGATTTGTGGAAGGAAAGGGCACAAACAATGCAATTTATACATTGCGGACACTAATAGAAAGGTCAATAGAGAAACAGAGGGACATATATTTGTGCTTCATAGATTATACTAAGGCATTTGATAAAGTAAAACATGATGAACTGATTAAAATGTTGGAAGATATCAACACTGATGGAAAAGATTTAAGAATAATAAAGAATATTTACTGGAACCAAGTAGCAGCAATTAAAATGGGAAATAAAGAGGGTAGTTATGAACAGATAAAGCTAGGAGTACGACAAGGGTGTGTCTTGTCACCAGATCTTTTCTCCCTGTATAGCGAAGTAATAATGAGAGAGATCAAAGAGATGCCAGGAATACTAGTTGGAGGTTATAATATAAATAATATACGCTATGCAGATGACACAGTATTGGTGGCGGATAATTCAACAGACCTACAACAATTATTAGACGTTGTAGTAACAGAGAGTGCAAGGAAAGGACTCAACTTGAATATCAAGAAAACAGTAACAATGGTAATATCAAAGAAAATGGTGACACCAAAATGTGACATAGAAATAGAAGGGAAAATCCTTAACCAAGTTGATAATTTTAGATACCTAGGGGCATTTATAACATCAGATGGAAGATGTACAACAGAGATTAGGAGCAGAATAGGGCAGGCAAAAGCCGCATTTCATAAAATGAAGAGTATCTTATGCAATAAGTCACTGTCACTGAATGTAAGAAAGAGAGTGCTGAAATGATATGTAGAACCAGTTTTGCTGTATGGCAGTGAATCTTGGAATGTAAATGAACAAATTAAGAAGAAATTAGAAGCAACAGAGATGTGGTTCCTGAGACGAATGTTGCGAATTCCTTGGACTGCCAGAGTAACTAACGACGACTGCCTGAAACAGGCTAATGAAACTAGAACATTATATACAACAATAAGACAGAGACAAACAGCTTTCCTCGGTCATGTGATGAGAAGAGAGGCATTGGAGAACATCGTAACAACTGGAAAGATCGAGGGGAAGAGAGGCAGAGGTAGACCAAGAGAAGTGATGCTGGATGGATTGAGACGGTGGCATGGAGGAATATCAGCAGCAGAGTTGATCCAGAAAACCAAAGACCGAGATCTATGGAGAGCCATGAACGCCTACGCCAGCCGGCACGGCACTTGATGATGATGAGAGTAGTTATTTTAGGGGAAGTATTCTAGAAATTTCGCCTAACTTTAGCTATAGCTTTCAAAATAACAAACAATATAGTAAGTGTGGGTTGTCTCGTCTGATGTATGATACTGTTTCCTGAAGACTTGGGAAAATGTTACTATCAGAAGAGATCAGAATAGATGCTGTCGTCACTGCTACGTTTTAGAGAACGTGCAAAAAGATGAAGGTAATTATAGGTATTGATAAGGTGAAGGTAATTATAGGTATTGATAAGATGAAGGTAATTATAGGTATTGATAAGGTGAAGGTAATTATAGGTATTGATAAGATGAAGGTAATTATAGGTATTGATAAGGTGAAGGTAATTATAGGTATTGATAAGATGAAGGTAATTATAGGTATTGATAAGATGAAGGTAATTGTAGGTATTGATAAGCACTTTGTTTACTTTGCTTTCTGTTCATCAACTTTGAGGTTTCTTTAGTCATCAGTATTTATTTTTAGCTATTTGGCTTCTACCCGCTGTCAGTACTTTCTGCCAACAAAATCATCATCCTATTAGATAATGTGCTGAGAAGGAGAAGTTCATAAATAAACACACATATATTGCCTGGCTCTTATAGAGCTATAAAAAGTAGATGAAAGAAGCAAGGATTACAGGACTCACTAGACAACATAGAGGTTGAAAACTATGTATGGTTACCGACTGGGATTCTTCAAACATGTCGCCTACAAATGACGGCAGCTCCTCACTGTAGGAATGTGTGTACTTCGACACATGACCAATTAGACACCCCTGTGAAGGAGAAGCCTCGCCCAGCTAAGAAGGGCACAAGACGAATCACCCCCCCCCCCCCCCAGTAAGATGGATACTACACTCACCAGGATCAACAAGGTCATAAATTACCCCCAGCTGCCCCACGACACAAAAAGATCTCCATCAACAAGGTCATAAACGACTTCCAGCTTCCAGACGGCACAAGAAGATCTCGATCAACAAAGTCAAACACTACCTCCAACTGCCACACGACACAAGAAGACCCTGATTAACAAGGTCATAAACAACCTCCAGCTGGCACACGGCATAAGAATATCTCCCTCAACAAGGTCATAAACGACCTCCACCAACACCAAGATGTCAGGTTCTAGATTTGGTTGGGTTTCCAAATACGCTGGCTGCTGGTTGTAGCGAAACCCCAGTGGCCCATGTCCTCATACCTATCCGCTCAATTCCTTCGGAGTGGGATTCTCTGGGTTACTTTCATAACCCGAGCATTTGACACGAATACTTTGAAATCTATCTGTTCTTCGGGAAAACCCAATGGCACGCCTTGCACCAAGTATGACCTAGGGTAATGGTTGGGGCGTGAAATGTCCGTTGTCAACCTTGTCGGTTGTGGTCGGCACAATGTATTGAAGTTTTAAAGAATTTTACAGATAAAGTGCCGCATCCTACTGCTGGGGTATGAAAAGGATCCTTCTTTTGACGGCGAATATAGCCGGAAGTTTCGACAGAGCATCGACATAGAACATTATGTTTACTATGAAGTCCCTGCTGCTGTTGGGCTATACCAGATAAAACCACGGCGGGCCCGAACGAATACTTTCAGAACACCTCGGCAGGCTTTTCGTTGAGCTGGGATCGAGTATGTTTGCATTTTGGGCTAGATCCCGCCTAAGTCACTGACACACCCGTACATATATCCTATTTATTCTCCTGGAGTATTTCCCCACCAAAATTGTGCCACGTGATCCCAGGGCACTTTCCCTAACCATTGGACACACTACATTCGTGTAGGCCACTGAAACTTGGAATCCTGGATCTATGGAACCATGTTGTTCGAACAACCTACGCGGGAAATAAAACCAGAGAACTTGATGTGAGGTGGTTGTGAATTCATGGGACAATATGGAAACCGATGATCTAGGATATTTATATTTGTGTTGATATTGTATGGACTAGTTTTCTCTCTAGATTGTGTGTAGATGTTTATGAGTTAATCGCCAGATATTTTTTCTGTGATGTTATATATTGAGTTATTAAATTTACAATTACAAATATGTTGAAGAACGTCATGTTGTATGCGTGTCAGCCAGAACGACCCTGCAGGAAATAGGTCCTGAGGTCGAAAGAGAGAGTGACAGTGAGTCCGGAGGAAACGGAGGAGGGTTGGCAAGCAAAGACCTATCCCAGCCAGGGCTATAGAAGATTATTTAAATATTGTGACATAGGCTACTTTGGGACCCTCCACGTAGCTTGTTACAATTTCTGGGGGCACGTCGCGGGATATTTGAAATCCTGGTGGAGTTCTGGCTGATTTAGTGATAGGGGACAGATATTCTTGTCTACTATCAATAGGTTCTGCCTACCGTGCCTGACTATTGTCTATACTCTTCCTGACACAGACTGACCGACATACGACGTGTTGTGGTCGTGTAATATATATATTTTGGTTATGTGAGATAATCATTTTCTATACAATTTCTTGGGCACTTTCCCTCTGAGTTTAAGATGGCATCAGCTGGGTTTAATGTCGCTGACGTACAGGCTACAGGGCGTGAGATGGGCTATGATGGAGCGGAGTTACAGAAATATGTGCAGGAAGTGGAAAGAGACTTCAGACAGGCTGTGCGCGAAGCCAAGAAAATGGAGGCCGAGCAGGCAGTCAGAGACCATGAGTTCCGTATGAGAGAGTTGGAGCTGAAAGCTCAAACTGCCAAGGAAAGCGAGGGTGCAGTGGGAGGCGCTAGTTCTCCCTGACTCAACAACTTCTAGTGGCGGTCCATACCAGGCAATGAAGTTCCCATTTGCTCCCGTTCGATGAACACAAAGATAAGATCGACCAGTATCTTCACAAATTCAGTCGATGGCTTTGGCTATGGGACTTGGAACGTAGGGAAATGGAACTTGAAACTCTCACAGGGCCTGAGGGGGACAGCGTACGAGGTCTATTCAAGGTTGCCACCTGGTATGGAGAATGACTATGAGGCTCTGGAAAAAGCATTATTGAAAAGGTTCCAGATGACAGCCCATACATACCGTCAGCAGTTCAGAAAGTCCAAGAGAGAGCCAGGAGAGATGTTCGCAGCTACAGCGTTAGACTTAAGTCTTACCTTTTGAAGTGGATGTCATTGGCTGGATTTGCTCACGACTATGAAAGTTTAGAAGAATTAGTGGTCGTGGACCAAATGAAGAGAATGATGCCTAGGCCATTGCAAACCTTCTTGCTTGAAAATGGGGCAGAAAGGTTAGACATAGTCAACACATTGGCGGAAAGGTATGTGCTAGCTCATGGGGATAATGGGGAACTGTCACAACCCAATCCCCGACCACCAGACACATGGTCTGTAAAGAAGAAGAACCCTAAAACAGCTCACACCAAGAAGGAGGATCCTTTCGATAAAGTTCCAAATAAGAAACCCTCTGGTAAGAGTCCACCTGGATCTCCTAAAAGAAAGTGGAGTGAAAAGTGGTGCGCCTACTGCAAATCTCCTACACACAATACGGCTGATTGCCGGCGCAAACAGAAAGACTCTCACTATGCTGCCTGTCTTGTAGAAACCGGGGAAGGGTCTAACAAGGAGGTAGAAGGGAGGGGTCTAGAGAACAAAGATTCAGAGAAACCACCAGTAGTAGAGACGATACTTGTGAACGGACAACCAGTCGAGTGTCTCTATGACACAGGTCTGCAGTTTGAGGCTGTAATTTCATCACACTTAGTGAGCCCAGAGCAGCTAACCGGGGAATCTATTGAGATTCAAACGGCGACAAAAAGTGCGGTAGCGATGTCTCTTCCAATTGCGAAGGTGGACATCAAATCAAAATATGTTACCGGCACTATACAGGCAGCCGTTCTGCTCGATCCTATCTTCCCAATGATCTTGGGTTGTCGCTACGTCTTTCTAGGGATTCCAACCGAACCCATGTACGTAGGGGCGATGCAAACCAGATCTCAATCGGAGGATGAGCAGACGCCGGCCTTGATCGTGAATCCCTTGCCTGGGGAGTTACGAGCTGCTCAAAGCCAGGATGCTACTTTGCAACCTTGCTTCAACCAGTTGCCAAAAAGTTCTGACCCACCAAGAGGGGGTCAGTATTATATGAAGAATCGGTTACTGTACCGGAGAGCCGGAGGGGAGGATCGCCAGCATGGACAGCTGGTAGTTCGTAAGGTTTATCGGGAACAGCTTCTTCATATGGGACACACCATTTCTTTCAGTGGACATATGGGTGTCGGGGCAACTCTTCAGCGCATTTCCTGCCATTACTACTGGCCAGGGATGACTGGAGACGTGCGTAGGTACGTCAAGTCGTGCCCAGAGTGCCAGCGTGTGGCACCAAAACACTGGACGGCTCCGGTAGTCTTGGGTGACATGCCCATTATGAACTCTCCTTTCGAGAGAGTTGCCATCGATCTTGTTGGTCCTTTTCCTCGGACTAGGAAGAGGAATAAGTACATTCTCACGATGGTGGATTGCTGTTCCATGTTGGGTGAGGCGATACCTTTGGCCACAATCGACTCTAAGCGAGTGGCTGATGCACTGATGGAGACCTTTACTCGGTTGGGATTTCCCAACCAGATCCTAACGGACAATGGGTCTCAGTTCTGTGGTAAGCTGATGGAGGAAGTCTTTCGTATCTTCCAGACTAACCACATTCACACAAGCCCATACCACCCTCAGTCAAATGGGCAAGTAGAGAGGTTTAATGGTACCTTGATGACCATGCTTCGGAAGCTGGCTCAAGAGAAACCAGACAGATGGGATGAGTATATCTCAGCCGCCTTGTTCGCCTATCGGGAGGTTCCCCATGGGTCGACCGGGTTGCCACCAGCCACTCTACTATTCGGGAGGCCTATCAAGGGTCCCTTAGAAGCCCTATTGAGATGTTGGACAGAGGAAGAAACTTCCGAAGAAGTTGTATCCTCATATAAATACGTCGAAGAGTTAAAGAAGAAACTTCAGACGGGTTGGGCTTTGGCAGCTCAGAATCTGAGGGCGGCCAGAAAGAGACACGCGGCCTACTACAATAGAAGGACAAAAGATAGGTCTCTTAAAGTGGGGGATCGGGTTCTGTTGTTACTTCCAGTGGGTTCCAATAAACTCGAAATTGGTTGGCAGGGACCTTTCCCGGTGGAAAGGGTTGTGTCCCGAACCAACTATGCCATCCGGATCAGGGGGAAATCCAAAATCTTCCACATTAACCTCCTCAAAAAGTATGAAGAACGATCTGATGGTACTTCTCTCCCACTCATGACTATGGCGGTCGCGATGGAAACTGAATCGGGCGAAGACGCGGATGGCGGGTATACTTTACACCCTGGGGAAACCTATAGGGATGTACATATAAATCCTGATCTGTCGGCTGAAGAAACAGACCTGGTCATCCGTTTGTTGGAGTCCCATCAGCAGATTCTTACCGATCGGCCAGGGCGGACAGGGTTGGTCGAGTTTGATATGACTCTGACTACCCAAGACCCCGTTCGCCAAAAAATATATCCAGTGCCCTTTTCGAAAGAGAAGGCCCTGGAAGCAGAAATCCAGAAGCTTCTGGACAATGACATCATCACTCCTTCGACTTCTCCTTATAATGCCGGGGTTGTCTTGTTGAGGAAGCCAAGCGGGGAGCACCGCTTATGTATTGATTACAGGCATTTAAACAGATGTACGACATTCCAAGGTGAACCGTTACCGAACACAAATCAACTGTTTGCCAGACTAAATAAGGCAAAGTACTTTTCGAAAATTGATCTAAGCAGGGGATATTATCAGATCCCTGTGAAACCCGAGGTTCGCCCCTTGCTCGCCTTCAGTACTCCGAGCGGGCATTACGAATTCAAGGTGATGCCATTTGGGCTGAGCAATGCGCCCAGTGTGTTCACTCGCATGATGAGAATGTTATTAGAGCCTTTAAAGGATCCCTCTGTGGTCTCTTTTATGGATGATATTCTCATTGCGTCTGACAATCTGAGTGATCACCTGAGGTCCTTGGGACAGATCTTCAAAAGGTTAAAAGAGGAAGGGTTAACCGCCCGTCCAGCCAAATGCATGATTGGCTATCAATCCTTGGAATTTCTGGGACATACTATTACCCCAGGGGGTGTGGTACCGGAAGAAAAGAATGTAGAGAAGGTCAGACTCGCACCCCGTCCTAAATCCAAAAAGGATGTTAGGTCTTTCTTGTCTCTGTGTGGGTTTTACCAGAAATTTATTCCGAAGTTCAACGAAATTGGGGCACCGTTAACCGAAACCCTGAAGAAAGGATCGCCAGATCCTATAGTCTGGACCCCGAGCTGTGAAGAGGCTTATGGGAAGCTGAAACAGGCTTTGGTGGATAGGCCAGTCCTGCAACTCCCAAATTTGGAGAAAACGTTTGTTCTAAGAACCGACGCGAGTAACATAGGGATTGGAGCAACTCTGTTGCAGGAAGGGCGAGATGATCCTACTGTGCTATGTCCGGTGGCATATGCCAGTAGAAAACTGTTACCCGCGGAACGGAATTACTCCACCGTCGAACGGGCATGTTTGGCTCTAGTGTGGGCGGTACAGAAATTTCAACCTTATCTGTATGGAGTACCGTTCAAAGTGCAGTCCGACCATCAACCTCTGACGTTTTTGGCAACTTATAAGAAACTGAACGCAAGGTTAATGAGATGGTCATTGCTCTTACAAACGTATCAGTTCACGGTCGAATACATCCCCGGAAGGGAGAATGTGGGAGCGGATTTTATGTCACGGCATCCTATGGTCGAAGGTGAGGGGGAGGTAATTCGAACAGAACCTCTGGCAGTTGAAAGTTCGTAGGGTTCGACTTTCTTAAGAGGGGGCCTATGTAGCGAAACCCCAGTGGCCCATGTCCTCATACCTATCCGCTCAATTCCTTTGGAGTGGGATTCTCTGGGTTACTTTCATAACCCGAGCATTTGACACGAATACTTTGAAATCTATCTGTTCTTCGGGAAAACCCAATGGCACGCCTTGCACCAAGTATGACCTAGGGTAATGGTTGGGGCGTGAAATGTCCGTTGTCAACCTTGTCGGTTGTGGTCGGCACAATGTATTGAAGTTTTAAAGAATTTTACAGATAAAGTGCCGCATCCTACTGCTGGGGTATGAAAAGGATCCTTCTTTTGACGGCGAATATAGCCGGAAGTTTCGACAGAGCATCGACATAGAACATTATGTTTACTATGAAGTCCCTGCTGCTGTTGGGCTATACCAGATAAAACCACGGCGGGCCCGAACGAATACTTTCAGAACACCTCGGCAGGCTTTTCGTTGAGCTGGGATCGAGTATGTTTGCATTTTGGGCTAGATCCCGCCTAAGTCACTGACACACCCGTACATATATCCTATTTATTCTCCTGGAGTATTTCCCCACCAAAATTGTGCCACGTGATCCCAGGGCACTTTCCCTAACCATTGGACACACTACATTCGTGTAGGCCACTGAAACTTGGAATCCTGGATCTATGGAACCATGTTGTTCGAACAACCTACGCTTGAAATAAAAACCAGAGAACTTGATGTGAGGTGGTTGTGAATTCATGGGACAATATGGAAACCGATGATCTAGGATATTTATATTTGTGTTGATATTGTATGGACTAGTTTTCTCTCTAGATTGTGTGTAGATGTTTATGAGTTAATCGCCAGATATTTTTTCTGAGATGTTATATATTGAGTTATTAAATTTACAATTACAAATATGTTGAAGAACGTCATGTTGTATGCGTGTCAGCCAGAACGACCCTGCAGGAAATAGGTCCTGAGGTCGAAAGAGAGAGTGACAGTGAGTCCGGAGGAAATGGAGGAGGGTTGGCAAGCAAAGACCTATCCCAGCCAGGGCTATAGAAGATTATTTAAACATTGTGACAGGGCTATTTGGGACCCTCCACGTAGCTTGTTACACTGGTTTGTTGGTCCTTTTTTCTCTCGACTTGCTTTTCTATCTTGTGTTCGTAGAGATTTTCGAGGCTACCAATTCCTGCATTCACAATCGGCCTTCTTCTAGTGACGACGTGTTTGTGATATGCACAATGAGGCCTTGAATTCCGATTCCGATTCCATTTCAAAAACAAAAATTCCAAATTCGACCTCGTCTAACCTGCTTCATCAGCTGTGGTTATTGTTGAGGTACGTGGTTTTTGTGGGTTTATTAGCCCTAATTCTTGTCTTGTGAGTCCTATCTCGGACTGGTTATGTAACGTTTGTGTCTGTGACGTCAGCAGTGGTCGGCGGCTATCCTTTGTGCTCTTCTGTTGTTGTGGTTTTCTTTGTTGGTGTAGGCTCCTGGCTCGTCTGGCTGCGGTCCTTTTAAGGACTTTTCGTTATCCCACTCCAGCTGTGGGATCGGTCATTGCTGTTGTCAGAGTCTAGAATAGTGCAGTGATGCAGTGACATCGTTACGCCCGCCAGGCAACTTAGTCCCCAGCAGGGATGCCGTAACTTCGTTACGCCGCCAGGCGAGTTGTAGTTACCTGCCTGCAAGATTGCTGGCTGACGAGACGGCCAGCGGTCAGGCAAGGACGACGCAAGACGTACGCCTGCCTCGTGACGCCACTTCAGGTGGGAGGCAAGTTGCGAGCTATAGGCAGACAGCTCTGGGACGTCGACTCGACTGGACGCATGATGAGAGAAAGGCGTTGTGTGGTTTCTGTGCATGAACGTCGAGTGTCTGGACATCTTGAGAGAACGACTGTGAGCTGTATTGTGTATGTAAGTGTATTGAAGTGTCAAGTATATCTTGTAGTGATCATCGTACTGGTATATGATCTGTAAATAAATCCATTGAACGTTGTGTCGTTGAGTCTTAAGTCAAATCACGTTGTACTTGTACTGTCTCACATGTGTTAGGTTAGCGAGCCAAGTTTAAGACCCTGACATGTGTGGACGTGGTGGCATTCGTCCGGCTTTGAAATGAACGTGTTTATGTGATTAACATTTAAAACTAGAGTTTGTGAACTTAGAATTTTTGTCAAACTTTATAGTACATGTAAATGTGATCGTGGAAGGCTCATTTTGATATATTACTACATTGTTTAAACATGGAGACTATTTGTAAACGTACAGTGCATACATATTGTTTGATCTTGTAAACGTGTAAAACATTTGTGATTTGTGAAACTTGTCACCGTTTTGACCTTGTCGACATTGTGATCTTGTCGCCATTGTGACCTTGTCGCCATCTTGTAAACTTGATGTCTATGTCCTTACTGAATGTCATCGTGATGTAAGTGATGTGTCATCAATGTCGTAGAGTGTTGAGATATATGTAGATTGTCTTTGTGAATTGAGTTGTGGAACGCAAAAAGTTTTGGGAAAGAAAGTGACTTGTGTTTTGGAAAAAAAATTGTTGACGGACAAACTTACGACCTACAATTACACTCAACGCCATACAAACCTACTCAATACTTAGTGACAAGCAGGCACACACCATCAAATAGACGCTAATTTATTTCCTCCAAAAACAAAGCAGGTTTTCCGTACCATCTAAAACCCGTGCGCGTAGAGGTCATTTGTGGTTTCGAAGTAGCGACCCTACAGTTCCTAGCCCGATTTCCAACCGTTCTTCACCGCATCCAGGGCACTTGAGTATATTTTTCTTTTCATATACTTTAAGGATGCAATTTTAGGCACGTATTGTCAATAGAACACGATTGTAAATTGTTTACTTTACTAACCACTTATAACAAAAGTGTGTGGCTGGTATTTCATTTGCATTTTCCATCATGTCGTCATTAAATGATTTCATCGATATGGGGTTAAAACTGAAGTTAACAGGTGATGAATTAATGAAGTGGAGTGAGAATAAATACTCTGAACACCTTCGCGAGAAAGCTACTGAGCGCGATGAAAGAGCAGCAGAAAGGGCTGCCAAGCAAGTAGAGGCAGAAACAGCCTTAAAGCAGGCAGAGACTGAAAAAGCTGCAAAGCAAGCAGAGGCAGAAGCCGCAGCAAAACAAGCAGAATTGTCTGCTAAGACAAAACAAGCCGAATTAGAGATTGAACTTAAGAAGGCAGAAATAGCAGCTCAGAGTAAGAGAGAAGAACTGGAGGTACAGTTAAAGATGAAACAACTTGATACTGAGACTGCCATTAACAAAGAGTCCAAGAAATCTGAGAGACTGGAGAAAGAAAACCAGTACAAGAAATATCAAGGTATTGTACGTAATTATACCTCGGGTGACTGCATCGCAGCCTTTACCCAAAATTTTGAGACTTTAATGGAACATTACCAGGTTCCACTGTCTGAATGGAATATTGTTTATATGAGGAGTTTATCAGGGGAGCCTCTTAAAGTCATTGAGACCATCCCCAAAGACCTCAGAAAAGACTACCATTATCTGAAATCAAAGATTATGGCACATTTTATGTTAGATGAGGCAGGTTACAGAGAACAATTCAGCAAGTTGAGCCCAAAACCGACTCAAACGTTCTCTGATTACCTCTGCTTAGTCCGAGATATATTTACCAAATGGACTTCAGCAGCTAAAATTGACAAAAATTATCAAAGATTAGAAGATCTGATCATTAGAGATAAAGTCATTTCATCCATTCCATCAGCATTTTCAAAATTTTTGCAGGAGAATGAATGCACTAGTGTAGATGAGATTGAAAGACGTGGTTCGGCGTATTACACAGCCAACAAACATTGTTTTGCCAGTGAAACTACTGACATAAATTTTGTAGCAGCGGCTAACTATGACAAACCCTATAGTAGGCAGAAACCTCAGAGGCCTACATCTGAGAAGTATAATCACTGTAAATATTGTAAAATTTCACATCATCAAGGTGAGATGTGCGACAAGAACCCCGCATATCATACTTATCTACAAAACATGGTAAACAGACAAGATAAGGAGCGTAGATCCTTCAGAAATTTGCGTAAATGTTTTCTCTGTAAGGCGTACGGACACTATCGCCAGGATTGTAAAGGTAGGCAAATGACCAACAAAGCAAATGCCGCCTTGTTTGACAGTTCATCGTCAGATGAAGAACAATCAGAGAAACATCCTGTGAACTCAGCACAGGCTTTTGACATGTTTAACGCAAATAAATGTACTGTTTGTAACACCTTTTATGAAGATGGCGTTTTAACATGCGGCCACGCCATTCCTATTGCCAATGAAGAAGCTAATTTGGTAGTAGATTCTAAAGGCAGGATAAACGTCCATCACGGATATGTGAATGGCAAGTCTGCTACAGTCCTTCGGGACACGGGAAGCTCACTGATCGGCCTGAAGAGAACGTTCATAATGCCTACAGACTATACAGGCAGGCACGTAACATGCAGAACATTCTCAGGCAATATTGAGAAATACCCACTAGCATGGGCATATATTGAAACACCTTTCCTCACTGGGAAAGTAAAGTGCGCTGCATTAACAAACCCAGTGTGTGATGTAATAATTGGAAATTTACCAGAGGTGAATGATAAACCTCATGACATAACATCTCTGTGTATTGATGATAGCATAACATCACCATCCAATGTCATCATTGATAATGTTACACCATCAATGAATGTATGGTAGCTAATGTAGCACTAAGATCTCATGACATCATTGATAACATTGTTTCATCACCATCTGATATCATTGAATGTGTGAACGCAGTAACTAGATCTACTGCTAGAGTGCAAGATGAAAGTAATCAAACTGAGGCTATACAAATGCTCAGCCCAGTATCACTACCTACTAACACCATGAAGGAAACGTTTGTAACAGCTCAAAAGGCTGACCCTTCATTGTTAAAATATTTTAATCTGATCGGCCAAAAGGCAAAGGTAACCAAGATTGCAAAATGGCATTTTGCTGTGAAAATGATATCCTCACCAGGTATTATACCAGAGGTGACAACACCACAGAGCAAACTGTTTTGCCAACTAATTATCGTAGGCAAGCCTTACATCTTGCCCATGATATACCTCTTGCAGGGCATATGGCATACGCTAAGACCAGATCAAGATTATTAACACAGTTTCATTGGCCCAAATTTTGCAATGACATTAAAGAATATTGCAGAAGTTGTGACACCTGCCAGAAACTGGTAAAAAAAAGGTAAACACCCACAGGCAAAGTTACAAGTCACTGACTTAGCCAGTCGACCTTTTGAAAAATTATCTGTCGACATAGTGGGCCCTCTCAATCATACAACAACTAGAGGGAATAAATATATTCTAACTGTCATTGATCAATGTAGCCGCGGGCCGGAAGCTATTCCGCTAAAGAACATAACTGCCAATGATATAATGGAAGTTTTCTTCCATATGTTTATGGGAGCGTCCACACATGTCAGGGTCTTAAACTTGGCTCGCTAACCTAACACATGTGAGACAGTACAAGTACAACGTGATTTGACTTAAGACTCAACGACACAACGTTCAATGGATTTATTTACAGATCATATACCATACGATGATCACAACAAGATATACTTGACACTTCAATACACTTACATACACAATACAGCTCACAGTCGTTCTCTCAAGATGTCCAGACACTTGACGTTCATGCACAGAAACCACACAACGCCTTTCTCTCATCATGCGTCCAGTCGAGTCGACGTCCCAGAGCTGTCTGCTTATAGCTCGCAACTTGCCTCCCACCTGAAGTGGCTTCACGAGGCAGGCGTGCGTCTTGCGTCGTCCTTGCCTGACCGCTGGCCGTCTCGTCAGCCAGCAATCTTGCAGGCAGGTAACTACTACTCGCCTGGCGGCGTAACGAAGTTACAGCATCCCTGCTGGGGACTAAGTTGCCTGGCGGGCGTAACGATGTCACTGCATCACTGCACTATTCTAGACTCTGACAGCTGTTTTTATATTAGTTTTTCCCGTCCAAGTTTTTGGCTATCCCGTCGAACATGAGTCTGTTGTTGTAAAATTAGGATTTTAGAAGTGGGAAACAAACCAGCACTGTTGCGGTGGTAATCTTGAAATGGTATTGCGGGGAATATTCACAGCGACGTTGAAGGTTTGCGAAAAAATATAACACAGACTATAAGAAGATTTGCAGTACACGAGACAGTAGGATGTGGAAAGACATGGTCACCAACGCTACACAGCAAGGACTCTAAGATATTAAGGTGAATAGGCATTCTTGTTGATAGACAAATAGATAGGCTGATTAAGTGAAATATATACGCAAAGAAACAGATGGGGGTAAAAACAAATGAACAGGCAAGAGTGCAAAGAAGCAGACACATAAATAAAGAAATAAAGACATAAACGTTTTCAAACATGGTACCAGACAGACAGACAGACAGACAGACAGACAGACAGACAGACAGGCAGACAGACAGACAGACAGACAGACAGACAGACAGACAGACAGACAGACAGACAGGCAGGCAGACAGACAGACAGACAGACAGACATGTACAACGCGATGCTAAGGAGACAAATCGGCAGACGAACAATCAAATCACAAGAAATAGATTCGTCTATTTTCGACCATTTTCACATCAATTGCAGCAAACTACGTCGCAAATAAATTCTCCCATGTAGTTTCAGAGAGAAATCGATGCCAGACAACCACTGTCGAGCCGTTGCCGGCGGCAAATCGATTCTGGTACAGGCATGGATATTTTTAGATCACCTTTTCTGTGGAGCAAAGAGATGAATCTTCTGCGTGAAGTGAAGAAACCATCGTAGTCGGTTGCTATAGAAACAGGCCATGTATTAACACTGTAGAAGTGTCATGAGGTGGTATTTTGTCAGCTGGGAGTCAACTTTGAATCGTTTGTTGTGATAAGTTCATATCTTCCGTGAACTGATGGTCTTCTGTATTGTTTGTTGTACCGTCTACCACGCATCGGTGTTGTTGTTGTTGTTGTTGTTGTTGTTGTTGTTGTTCTTCTTCTTCTTCTTCTTCTTCTTCTTCTTCTTCTTCTTCTTCTTCTTCTTCTTCTTCTTCTTCTTCTTCTTCTTCTTCTTCTTCTTCTTCTTATTCTTCTTCTGCTGGTGCTACTACTACTACAATCAAGACCGAAGTGTCGGCAACATTTGAAGACAATCAAGGACGTGGGGACATTTTCAAAGACACGAGGACAGATGACATGTCACGACCACTGTCCTTGTATTTGTGTTCCTGTTTACTGCCCATGCCACAGACATGAAGTACACGTAGCCCTCGGTTAGCGTCGGAGTTACGTTCTTGGGAAACGCGAACTTAAGTGAAATCGACGTATGAAGAAACACTACTTTCCCATAGAATTAAATGAAATACAGTGTATTGTGTACCACAGTAATGTTTATTTTAATGGTTGTTGATATTTATTGGCTAAATAGAGGTGGATTGGAGGGCAAGTGGTAGAGTTATTAGGACGTTCATTCATCCATTCGTTCAGAAGCATGTCCTTTGCAAAACCTCGCTCCCATAACAACCTTCAGGAAAACTTCTCGGCCATAAGCAAGATGTCCCGTGTCCGATACACCCATCTTCTTCTTCTGCTGCGTTCGTCCGGAGTTTTTTTTTCCGGACGTGATTGCGTTGTGCCTGTTTACAGTAGAGCTGCGTTCTTGCGCCGTTAGGCCGACACATCCGACTTCTGCGGGAATTTGTTGACCGGGTTAACCTTCCCGGGGGTTTCTTAGGACGTTTGACTCTCACTGTTGTGTTATCCCCCGTCCCAGCTGGCCCATATAGAACAGCCAATGACATCCTGGTCAGCCCTCAAGGGAAGGCAGGGGCAGACCATGGACATTCCCCGCCATCCAAGGAGGCTTCCATAATTGCAGAGCCGACACACAGCGCTCTGGTACTGGGCTCACCCAAGGAATCGTCACGTCCTGTACATGGCTGCTTAGCCTCACTTCCGTATATTGGGCTTTCCGTTCACGATAGGCTGTTCTTCCGGAAACCAGAAGAATGCAGTCTGCAGATCATCCACACAGTGAGCTTTCGATTCGGACTTTCCACGTAATGGATTTGCTATCCAAGCAATATTCCATTTCATGCCGCTGGGACGCTTTTGTAACCGACATACCTGTGGTATGAAGTGTAGCAGTCTAAATACTTCCTCATGCACCATTAGATGTTAACCTGAATGTAGTTAAAGTAAGCTGCAGTCAACTTGAGCTTGTTGATATCTCCATAGAGCTTGTCCTCAAATGAAGCAGGTGTGGGCCAACATATCTTTCTCTGTTCTGCAAATATTGGGCACTCCTGCAGCAAATGTTTAGCTGTCATTTTACCAGTTCCACAATTAATTCATCGGTATCTCCTATCTTTAGTTTATTGAACAAGTGGTACTTCAACCTGTTAGGAGTCTGAAGATTGCTACTTGTTCTCTTCGGTCGAGTTTGTAATATGCATCATCCTTCTGGTGGCCTGGATGCTCTGATTCCCATTTGGATCTATAAGTGCTTTTTATAAACCTTTTTGCCTCATTATAGGTTATGTCTATGTCAGGCTGTGGTAATCGTCCACCCTCTTTTGCTAGTCTGTCAGCCTCTTCATTTCCAGGTATACTGCAATGTGATGGGATCCACTGTATTACAACTTTTTTGGATTTCTGACATTGTCCATGGAATGTTGCTCTTAGGTCAGCTAGTTCTGTGCTGTTTTTGCTCTTCAGTATTGAGACAGCTGACTTTGCATCTGTTGAAGATAGCTATTTGCTTCTCTTTATTTTCCTCCATCAAGAGCATTTCTGCAGCAGTTTTCAAAGCCTCTACCTCCGCTTTGAAGTTACTTGAAAATGTTCCAGTTGCCACTGACTGTTTTTTGTCACTCCATTTTTTAAATTAAGGAGAAATCCTCCTCCTCCATTTGTAAATGAATCTTTGGCTGATCCATCTGTATATGCATGGGTCCAATTGCTGCTTGGGTAATGTTCTTTTATGTAGTTTAGGGTTATTTTTCTTCTTTCGGTTTCATTCTGAGTGTTCTTTTTCTCAATACCAGGAATGTTTTCTATCATCTCAGGCAGTTGGTGCTGTCTCCAAGCTGAGAACTTGTGTGCATTGTAAATGGGTTTGACTGTTGATATGTTAAGTATAGGATCTGCCCTCTCCCCCGATGTGTCTCCACCTTGCCGTGGTAGGGGAGCTTGCGTGTCCCATCGACCCCATGTGCTTGCCGATGGGTGAAAACTACATATCGGACGGCTCGTGGGATAGGGACCAGACTAAGAGAGACACAACCTGCTGCTCTGCAGGTAAGACTGAGGATAGCAGTCAAAATCAAGCAAACGATCCCTAAATCTCAGTCCGGACATAACCTCTAAGGCTCCCATCCGAGGTGTATGGCTGAACGTCTCTAAGCCATAAACTCTAGGAAGTGAGAGCCTGGCCGACACAAACCTACATCACAATTGTGATGATGTGCTGAGAACGCTACATGCTCGGCGAAGATTCGTTCGATGGCTCTTAGCTGGGGGATATGAGGTATCCCCGGATGAAAGGGCCTGACCGTTACTCGCCAATAAACGCACGGAGGTAAGGTGCTGAGCCGGCAGCACATGTAGCCTACCTCGTGAGCGAGTACAAAAAGGTGGAAAAACACCTCGGTCGCATGTCTCGCAGGCGTCCGATAGTCTGTAACCACACTCATGGAGTGAGTGTAGTCAAAGGTGGAAAATTGTCTTGTTGACACGAAATGGAACGCCTGTCTTGCGAATCCATTACGTGGCAGCCCGAAGCGAAAGCTTGCTGTGTGGAAGCCGAAACAAGAGTCTCGAAACCCGAGGAAGGCTAACCTCATTAAAAAATGCCCGCCGGAAGCCGGAAGTGTCGTCCTACGGGTGGCAAACTAAAAATTGACACTACGCAAATACGTCCGAGTGAAATGTCTCGTCCGAATGTCTCTCGTGCTAGGAACAGCTCTGACTACCTAGTTTCCGAATGCCGCTCTTGTTCGGAACAGCTCTGACTAGGTAGTTTTCCGAATGTCTGTCGTGCCTCGAACAGCTCTGACGGGCACAACGACAAGCACATGTCCGAAAACTCGCTGAGTGGATACCGTCTGCAAATCTGTCTGGTTTGTGCGGGAATGGCCCGGGGCAAACGAAATGACCAATATATTGAAGTGAGGATTTAAAGCAGCCATGAGCAGGACGTGACGATTTCCCTCGGTGAGCCCAGATCCAGGGCGTTATGTGTCGGCCCTGCAACTATGGAAGCAACCTTGGATGGCGGAAAATGCTATGGACTGTCCCTGCCTTCCTTTGAGGGATGACCGTTGTCTTCGACCGTTCTTCTTCTTCTTCGTTCATCCGGAGTTTTTTTTCGGATGTGATTGCGTTGTGCCTGTTTACAGCAGAGCTGCGTTCTTGCGCCGTTAGGCCGACACATCCGACTTCTGCGGGCATTTGTTGACCGGGTTAACCTTCCCGGGGTTTCTTAGGACGTTTGACTCTCACTGTTGTGGTGTTATCTCCCATCCTAGCTGGCCCATATAGAACAGCCAAAGACATCCTGGTCAGCCCTCAAGGGAAGGCAGGGGCAGACCATGGGCATTCCCCGCCATCCAAGGAGGCTTCCATACTTGCAGAGCCAACACACAGCGCTCTGGTACTGGGCTCACCCAAGGAATCGTCACGTCCTGCACATGGCTGCTTAGCCTCACTTCCGTATATTGGGCCTTCCGTTCACCATAGGCTGTTCTTCCGGAAACCAGAAGAATGCAGTGTGCAGATGACATCCACACAGTGAGCTTTCGATTCGGACTTTCCGCACAATGGATTTGCTATCCGAGCAATATTCCATTTCGTGCCACTAGGACACTTTTTCCACCTTTTTTGAAAGCCCACACAGTGAGCTTTTGATTCAGACTTTCCACATAATGGATTTGCTATCCAAGCAATATTCCATTTCGTGCCACTAGGACACTTTTTCCACCTTTTTTGAAAGCCCACACAGTGAGCTTTTGATTCGGACTTTCCACGTAATGGATCTCCTATCCAGCAATATTCCATTTCATGCCTCTGGGAGGCTTTTGTAACCGACATACCTGTGGTATGGAAGTGTGGCAGTCTGAATACTTCTTCATACACCTTTAAATGTCAACCTGTATGTAGTTAAAGTAAGCTACGGTCAACTTGAGCTTGTTGATATCTCCATAGAGCTTGTCCTCTAATGAAGCAGGTGTGGGCCAAAATATTTTTCTCTGTTCTGCATATATTGGGCAATCCTGAAGCAAATGTTTTGCTGTCATTTTTCCAGTTCGACAATTACATTCATCGGTATCTCCTATCTTTAGTTTATTGAACAAGTGGTATTTCAGCCTGTTATGTCCTGTGCGGAGTCTGAAGATTGCTACTTGTTCTCTTCTGTCGAGTTTGTAATATGCATCATCCTTCTGGTGGCCTGGATGCTCTGATTCCCATTTGGTTCTATAGGTGCTTTTTATCAACCTCTTTGCCTCATTATAGGTTATGTCTATGTCAGGCTGTGGTAGTCGTCCGCCCTCTTTTGCCAGTCTGTCAGCCTCTTCATTTCCAGGTATACTGCAATGTGATGGGATCCACTGTATTACAACTTTTTTGGATTTCTGGCATAGACCATGGAGTGCTGCTCTTAGGTCAGCTATTTCTGTGCTGTTATTGCTCTTCAGTATTGAGACAGCTGACTTTGCATCTGTGAAGATAGCTATTTGCGTCTCTTTATTTTCCTCCATCAAGAGCATTTCTGCTGCAGTTTTCAGAGCCTCTACCTCCGCTTTGAAGTTACTTGAAAACTTTCCAGTTGCCACTGAATGTGTTTTTTTCACTCCATTTTTTAAATTTAGGAGAATTCCTCCTCCTCCATTCTCTATTGAATTTTTGGCTGATCCATCTGTATATGCATGGGTCCAATTGCTGCTTGGGTATTGTTCTTTTATGTAGTTTAGGGTTATATCTCTTCTTTCGGTTTCATGCTGAGTGTTCTTTTTCTCAATACCAGGAATGTTTTCTATCATCTCAGGCAGTTGCTGCTGTCTCCAAGCTGGGAACTTGTCTGCATTGTAAATAGGTTTGACTGTTGATATGTTAAGTATGGGATCTGCCCTAATCTTTCGTTTTGCAGTTTCTACAAAGTTGCTACGCTTCAGTCGTCCCTTTCCAAAACCATTAAACCTGTTATACATAGGGTGGTCTGTCAATCTTCTAAATTTTTCTGCTTGTTGCTGGGCTCTGCTATCTCTTCTATCCTGCATTGGTTGTAAACAAGTGATCTTTTCAAGTTCATTAATAGGCGTTGTCTTCAGGCTTCCAGTTATGATTCGCATTCCTTGATTTTGGACTCTACTTATTTTGTTAAAGTTTGACTTAGCTGCTGTTGCCCAAGCTGCAATGCCATATTCCAGTACTGGCCTCACCCGTCCAGTATATAACTTCTTGAGAACTTTCTCATCTGCTCCCCACGTTGTACCAGCAAGCTTTTTCATGATTGCCATTCTTTGCCTTGCTCTTGTTCGATTTTTCTCAACCTGTGTCTTCCATGTCAGGCGACGATCAAAGGTGACTCCTAGATAGTTTGGATTTTCTTCATGGCGCAATATTTTTCCATTCAATACCAGCTTAGGTTGCTGAGTTTTATTTGAGAGGGAGAACACTGTGCATGTTGTTTTCTCCTCACTTATCTTCACTAGCCATGATTTTGACCAGTCCTCTAGCGCTAATAAGGCTTGCTGTATTCTGCTGTTAGCTGTACTAATATATTCTTCAGATGTCCATATGGCTAGGTCATCTGCAAAGGAGGATGTGTGTACTCTGGCTGGAAAATTTTCTGTGATGTCATTTATATATGCTAGGAATAATGTTGGTGAAAGAACTCCTCCTTGGGGGACACCTTGCTCCAACAGCATCATTTTGCTGGTTTGTCCTTGTACTTTTGTCCTGGCAGTTCTGTTCTCAAGGTAGTGGCTGATCCATTTATACATTTTTCCACAAACATGCATGTTTTGCAGTTTTACTTTCAGTCCTTCCTTCCATACTTTATCAAATGCTTTTTCTAAATCTATCCAGACTGATAGTGTGTGCTTTTTCTCTTGGAAGGCATCCTCTATTTCCTGAGCTATATAGGTTATTTGATCTTCAGTGGATCTGTATTTTCTGAATCCTGCTTGGTGTGGTGTTAAGAGTTTGTTTTCTTCCAGATGCCATGTTAGCCTGCCATTGATAATGCGTTCCATTAATTTTCCTACACAGCTAAGTAGACTGATAGGTCGATAGCCATTTGGTTCTTCCAGGTCTTTTCCTTTCTTTGGGACTGGTATTAGTATAGCTTCCTTCCATGCCTGTGGGACTATTCCTCTCTTCCAGCTGTTATTTAGGACTGCTAGTAGTTTCTTCTTTGCCTTGGTGCCTAGTCCTATTAGCATTTCATTTGTGATTCCATCCTTTCCTGGTGATTTCTTCTTTTTTAGGGTATTCATTGCCTGTTCCATTTCTTCCATTGTTAGATTTGCCATCATATATTCTGCTGCTGTCTCTGTATTTCTATGATGTATCTGTTTGTCTTTGATTGCTTTCTTCTGTTCGGTTGTAATATCAATGTGGTTTGCATTTGCATAGTGTTCCATTAGTGCATTTGCAGCCTTTTTGCCTGTAAGCAAGGCATTTCCTTGTTTAATTGTTATTTGTTTGTTTCTAGGTCCTTCATTGTTCATGGCTTTCACTAGTTTCCATAGTTTGTTTCCATCCCTGTCAAAATTCAGGTTTTCTGTTTTTTCCCTCCAACAATCTCTTGTTGTTTGATTTACTGTTCTTTTATATTTTGCTGAGATGGCTTTGAGAGAGATGTTTGCTTCAATTGTTTGTTCTCTCTCTGCTGTCTTCCTGGCATCTTCAACTTTGTCCTCCAAACTTTGTAGTTCTTCAGTTCAGTATGGTTTGTAATTTTTCCTCGCTCCTCTTGGAATGGACTCAGTGGCTGCCTGTATTATCGCTCTGTTTAGACTTTCCACCATTTGCTTCATGTTGCCATATCGTGTATTTATGTTTTCACAATATTTGTCTGTTAGTATGGCAAATCTGTCCCAATCTGCTCGTTTGTAATTCCAGCGGGGCAAGGGCTTTTGCTCCTGTGGAACATACTCCATATTCATTTCAAGCTTGATTGGTCTGTGGTCACTACCTGCTAATTGGTCCAGCACATGGCGATCGATTTTGTGGAGGATGTCTCCTGTGCAGAAAGCTAAGTCTGGAGTAGAAGTGGTAAGCCATCTTCTGGAGTAGAAGCTCGGTGTGTCATCCGCTTTGTTGAGTAGATGGAGATTTGAGTCTATTTCCCAGTCCTCCAATTCATCTCCTCTTTTGTCAGTATCTGGGTATCCCCATCTTTCTGAACGGCTATTAAAGTCTCCGACAATAATGCAGTTTGTGTCAGTTATTTTCATGTTTGAGAGTGTAAGGTCCTTATCTGCTGGGCTATACAGATTGTAGATTCTTATTTTCACGTCCTTTATCATTATATCAACACCTATAATTTCCGTTTGGTTGTTAGAGATCACAGATACTTCGCTGCAAGGTATTGTATTTCGTGTAAGTATTAGAACTCCTCCTTTGTGTCCTTCGCGGTCGAAAACGTGTGGCCTGATATCCTCTGACTGAGAATTTGTGATTGGCGTTGAGGTGTGTCTCTTGAATGCATGCCACATCTATTCTATCTTTATGAAGACGATGTGTTAGGGAGTCTTTCTTCTTGTAAACTCCTTCGGCATTCCACTGTAGTATGTTGAGTGTCCGGGGTATTTGGTCAATAGCTCTTAACCTACTCCTCTGTGCCTTGACTCCACAGCACAGGGGAAGGTGACCACCAGTAGTCATGGGTGGACCCCCTCGGCGCAGGGGGCCCGACACTATTACCGCCTGATGGGACTTCACGGGATTAGCACCATAACGATTAATTTTCATCTGTGGCATCATGAATTGATCAAGTTATATTGCACTGCTTTGTCAAGCCTGTGGCTCAGTACATCCGATTTCGACAAGCATTTTTCGGGGTTGCTTTCCCTAGCCTTTGACTTGCCCCAGTCTACCTACAAGGCAGCAGGTTTGTGCGTCTCTTCGTCTGGTCCCTCTCCCTTGACCTGTCCGACATGGGTGACTCTACCAGTAGCTGTGCTACCATCGGCATAGCTCTTGGGGTCATTGGAACGCGCAAGCCCCTTTACCTCGTCAAGGTGGACACACGGCAGAGGGGATTTTACACTAATATGACCGTAGGGACAACTAATTCTCCACATTCAAACAATATATTAGTGTCTGTTTGTGTGAAGTACTTCAGCCAAAGTGTATAAATCCTGTCTTCACTTCATACGATATATTAACTTCAGCATGCACCTGACGAGATGCAGCGAAATATGCCCGCATATTGTTTGTGGCTTATGTGTTTAGATTACATTTCTTCTTCATTACAAGCTATGGATATTCTGTTGTTTATACAACTGTATGCCGTGATCCGTGGTCAAGGCGTTACGGACGCGGTTCGTAATTCCGCTTACCTACTATCAAAACACAGCTGAAAGCGATTTGGCAGCAGACCGTGTTGCGCTGGGTTTTAACGTGATGGTATGGCAGCCGGTCGTTCAGAAACAATGGCAAACTACTGAACGTAAACTTGCAAGACATCAACAACAGCAGTGCTGGTGCAGACAGCGATGTTCTGTAATAGGATATTTTTTTAAAAATACAATAACATTCTGGAAATTTGGCAGGGCGGTTTATACGGTCTACTGTTTTTGATTTCCAGTTGCCAGGGAGTTTGTGTTTTTAACGCGCGCGGCAATCTCACAGATTTGGTTGACCTTGTCCTCCTCGACCCCAGGGTTTACCGGAACAAAATTGCGCGGCAGAACGACGCAGTCCCGAAACAAACCCATGACCTTCAGAAGGCGAGGCAGACAGATTAACCACTTCACACGGAGACCTTGTTATCTTCACATAAGTTCATACGTGCCTGTACAGACTATTGATATGTGATCTACATTTGTTTTGTTTCTTCCTATCTGTGTCGACGCTCTAGATTCTAGAATGTTCTTGTATGCGTGCAATGAATTCAAGGATACAATTCTATGCCTACCCTGTTCTCGTGCTAAAAATAGTCAGTGGCGATGTTATGTCTGTCACGTAGTTGATGCAAGCGCCATTGCGCGTTGTGTATGTGTGTACGTGCTTGCACATGTGTGGCGGGTGTGTGCATGCGCATATACATGCAGGCGTGTGTGTGTTGTTGCACGACGTCTAAACTTCCTGGGTGATTGCCTTATGTGCTCGGGGATCGCAATATTCCTTGTAACTACGTTTTATCTACCTTCCTGCCTGCCTACCTACCTACTTATCTAATCTACCTATCTATCTACCTCTATATGACAGCAGAGAGAGGAGAAAGGTAGAATGGCAGACGTGCCTGAGTGCTCGATTCTTAACCCTTAGAAAATAAAGTTTGATCGCTCGTTCGTGTCTGCTTAACTCTGTATACATCTCTCTCTCTCTCTCTCTCCTCTCTCTCTCTCTCTCTCTCTCTCTCTTTTTTTTTTTTCTCTCTCTTCCTCTCACTCTCATTCTCTCAGTCTCTTTCTCTCTCTCTTTCTCTCTCTCTCTCTTTCTTTCTCTCTCTCTCTTTATCTCTCTCTCTCTCTCTCTCTCTCTCTCCCTCTCCCTCTCTCTATGTATAAATGTCTGTCTGCATATTTGTCTATATTTATTTATACGGGTCTTTCTTCATATCTGTCTGTCTGAATATCTGTCATTTTACATTCTGTCTGTCTGTTAGTTTATATGCATATTTGTCTTTTCGCATATTTGTCGATCTGCCTCTCTGCATATCTGTCTATTAAGCTTTCTGCATACATGCATATTTGTCTGTCTGCATATCTGTCTTTTTGTGCATCTGTCTGCATTGCTGTCTTTTTATTTTGCATATATATCTGTCTGTCCACACACACACACACACATATACACACACACACACACACACACACACACATTCCAGTGCACTCAAAAAACAGGCGTCTTCAAATCCCGCTTGATGTTGTCCTCCCACATTTGACCTTATCTTAATACACGTTGCCCTTAAAATGACCCCTCCAGCACCTACTGTAACCAGGAGCTGTCTTGTTGTATGGCGGGCATTGTAGGCCACCGTACAGCTCCGGGTTCAGCCCAGACTCTTCCAATTATTCATCTCATCACGTGACCTGTACCGTACATTCATGTCATTATTTTAATCGTTCTCTCGCTTTAAACAAGTTTAGTCCACACACGTGCCACTACTTGTAGTGCAATGGATTGATTTTTGTGTGTGGATTATCTTTCCCGCTTACCAGTGTCCCTCGCCATCAGGTGAGCCCACTTAGACTTATGGGGGTAATTGTAATTTACGTCCCCAAGTCAAGGATTCCCCCCCCCCCCCCCTTCCAATATCCTTTACAGACATCGCTGTCAACATCAGCATCTTTCAGCTGTTTATTGATTTCTTGGCAAGATTACGCTCAGTAGTTTGCCCTTGCTTTCTGAGCGGCCGGCTCAGTTATCCCGTAAGTTACCACCGCGGCGAGAACCGCTTCCAATTCTCGCGCTGCGTTACCCTACGTGGATAAACGGGATTCCGGAGAAAGTCGTTTAAATCCTGGGCCAGGGAGACCGGCAAGTCAATTATTAGAAGTTAAAATGTTAGTCCAGCTGACCGGTGTGAGACTTGAACTTCTTCTTCTTCTTCTTCTTCTTCTTCTTCTTCTTCTTCTTCTTCTTCTTCTTCTTCTTCTTCTTCTTCTTCTTCTTCTGCGTTCATTCGGAGTTTTTTCTTCTTTTTCGGACCTGATTGCGTGAGTGCCTGTTTACAGCAGAGCTGCGTTAGGCCGACACATCCGGCTTCTGCGGGCATTTGTTGACCGGGTTAACCTTCCCGGGGGTTTCTTAGGACGTTTGACTCTCACTGTTGTGGTGTTATCCCCCATCCCAGCTGGCCCATATAGAACAGCCAAAGACATCCTGGTCAGCCCTCAAGGGGAGGCAGGGGCAGACCATGGGTATTCCCCGCCATCCAAAGAGGCTTCCATACTTCCAGAGCCGACACACAGCGCTCTGGTACTGGGCTCACCCAAGGAATCGTCACAGTCCTGCACATGGCTGCTTAGCCTCACTTCCGTATATTGGGCCTTCCGTTCACCATAGGCTGTTCTTCCGGAAACCAGAAGTATGCAGTCTACAGACGACATCCACACAGTGAGCTTTCGATTCGGACTTTCCACGTAATGGATTTGCTATCCAAGCAATATTCCATTTCATGCCTCTGGGGCGCTTTTGTAACTGACATACCTGTGGTATGAAGTGTGGCAGTCTAAATACTTCTTCATGCACCTTTAAATGTCAACCTGAATGTAGTTAAAGTAAGCTTTAGTCAACTTGAGCTTGTTGATATCTCCATAGAGCTTGTCCTCAAATGAAGCAGGTGTGGGCCAAAATATCTTTCTCTGTTCTGCATATATTGGGCACTCCTGCAGCAAATGTTTAGCTGTCATTTTACCAGTTCCACAATTACATTCATCGCTATCTCCTATCTTTAGTTTATTGAACAAGTGGTATTTCAGCCTGTTATGTCCTGTGGGAGTCTGAAGATTGCTACTTGTTCTCTTCGGTCGAGTTTGTAATATGCATCATCTTTCTGGTGTCCTGGATGCTCTGATTCCCATTTGGTTCTATAAGTGCTTTTTATAAACCTCTTTGCCTCATTATAGGTTATGCCTATGTCAGGCTGTGGTAGTCGACAACCCTCTTTTGCTAGTCTGTCAGCCTCTTCATTTCCAGGTATATGATGGGATCCACTGTATTACAACTTTTTTGGATTTCTGGCATAGACCATGGAGTGCTGCTCTTAGGTCAGCTAGTTCTGTGCTGTTTTTGCTCTTCAGTATTGAGACAGCTGAACTTTGCATCTGTGAAGATAGCTATTTGCTTCTCTTTATTTTCCTCCATCAAGAGCATTTCTGCTGCAGTTTTCAAAGCCTCTACCTTCGCTTTGAAGTTACTTGAAAATTTTCCAGTTGCCACTGACAGTTTTTTAAACTCCATTTTTTTTTAATTTAGGAGAATTCCTCTCCCCCATTTTTTTTGAATTTTTGGCTGATCCATCTGTATATGCATGGGTCCAATTGCTGCTTGGGTAATGTTCTTTTACGTAGTTTAGGGTTATTTTTCTTATTTCAGTTTCATTCTGAGTGTTCTTTTTCTCAATACCAGAAATGTTTTCTATCATCTCAGGCAGTTGCTGCTGTCTCCAAGCTGAGAACTTGTGTGCATTGTAAATGGGTTTGACTGTTGATATGTTAAGTATGGGATCTGCCCTAATCTTTCGTTTTGCAGTTTCTACAAAGTTGCCACGCTTCAGTTTTTCCTTTCCAAAACCATTAAACCTGTTATACATAGGGTGGTCTGTCAATCTTCTGAATTTTTCAGCTTGTTGCTGGGCTCTGCTATCACTTCTATCCTGCATTGGTTGTAAACAAGTGATCTTTTCTAGTTTATTAATAGGCGTTGTCTTCAGGCTTCCAGTTATGATTCGCATTCCTTGGTTTTGGACTCTACTTATTTTGTTAAAGTTTGACTTAGCTGCTGTTACCCAAGCTGCAATGCCATATTCCAGTACTGGCATCACCCGTCCAGTGTATAACTTCTTGAGAACTTTCTCATCTGCTCCCCACGTTGTACCAGCAAGCTTTTTCATGATTGCCATTCTTTGCCTTGCTCTTGTTCGATTTTTCTCAACCTGTGTCTTCCATGTCAGGCGACGATCAAAAGTGACTCCTAGATAGGTTGGATTTTCTTCATGGCGCAATATTTTTCCATTCAATACCAGCTTAGGTTGCTGAGTTTTATTTGAGAGGGAGAACACTGTGCATGTTGTTTTCTCCTCACTTATCTTCACTAGCCATGATTTTGACCAGTCCGTTAGCGCTAATAAGGCTTGCTGTATTCTGCTGTTAGCTGTACTAATATATTCTTCACATGTCCATATGGCTAGGTCATCTGCAAAGGAGGATGTGTGTACTCTGGCTGGAAAATGTTCCGTGATGTCATGTATATCTGCTGCGAATAATGTTTGTGAAAGAACTCCTCCTTGGGGGACCCCTTGCTCCAACTGCATCATTTTGCTGGTTTGTCCTTGTACTTTTGTCCTGGCAGTTCTGATCTCAAGGTAGTGGCTGATCTGTTTATACATTTTCCCACAAACATGCATTTTTTGCAGTTTTACTTTCAGTCCTTCCTTCCATACTTTATCAAATGCTTTTTCTAAATCTATCCAGACCGCTAGTGTGTGTTTTTTCTCTTGGAAAGCATCCTCTATTTCCTGAGCTATATAGGTTATTTGATCTTCAGTGGATCTGTACTTTCTGAATCCTGCTTAGTGTGGTGTTAAGAGTTTGTTTTCTTCCAGATGCCATGTTAGCCTGCCATTGATAATGCGTTCCAATAATTTTCCTACACAGCTAAGTAGACTGATAGGTCGATAGCCATTTGGTTCTTCCAGGTCTTTTCCTTTTTTTGGGGGACTGGTATTAGTATAGCTTCCTTCCATGCCTGTGGGACTTGTCCTCTCTTCCAGATGTAATTTAGGACTGCTAGTAGTTTCTTTTCTTTTTGCCTTAGTGCCTAGTCCTATTAGCATTTCATTTGTGATTCCATCCTTTCCTGGTGATTTCTTCTTTATTAGGGTATTCATTGCCTGTTCCATTTCTTCCATTGTTAGATTTGCCATCATGTATTCTGCTGCTGTCTCTGTATTACTATGATGTATCTGTTTGTTTTTGATTGCTTTCTTCTGTTCGCTTGTAATATTAATGTGGTTTGCACTTGCATAGTGTTCCATTAGTGCTTTTGCAGCCTTTTTCCCTGTAAGCAAGGCATTTCCTTGTTTAATTGTTATTTGTTTGTTTATAGGTCCTTCAATGTTCATGGCTTTCACTAGTTTCTTTAGTTTGTTTCCATCCCTGTCAAAATTCAGGTTTTTTTTGTTTTTTTCTCTCCAGCAATCTCTTGTTGTTTGATTTACTGTCCTTTTATATTTTGCTGAGATGGCTTTGAGAGAGATGTTCGCTTCAGTTGTTTGTTCTCTCTCTGCTGTCTTCCTGACTTCTTCAAATGTGTCCTCCAAAATTTGTAGTTCTTCAGTCCAGTATGGTTTGTAATTTTTCCTCGCTCCTCTTGGAATAGACTCAGTGGCCGCCTGTATTATTGCTGTTTAGACTTTCCACCATTTGCTTCATGTTGCCCTATCGTGTATTTATGTTTTCACAATATTTATATGTTAGTAAGGCAAATCTGTCCCAATCTGCTCGTTTGTAATTCCAGCGAGGCAAAGGCTTTTGCTCCTGTGGAACATACTCCATATTCATTACAAGCTTGAGTGGCCTGTGGTCACTACCTGCTAATTGGTCAAGCACATGGCGATCGATTTTGTGGAGGATGTCTCCTGTGCAGAAAGCTAAGTCTGTAGTAGAAGTGGTAATCCATCTTCTTCGTTCATCCGGAGTTTTTTTTCGGATGTGATTGCGTTGTGCCTGTTTACAGCAGAGCTGCGTTCTTGCGCCGTTAGGCCGACACATCCGACTTCTGCGGGCATTTGTTGACCGGGTTAACCTTCCCGGGGGTTTCTTAGGACGTTTGACTCTCACTGTTGTGGTGTTATCCCCCATCCCAGCTGGTCCATATAGAACAGCCAAAGATCCTGGTCAGCCCTCAAGGGAAGGCAGGGGCAGACCATGGGCATTCCCCGCCATCCAAGGAGGCTTCCATAATTGCAGAGCCGATACATAGCGCTCTGGTACTGGGCTCACCCAAGGAATCGTCACGTCCTGCACATGGCTGCTTAGCCTCACTTCCGTATATTGGGCCTTCCGTTCACCATAGGCTGTTCTTCCGGAAACCAGAAGTATGCAGTCTGCAGATGACATCCACACAGTGAGCTTTCGATTCGGACTTTCCATGTAATGGATTTGCTATCCAAGCAATATTCCATTTCGTGCCACTAGGACACTTTTCCACCTTTTATGAAGTCCACACAGTGGGCTTTAGATACGGACTTTCCACGTAATGGATTTGCTATCCAAGCAATATTCCATTTCATGCCACTAGGACACTTTTCCACCTTTTATGAAGCCCACACAATGGGCTTTTGATTCGGACTTTCCACGTAATGGATTTGCTATCCAAGCAATATTCCATTTCGTGCCACTAGGACACTTTTCCACCTTTTATGAAGCCCACACAGCGAGCTTTCGATTTGGACTTTCCACATAATGGATTTGCTATCCAAGCAATATTCCATTTCATGCCTCTGGGTCTTCATGCACCTTTAAATGTCAACCTGTATGTAGTTAAAGTAAGCTGCGGTCAACTTGAGCTTGTTGATATCTCCATAGAGCTTGTCCTCAAATGAAGCAGGTGTGGGCCAAAATATCTTTCTCTGTTCTGCATACGTTGGGCAATCCTGCAGCAAATGTTTTGCTGTCATTTTTCCAGTTCTACAATTACATTCATCGGTATCTCCTATCTTTAGTTTATTGAACAAGTGGTATTTCAGCCTGTTATGTCCTGTGCGGAGTCTGAAGATTGCTACTTGTTCTCTTCGGTCGAGTTTGTAATATGCATCATCCTTCTGATGGCCTGGATGCTCAGATTCCCATTTGGTTCTATAAGTGCTTTTTATCAACCTCTTTGCCTCATTATAGGTTATGTCTATGTCAGGCTGTGGTAGTCGTCCGCCCTCTTTTGCCAGTCTGTCAGCCTCTTCGTTTCCAGGTATACTGCAATGTGATGGGATCCACTGTATTACAACTTTTTTGGATTTCTGGCATAGACCATGGAGTGCTGCTCTTAGGTCAGTTAGTTCTGTGCTGTTATTGATCTTGAGTATTGAGACAGCTGACTTTGCATCTGTGAAGATAGCTATTTGCTTCTCTTTATTTTCCTCCATCAGGAGCATTTCTGCTGCAGTTTTCAAAGCCTCTACCTCCGCTTTGAAGTTACTTGAAAATTTTCCAGTTGCCATTGAATGTGTTTTTTTCACTCCATTTTTTAAATTTAGGAGAATTCCTCCTCCTCCATTCTCTATTGAATTTTTGGCTGATCCATCTGTATATGCATGGGTCCAATTCCTGCTTGGGTAATGTTCTTTATGTAGTTTAGGGTTATTTCTCTTCTTTCGGTTTCATGCTGAGTGTTCTTTTTCTCAATACCAGGAATGTTTTCTATCATCTCAGGCAGTTGCTGCTGTCTCCAAGCTGGGAACTTGTGTGCATTGTGTATGGGCTTGACTGTTGATATGTTAAGTATAGGATCTGCCCTAATCCTTCGTTTTGCAGTTTCTACAAAGTTGCTACGCTTCAGTCTTCCCTTTCCAAAACCATTAAATCTGTTGTACATAGGGTGGTCTGTCAATCTTCTAAATTTTTCTGCTTGTTGCTGGGCTCTGCTATCTCTTCTATCCTGCATTGGTTGTAAACAAGTGATCTTTTCTAGTTCATTAATAGGCGTTGTCTTCAGGCTTCCAGTTATGATTCGCATTCCTTGGTTTTGGACTCTACTTATTTTGTTAAAGTTTGACTTAGCTGCTGTTGCCCAAGCTGCAATGCCATATTCCAGTACTGGCCTCACCCGTCCAGTATATAACTTCTTGAGAACTTTCTCATCTGCTCCCCACGTTGTACCAGCAAGCTTTTTCATGATTGCCATTCTCTGCCTTGCTCTTGTTCGATTTTTCTCAACCTGTGTCTTCCATGTCAGGCGACGATCAAAGGTGACTCCTAGATAGTTTGGATTTTCTTCATGGCGCAATATTTTTCCATTCAATACCAGCTTAGGTTGCTGAGTTTTATTTGAGAGGGAGAACACTGTGCATGTTGTTTTCTCCTCACTTATCTTCACTAGCCATGATTTTGACCAGTCCTCTAGCGCTAATAAGGCTTGCTGTATTCTGCTGTTAGCTGTACTAATATATTCTTCAGATGTCCATATGGCTAGGTCATCTGCAAAGGAGGATGTGTGTACTCTGGCTGGAAAATTTTCTGTGATGTCATTTATATATGCTAGGAATAATGTTGGTGAAAGAACTCCTCCTTGGGGGACACCTTGCTCCAGCAGCATCATTTTGCTTGTTTGTCCTTGTACTTTTGTCCTGGCAGTTCTGTTCTCAAGGTAGTGGCTGATCCATTTATACATTTTTCCACAAACATGCATGTTTTGCAGTTTTACTTTCAGTCCTTCCTTCCATACTTTATCAAATGCTTTTTCTAAATCTATCCAGACTGCTAGTGTGTGCTTTTTCTCTTGGAAGGCATCCTCTATTTCCTGAGCTATATACGTTATTTGATCTTCAGTGGATCTGTATTTTCTGAATCCTGCTTGGTGTGGTGTTAAGAGTTTGTTTTCTTCCAGATGCCATGTTAGCCTGCCATTGATAATGCGTTCCATTAATTTTCCTACACAGCTAAGTAGACTGATAGGTCGATAGCCATTTGGTTCTTCCAGGTCTTTTCCTTTCTTTGGGACTGGTATTAGTATAGCTTCCATCCATGCCTGTGGGACTATTCCTCTCTTCCAGCTGTTATTTAGGACTGCTAGTAGTTTCTTCTTTGCCTTGGTGCCTAGTCCTATTAGCATTTCATTTGTGATTCCATCCTTTCCTGGTGATTTCTTCTTTTTTAGGGTATTCATTGCCTGTTCCATTTCTTCCATTGTTAGATTTGCCATCATATATTCTGCTGCTGTCTCTTTATTTCTATGATGCATCTGTTTGTCTTTGATTGCTTTCTTCTGTTCGGTTGTAATATCAATGTGGTTTGCATTTGCATAGTGTTCCATTAGTGCATTTGCAGCCTTTTTGCCTGTAAGCAAGGCATTTCCTTGTTTAATTGTTATTTGTTTGTTTCTAGGTCCTTCATTGTTCATGGCTTTCACTAGTTTCCATAGTTTGTTTCCATCCCTGTCAAAATTCAGGTTTTCTGTTTTTTCCCTCCAACAATCTCTTGTTGTTTGATTTACTGTTCTTTTATATTTTGCTGAGATGGCTTTGAGAGAGATGTTTGCTTCAATTGTTTGTTCTCTCTCTGCTGTCTTCCTGGCATCTTCAACTTTGTCCTCCAAACTTTGTAGTTCTTCAGTCCAGTATGGTTTGTAATTTTTTCCTCGCTCCTCTTGGAATGGACTCAGTGGCTGCCTGTATTATCGCTCTGTTTAGACTTTCCACCATTTGCTTTATGTTGCCATATCGTGTATTTATGTTTTCACAATATTTGTCTGTTAGTATGGCAAATCTGTCCCAATCTGCTCGTTTGTAATTCCAGCGGGGCAAGGGCTTTTGCTCCTGTGGAACATACTCCATATTCATTTCAAGCTTGATTGGTCTGTGGTCACTACCTGCTAATTGGTCCAGCACATGGCGATCGATTTTGTGGAGGATGTCTCCTGTGCAGAAAGCTAAGTCTGGAGTAGAAGTGGTAAGCCATCTTCTGGAGTAGAAGCTCGGTGTGTCATCCGCTTTGTTGAGTAGATGGAGATTTGAGTCTATTTCCCAGTCCTCCAATTCATCTCCTCTTTTGTCAGTATCTGGGTATCCCCATCTTTCTGAACGGCTATTAAAGTCTCCGACAATAATGCAGTTTGTGTCAGTTATTTTCATGTTTGAGAGTGTAAGGTCCTTATCTGCTGGGCTATACAGATTGTAGATTCCTATTTTCACGTCCTTTATCATTATATCAACACCTATAATTTCCGTTTGGTTGTTAGAGATCACAGATACTTCGCTGCAAGGTATTGTATTTCGTGTAAGTATTAGAACTCCTCCTTTGTGTCCTTCGCGGTCGAAACGTGTGGCCTGATATCCTCTGACTGAGAATTTGTGATTGGCGTTGAGGTGTGTCTCTTGAATGCATGCCACATCTATTCTATCTTTATGAAGACGCTGTGTTAGGGAGTCTTTCTTCTTGTAAACTCCTTCGGCATTCCACTGTAGTATGTTGAGTGTCCGGGGTATTTGGTCAATAGCTCTTAACCTACTCCTCTGTGCCTTGACTCCACAGCACAGGGGAAGGTGACCACCAGTAGTCATGGGTGGACCCCCTCGAGGCAGGGGGCCCGGCACTATCACCGCCTGATGGGACTTCACGGGATTAGCACCATATCGATTAATTTTGATTTGTGACATCATGGTAATCCATCTTCTGGAGTAGAAGCTCGGTGTGTCATCCGCTTTGTTGAGTAGATGGAGATTTGAGTCTATTTCCCAGTCCTCCACTTCATCTCCTCTTTTGTCAGTATCTGGGTATCCCCATCTTTCTGAGCGGCTATTAAATCCTCCGACAATAATGCAGTTTGTGTCAGTTATTTTCATGTTTGAGGAGTGTAAGGTCCTTATCTGCTGGGCTATACAGATTGTAAAATCTTATTTTCACGTCCTTTATCATTATATCAACACCTATAATTTCCGTTTGGTTATCAGAGATCACAGATACTTCGCTGCAAGGTATTGTATTTCGTGTAAGTATTAGAACTCCTCCTTTGTGTCCTTCGCGGTCGAAACGTGTGGCCGGATATCCTCTGACTGAGAATTTGTGATTGGCGTTGAGGTGTGTCTCTTGAATGCATGCCACATCTATTCTATCTTTATGAAGACGCTGTGTTAGGGAGTCTTTCTTCTTGTAAACTCCTTCGGCATTCCACTGTAGTATGTTGAGTGTCCGGGGTGTTTGGTCAATAGCTCTTAACCTACTCCTCTGTGCCTTGACTCCACAGCACAGGGGAAGGTGACCACCAGTAGTCATGGGTAGACCCCCTCGAGGCAGGGGGCCCGGCACTATCACCGCCTGATGGGACTTCACGGGATTAGCACCATAACGAATAATTTTAATTTGTGACATCATGAATTAAGTTACGTTGCACTTCTTTGTCAAGTCTGTGGCCCAGTACATCCGATTTCGACAAGCATTTATTCGGGGTGCTTTCCCTAGCCTTTGACTGTCCCCAGTCTACCTATAAGGTAGCAGGTTTGTGTGTCACTTGGTCTGGTCCCTCTCCCTTGACTTGTCCGACATGGGCGACCCTACCAGTAGCTGTGCTACCGTCGGCATAGCTCTTGGGGTCATTGGAACACACAAGCCCCTCTACCTCGTCACGGTGGACACACGGCAGAGGGGGGCTTGAACTCATTGCCTCGGCGTCAACACACCGGATTCTTAAGAGTCTTATCCAATCAGCGATGATGATCCAGAAATCTGGTACTTTCCTAAAACCGGAAGATCTGGCCGATATCAGTCATCGTCATCATCATCATCATCATCATCATCATCATCATCATCATCATCATCATCATCATCATCATCATCAATAGGTGTACCGACAACGAGCTAGAGAAACTAGCAGACATGTACAACAACAGTATAGGGAGTGCTAGCATCAAGGAGGAGTGGTTACACAGCTATCTGATACCCTTGCCGAAGCCTGACAAAGACTACAAACAAATTCAGGGATATCGAATTATAACCATGCAGAATACAATAGGCAAGCTGCTGGAGAAGGTAATTGCCAGGAAAATATCAAGCCAACTAGAGAGGCAAGGTGTTTTCCCACCTACCCTGGGTGGGTACCGTCCAAAAAGAGAAACCTGGACCAATGCAGCAGTTTTTGCCCATGATGTCTATGAAGGTTTCCACTCAGGCATTGAAACCTTTGCTCCAGCGATTGATCTTGAGGACGCGTACAACATAGTACCATTGGAGTTTTTAATGCTTCAGCTTCTTGAACTCAAAGTAAGTCCATTCCTTAGTTGGATCGCTGCATCCCTCTTCCAACGGAAAGTAGTTTTTAAGTGTGGCAGTTGGACTTCGGAACCAACAACAATATATCCTGGCCTACCACAGGGATCACCATTATCTCCGGTACTGTTCAACGCCTACACAGTGAGAATCACCAGTGAGCCGATCACTGGACCTGGCAGGACATTGTCATATGCCGATGATGTTTTAGTGCATCGTCAGGGTAAGGATAGAGAGCAGGTTGCTGTGGAACTACAAACCGAACTCAATCGCACAAGTACTTGGTGTGATGAAGCTGGGGCAATCGTCAACCCAACAAAGGCAACAGTGACTTGGTTCTCGTTGAATAATCATATTGTCAACACTCCAACACCAACTGTAAAGCTGTGTTCAGAGACGGTGGAAAGAACGCAGGCAATGAATTACCTGGGTATACGGTTTGATCGAAGCCTTGCTTATAATGAGCACATAGACCAGGTGATAACAAAGGCCAAGCGGGGTTTGGTTGCGGTGCGGGTGATGGCGGCAGCAAACTGTGAGCAGCATCATCTATGTCTTCTGTACGAGGGGCTGGTCATGTCTGTTTTTGAGTATGCAATGGCAATCCTGACTCTCAGCCGTAAGCAGATAGAAAGGATGGAAAGGAAACAGAATGAAGCTATGCTCATTATTCTTGGATGTACAAGAGATACAGCATGCAGGGCGATGCGCTACCTTCTTGATTTTCCAACCATTGAAGAGAGAATTTCAAGTTTGCAGAGCACGTGCCTACCTCAGAGTTAACGCAAACACACAACATCCACTGCATAGTGAAATTATGAAGGTGAAGGGCAGCAGGTTAAAAAGAGGACGGTCGTGGATGGGTCAAGCCGAAGACATTCTTCAACAGGTGTGTTCACTTGAGGACTTAGAACCTGGCGAGGAGTGGGTACAAGTGCCAACAGATTTCTGTACATCCTTTTCAGTTTGCATCCAACTAGATAGAAAATGCAGACAAGAAAATCCGGCTGCTGTGGAGGCTGAAGTACAAGCGTTGATTTTCGAGAATTCGCTAGACGGTGATGCTGTCATCTACACAGATGGGTCGGTCGTCCGACATGTGAGATGCTCATGGGCCTTTACGACTTAGGCCGGAGGGAGAATTGTGAAGGAGGACTCTGGTGCTTTCACTGAAACCACAAGTAGCCTGACTATGGAAGTCATGACAGTAAGTAAAGCAATAACATGGCTCGAGACACAGACATTCACTAGGGCATGTTTCCTTAGCGACTCAATGAACATGATCAAGAGTATAGAGGAGGGGTCGATCCGAAGAGAATGGTTGCTGCCTCTGGAGCGGTCTCGGCTGGCAAAGATTAGTTTCTTCTTCTTCTTCTTCTTCTTCTTCTTCTTCTTCTTCTTCTTCTTCTTCTTCTTCTTCTTCTTCTTCTTCTTCTTCTTCTTCTTCTTCTTCTTCTGCGTTCTTCTTCCGGATTTTTTTTTCCGGATGTGACCGCGTTGTGCCTGTTTACAGCAGAGCTGCGTTCTTGCGCCGTTAGGCCGACACATCCGTCTTCTGCAGGCATTTGTTGACCGGGTTAACCTTCCCGGGAGATTAGTTTCATCTTCGTGCCAAGGCATGCGGGAGTACAAGGAAATGAGCGGGTTGACAAGCTCGCAGGTGAGGCTACGGTGGAGGGTGGACGCGCCATGGACCAGGCTGACATTCTGAATGCTCTACGAGAAGCAAGACTTGCGAGAACCAAGTGATGACTGTGAATCTACAACCATGGCCAGACTGCGAGAACAGCAAATTAAAAGACGGGTGGCCAAACAAGAACACTACGCAGGAAGCCAAAGAAGATTGATAAACCAATACAGAACTGGTGTCGTTAGCCGCTACACGCTGCGGGATTTGCTGAGGAGGGGATCCGAGCACTTATGGACTGAATGGTTCGATGTGCAATTAGGATGATCTTTCGACTAACTAACTAATCATCATCATCATCATCACCATCATCATCATCATCATCATCATCATCATCATCATCACCATCATCATCATCATCATCATCATCATCATTGTCTTCCACTTTTGCCGTCAAGCGTCATGTGGAGGGATAATTGGCGTTCCAGCGTCCGATGGGTGACACTGGATAGTGTCATTCCGTGTGATTGTAAAATGCTGTTAATCCAGTTTCTTCTCGGCGTCCTCTTGCTCTCGTAGCAGATTGTCTTTGATGAAGGGTCAGTGCTGGTAGTTGATGGTGTTGCATTCTGACGAGATGGCCGAGCCATTTGATCTTCTATGTTTCAATAAATGTGGCACAAGGTGTTGGTCCCACTGTCTGTCTGATAACATCTCGAAAAGTTAAGTTGGCAGCTATCCTCAGGCATTTCATCTCAATTCAGTACCCAGAGAAAGTATCAGACGTACACAGATTGAAACTGGTACCATTAATACTGAACTCTTCGCTGGTAGTTGAAGATGATGACGTATGGGAAAGCCCCGAGTGCTGTGTTGTCAGTTATTGACTCAACTCAACACAACTCAACTCAACACATCATCCCATCATGTTCCTCTTGTACCTCGCGGTGACGAGGTCAAGTATAAACAGCGGGAGAGTGCCCATTGACAGGCTTCATGTATCGAGATTCCCATGGACTCTGTTATTCCCTCTGTTCATCGCTTACATGGTCGGCCTCTTCTTCTGCTTCCATTTATATGCCCAAAATGTTCATCATCATCATCATCATCATCATCATCATCATCATCATCATCATCATCTTCCACTTCTGCCGTCAAGCGTCGTGGGGAGGAATAATTGGCGTTCCAGCGCCCGGTGGGCGGCACTGGATAATGTCATTCCGTGTTGTTGTACAATGTCTTTGATGTCGTCAATCCATTTTCTTCTTGGACGTCCTCGTGGTCTCGTCGCAGATGATCTTTGATGTAAGGCCAGTGATGGTAGTTGCTGATGTTGCATTCTAACGACATGGCCAAACCACTTGATCGTCTGTCTTTCAATAAATGTGGCACAAGGTGTTGATCCCAAAATGTTCATCTGTCCTAAATTGTATTTTTCTTTGTAAAAATGTCTCTTTAATATTGCCTTCTTGTTAAGCAGATCTGTTTGTTTCGTTTCATTCCAATGTATTTTGTTAAATAACCATTTATCTTTAATATTGTATTCTTGATGTATAGATCTGTTTGTTTCGTTTCCTTCCAATGTATTTTGTTAAATAACCATTTATCTTTACTATTGTATTCTTGATGTATAGATCTGTTTGTCTTGTTTCCTACCAATGTATTTTTCTTAATAAACATTTCTCTTTAGTATTGTATTCTTGTTAAGGGCCATCATCGAAGCTGTGCTGTTCTGTGTGTGGACAGTGCGGCATATTTAGGCCTACATAAATCCCCCCCGGACGGTCGCAGACTGGAATCTTTGGCAAGTTTGCATACAAAATGGTGGAACAGCATAGCTAACTTTATTTAGTGTTGCCGGTATCTAGGATAGTCATTCTCTGAGTAGCTTGTTAATGTGTCCCCGATTTGCCATGACCATGTAAATGTCAAGACCTTGAGAAACCCAACCATCCCATCTGCTGTGTGCATCCCACATGTTTGTGTGGCATATGCATGCTGGTGTTGGGATCTCAGACATGCTTTTAATGCAGTTTAGCACGTCAGGTCACGGTCTTCGTGTATGTACATGTATGGTCCATACTGCATGTATGTGTGTATACATTTGTAGTATGAAAATTATTGTCCTTTCAGACAAGCATGATGCAGCTGTACTTCCTTCATAGCATAGTCCATCCACATATACACCTGACAATCTCTCATGCAGTTTGATTACAATGTCCTATACATTTTCTTTTAATTATAAAATTGTGGATAACAAGCTTTCAGTAGTAGACAGTTGTTCATTCCAGCACCATTCAAGACACAAGTAAAACATTTGTTATATCGATATGTTTAGTTTGTTCGTTATTAACATAATATAACGCTCCACTCTAATCAAATCAAGCTTATCAGAACGCAGCTTCCCCTCTGCTGTGTGTCCACCGTGACGAGGTAGAGGGACTTGCGCGTCCCAATGACCCCAAGAGCTATGCCAACGGTAGCACAGCTACTGGTAGGGCCACCCATGTCGGACAGGTCAAGGGAGAGGGGCCAGACGAAGAGACACACGAACCTGCTGCCTTGTAGGTAGACGGGACAGTCAAAGGCTAGAGAAAGCACCCCGAATACATGCTTGTCGAAATCGGATGTACTGAGCCACAGGCTTGACAAAGCAGTGCAACGTAAAACCTGCTGCCTTGTAGGTAGACTGGGGACAGTCAAAGGCTAGAGAAAGCACCCCGAATACATGCTTGTCGAAATCGGATGTACTGAGCCACAGGCGTGACAAAGCAGTGCAACGTAACTTAATTCATGATGTCACAAATCAAAATTAATCGTTATGGTGCTAATCCCGCGAAGTCCCATCAGGCGGCGATAGTGCCGGGCCCCCTGCCTCGAGGGGGTCCACCCATGACTACTGGTGGTCACCTTCCCCTGTGCTGTGGAGTCAAGGCACAGAGTAGATTAAGAGCTATTGACCAAATACCCCGGACACTCAACATACTACAGTGGAATGCCGAAGGAAGAAAGTCTCCTAACACAGCGTCTACATAAAGATAGAATAGATGTGGCATGCATTCAAGAGACACACCTCAACACCAATCGCAAGTTCTCAGAGGATATCAGGCCACACGTTTTGACCGCGAAGGCCACAAAGGAGGAGTTCTAATACTTACACGAAATACAATACCTTGCAGCGAAGTATCTGTGATATCTGACAATCAAACGGAAATTATAGGTGTTGATATAATGATAAAGGACATGAAAATAAGAATCTACAACCCCGGGAAGGTTAACCCGGTCAACAAATGCCCGCAGAATCAGATGTGTCGGCCTAACGGTGCAAGAACGCAGCTCTGCTGTAAACAGGCACAACGCAATCACATCCGGAAAAAAAAAACTCCGGATGAACGCAGAAGAAGAAGAAGAAGAATCTACAATCTGTATAGCCCAGCAGATAAGGACCTTACACTCTCAAACATGAAAATAACTGACACAAACTGCATTATTGTCGGAGACTTTAATAGCCGTTCAGAAAGATAGGGATACCCATATACTGACAAAAGAGGAGATGAATTGGAGGACTGGGAAATAGACTCAAATCTCCATCTACTCAACAAAGCGGATGACACACCGAGCTTCTACTCCAGAAGATGGCTTACCACTTCTACTCCAGACTTAGCTTTCTGCACAGGAGACATCCTCCACAAAATCGATCGTCATGTGCTGGACCAATTAGCAGGTAGTGACCACAGACCAATCAAGCTTGTAATGAATATGGAGTATGTTCCACAGGAGCAAAAGCCCTTGCCCCGATGGAATTACAAACGAGCAGATTGGGACAGATTTGCCATACTAACAGACAATTATTGTGAAAACATAAATACACGATATGGCAACATGAAGCAAATGGTGGAAAGTCTAAACAGAGCGATAATACAGGCAGCCACTGAGTCTATTCCAAGAGGAGCGAGGAAAAATTACAAACCATACTGGACTGAAGAACTACAAAGTTTGGAGGACAAAGTTGAAGATGCCAGGAAGACAGCAGAGAGAGAACAAACAATTGAAGCGAACATCTCTCTCAAAGCCATCTCAGCAAAATATAAAAGAACAGTAAATCAAACAACAAGAGATTGTTGGAGGGAAAAAACAGAAAACCTGAATTTTGACAGGGATGGAAACGAACTATGGAAATTAGTGAAAGCCATGAACAATGAAGGACCTAGAAACAAACAAATAACAATTAAACAAGGAAATGCCTTGCTTACAGGAATAAAGGCTGCAAATGCACTAATGGAACACGATGCAAATGCAAACCACATTGATATTACAACCGAACAGAAGAAAGCAATCAAAGACAAACAGATACATCATAGAAATACAGAGACAGCAGCAGAATACATGATGGCAAATCTAACAATGGAAGAAATGGAACAGGCAATGAATACCCTAAAAAAGAAGAAATCACCAGGAAAGGATGGAATCACAAATGAAATGCTAATAGGACTAGGCACCAAGGCAAAGAAGAAACTACTAGCAGTCCTAAATTACAGCTGGAAGAGAGGAATAGTCCCACATGCATGTAAGGAAGCTATACTAGTACCAGTCCCAAAGAAAGGAAAAGACCTGGAAGAACCAAATGGCTATCGACATATCAGTTTACTTAGCTGTGTAGGAAAATTAATGGAACGCATTATCAATGGCAGGCTAAAATGGCATCTGGAAGAAAACAAACTCTTAACACCACACCAAGCAGGATTCTTCTTCTTCTTCTTCTTCGTTCATCCGGAGTTTTTTTTTCGGATGTGATTGCGTTGTGTCTGTTTACAGCAGAGCTGCGTTTTTGCGCCGTTAGGCCGACACATACGACTTCTGCGGGCATTTGTTGACCGGGTTAACCTTCCCGGGGGTTTCTTAGAACGTTTGACTCTCACTGTTGTGGTGTTATCCCCCATCCCAGCTGGTCCATATAGAACAGCCAAAGATCCTGGTCAGCCCTCAAGGGAAGGCAGGGGCAGACCATGGGCATTCCCCGCCATCCAAGGAGGCTTCCATACTTGCAGAGCCGATACATAGCGCTCTGGTACTGGGCTCACCCAAGGAATCGTCACGTCCTGCACATGGCTGCTTAGCCTCACTTCCGTATATTGGGCCTTCCGTTCACCATAGGCTGTTCTTCCGGAAACCAGAAGTATGCAGTCTGCAGATGACATCCACACAGTGAGCTTTCGATTCGGACTTTACATGTGATGGATTTGCTATCCAAGCAATATTCCATTTCGTGCCACTAGGACACTTTTCCACCTTTTATGAAGCCCACACAGTGGGCTTTTGATTCAGACTTTCCATGTAATGGATTTGCTATCCAAGCAATATTCCATTTCATGCCACTAGGACACTTTTCCACCTTTTATGAAGCCCACACAATGGGCTTTTGATTCGGACTTTCCACGTAATGGATTTGCTATCCAAGCAATATTCCATTTCGTGCCACTAGGACACTTTTCCACCTTTTATGAAGCCCACACAGCGAGCTTTCGATTTGGACTTTCCACATAATGGATTTGCTATCCAAGCAATATTCCATTTCGTGCCACTAGGACACTATTCCACCTTTTATGAAGCCCACACAATGGGCTTTTGATTCGGACTTTCCACGTAATGGATTTGCTATCCAAGCAATATTCCATTTCATGCCACTAGGACACTTTTCCACCTTTTATGAAGCCCACACAGTGGGCTTTTGATTCGGACTTTCCACGTAATGGATTTCTTATTCTTCTTCTTCTTCGTTCATCCGGAGTTTTTTTTTTGTGTGTGGATGTGATTGCGTTGTGCCTGTTTACAGCAGAGCTGCGTTCTTGCGCCGTTAGGCCGACACATCCGACTTCTGCGGGCATTTGTTGACCGGGTTAACCTTCCCGGGGGTTTCTTAGGACGTTTGACTCTCACTGTTGTGGTGTTATCCCCCATCCCAGCTGGTCCATATAGACCAGCCAAAGATCCTGGTCCGCCCTCAAGGGAAGGCAGGGGCAGACCATGGGCATTCCCCGCCATCCAAGGAGGCTTCCATACTTGCAGAGCCGATACATAGCGCTCTGGTACTGGGCTCACCCAAGGAATCGTCACGTCCTGCACATGGCTGCTTAGCCTCACTTCCGTATATTGGGCCTTCCGTTCACCATAGGCTGTTCTTCCTGAAACCAAAAGTATGCAGTCTGCAGATGACATCCACACAGTGAGCTTTCGATTCGGACTTTCCATGTAATGGATTTGCTATCCAAGCAATATTCCATTTCGTGCCACTAGGACACTTTTCCACCTTTTATGAAGTTCACACAGTGGGCTTTTGATTCGGACTTTCCACGTAATGGATTTGCTATCCAAGCAATATTCCATTTCGTGCCACTAGGACACTTTTCCACCTTTTATGAAGCCCACACAGTGGGCTTTCGATTCGGACTTTCCACGTAATGGATTTGCTATCCAAGCAATATTCCATTTCGTGCCACTAGGACACTTTTCCACCTTTTATGAAGTCCACACAGTGGGCTTTTGATTCGGACTTTCCACGTAATGGATTTGCTATCCAAGCAATATTCCATTTCGTGCCACTAGGACACTTTTCCACCTTTTATGAAGCCCACACAATGGGCTTTTGATTCGGACTTTCCACGTAATGGATTTGCTATCCAAGCAATATTCCATTTCGTGCCACTAGGACACTTTTCCACCTGTTATGAAGCCCACACAGCGAGCTTTCGATTTGGACTTTCCACATAATGGATTTGCTATCCAAGCAATATTCCATTTCATGCCTCTGGGTCTTCATGCACCTTTAAATGTCAACCTGTATGTAGTTAAAGTAAGCTGCGGTCAACTTGAGCTTGTTGATATCTTCATAGAGCTTGTCCTCAAATGAAGTAGGTGTGGGCCAAAATATCTTTCTCTGTTCTGCATACGTTGGGCAATCCTGCAGCAAATGTTTTGCTGTCATTTTTCCAGTTCTACAATTACATTCATCAGTATCTCCTATCTTTAGTTTATTGAACAAGTGGTATTTCAGCCTGTTATGTCCTGTGCGGAGTCTGAAGATTGCTACTTGTTCTCTTCGGTCGAGTTTGTAATATGCATCATCCTTCTGATGGCCTGGATGCTCTGATTCCCATTTGGTTCTATAAGTGCTTTTTATCAACCTCTTTGCCTCATTATAGGTTATGTCTATGTCAGGCTGTGGTAGTCGTCCGCCCTCTTTTGCCAGTCTGTCAGCCTCTTCGTTTCCAGGTATACTGCAATGTGATGGGATCCACTGTATTACAACTTTTTTGGATTTCTGGCATAGACCATGGAGTGCTGCTCTTAGGTCAGTTAGTTCTGTGCTGTTGTTGCTCTTCAGTATTGAGACAGCTGACTTTGCATCTGTGAAGATAGCTATTTGCTTCTCTTTATTTTCCTCCATCAGGAGCATTTCTGCTGCAGTTTTCAAAGCCTCTACCTCCGCTTTGAAGTTACTTGAAAATTTTCCAGTTGCCATTGAATGTGTTTTTTTCACTCCATTTTTTAAATTTATGAGAATTCCTCCTCCTCCATTCTCTATTGAATTTTTGGCTGATCCATCTGTATATGCATGGGTCCAATTCCTGCTTGGGTAATGTTCTTTTATGTAGTTTAGGAATATTTCTCTTCTTTCGGTTTCATGCTGAGTGTTCTTTTTCTCAATACCAGGAATGTTTTCTATCATCTCAGGCAGTTGCTGCTGTCTCCAAGCTGGGAACTTGTGTGCATTGTGTATGGGTTTGACTGTTGATATGTTAAGTATAGGATTTGCCATAAACCTTCGTTTTGCAGTTTCTACAAAGTTGCTACGCTTCAGTCTTCCCTTTCCAAAACCATTAAATCTGTTGTACATAGGGTGATCTGTCAATCTTCTAAATTTTTCTGCTTGTTGCTGGGCTCTGCTATCTCTTCTATCCTGCATTGGTTGTAAACAAGTGATCTTTTCTAGTTCATTAATAGGCGTTGTCTTCAGGCTTCCAGTTATGATTCGCATTCCTTGGTTTTGGACTCTACTTATTTTGTTAAAGTTTGACTTAGCCCAAGCTGCAATGCCATATTCCAGTACTGGCCTCACCCGTCCAGTATATAACTTCTTGAGAACTTTCTCATCTGCTCCCCACGTTGTACCAGCAAGCTTTTTCATGATTGCCATTCTCTGCCTTGCTCTTGTTCGATTTTTCTCAACCTGTGTCTTCCATGTCAGGCGACGATCAAAGGTGACTCCTAGATAGTTTGGATTTTCTTCATGGCGCAATATTTTTCCATTCAATACCAGCTTAGGTTGCTGAGTTTTATTTGAGAGGGAGAACACTGTGCATGTTGTTTTCTCCTCACTTATCTTCACTAGCCATGATTTTGACCAGTCCTCTAGCGCTAATAGGGCTTGCTGTATTCTGCTGTTAGCTGTACTAATATATTCTTCAGATGTCCATATGGCTAAGTCATCTGCAAAGGAGGATGTGTGTACTCTGGCTGGAAAATTTTCTGTGATGTCATTTATATATGCTAGGAATAATGTTGGTGAAAGAACTCCTCCTTGGGGGACACCTTGCTCCAGCAGCATCATTTTGCTTGTTTGTCCTTGTACTTTTGTCCTGGCAGTTCTGTTCTCAAGGTAGTGGCTGATCCATTTATACATTTTTCCACAAACATGCATGTTTTGCAGTTTTACTTTCAGTCCTTCCTTCCATACTTTATCAAATGCTTTTTCTAAATCTATCCAGACTGCTAGTGTGTGCTTTTTCTCTTGGAAGGCATCCTCTATTTCCTGAGCTATATAGGTTATTTGATCTTCAGTGGATCTGTATTTTCTTAATCCTGCTTGGTGTGGTGTTAAGCGATTAATTTTCATCTGTGGCAAAGCAGGATTCAAGGACAAACAAGCAAAATGATGCTGTTGGAGCAAGGTGTCCCCCAAGGAGGAGTTATTTCACCAACATTATTCCTAGCATATATAAATGACATCACGGAAAATTTTCCAGCCAGAGTACACACATCCTCCTTTGCAGATGACCTAGCCATATGGACATCTGAAGAATATATTAGTACAGCTAACAGCAGAATACAGCAAGCCTTATTAGCGCTAGAGGACTGGTCAAAATCATGGCTAGTGAAGATAAGTGAGGAGAAAACAACATGCACAGTGTTCTCCCTCTCAAATAAAACTCAGCAACCTAAGCTGGTATTGAATGGAAAAATATTGCGCCATGAAGAAAATCCAAACTATCTAAGAGCCACCTTTGATCGTCGCCTGACATCGAAGACACAGGTTGAGAAAAATCGAACAAGATCAAGGCAGAGAATGGCAATCATGAAAATGCTTGCTGGTTCAACGAGGCGAGCATATGAGAAAGTTCTCAAGAAGTTATATACTGGACGGGTGAGGCCAGTACTGGAATATGGCATTGCAGCTTGGGCAACAGCAGCTAAGTCAAACTTTAACAAATTAAGTAGAGTCCAAAACCCAGGAATGCGAATCATAACTGGAAGCCTGAAGACAACGCCTATTAATGAACTAGAAAAGATCACTTGTTTACAACCAATGCAGGACAGAAAAGATAGCAGAGCCCAGCAACAAGCAGAAAAATTTAGAAGATTGACAGGCCACCCTATGTATAACAGGTTTAATGGTTTTGGAAATGGAAGACTGAAGCGTAGAAACTTTGTAGAAACTGCAAAACGAAAGATTAGAGCAGATCCCATACTTAACATATCAACAGTCAAGCCCATTTACAATGCACACAACTTCCCAGCTTGGAGACATCAGCAACTGCCTGAGATGATAGAAAACATTCCAAGTATTGAGAAAAAGAACACTCAGAATGAAACCGAAAGAAGAAAAATAACCCTCAACTACATAAAAGAACATTACCCAAGCAGCAATTGGACCCATGCATATACAGATGGATCAGCCAAATATTCAATTAAAAATGGAGGAGGAGGAATTCTCCTTAATGTAAAAAATGGAGTGATAAAAACACAGTCAGTGGCAACTGGAAAATTTTCAAGTAACTTCAAAGCGGAGGTAGAGGCTTTGAAAACTGCAGCGGAAATGCTCTTGATGGAGGAAAATAAAGAGAAGCAAATAGCTATCTTCACAGATGCAAAGTCAGCTGTCTCAATACTGAAGAGCAAAAACAGCACAGAACTAGCTGACCTAAGAGCAGCATTCCATGGTCTATGCCAGAAATCCAAAAAAAGTTGTAATACAGTGGATCCCATCACATTGCAGTATACCTGGAAATGAAGAGGCCGACAGACTGGCAAAAGAGGGCGGAAGACTACCACAGCCTGACATAGACATAACCTATAATGAGGCAAAGAGGTTTATAAAAAGCACTTATAGAACCAAATGGGAATCAGAGCATCCAGGCCACCAGAAGGATGATGCAATTTTTACAAACTCGACTGAAGAGAACAAGTAGCAATCTTCAGACTCCGCACAGGACATAACAGGCTGAAACACCACTTGTTCAATAAACTAAAGATAGGAGATACCGATGAATGTAATTGTGGAATTGGTAAAATGACAGCTAAACATTTGCTGCAGGAGTGCCCAATATGTGCAGAACAGAGAAAGATATTTTGGCCCACGCCTGCTTCATTTGAGGACAAGCTCTATGGAGATATCAACAAGCTCAAGTTGACTAAAGCTTACTTTAGCTACATTCAGGTTGACATCTAAAGGTGCATGAAGATGTATTTAGACTGCCACACTTCATACCACAGGTATGTCGGTTACAAAAGCGTCCCAGAGGCATGAAATGGGATATTGCTTGGATAGCAAATCCATTATGTGGAAAGTCTTAATCGAAAGCTCACTGTGTGGATGTCATCTGCAGACTGCATTCTTCTGGTTTCCGGAGGAACAGCCTATGGTGAACGGAAGGCCCAATATACGGAAGTGAGGCTAAGAAGCCATGTGCAGGACGTGACGATTCCTTGGGTGAGCCCAGTACCAGAGCGCTGTGTGATGGCTCTGCAAGTATGGAAGCCTCCTTGGATGGCGGGGAATGCCCATGGTCTGCCCCTGCCTCCCCTTGAGGGCTGACCAGGATGTCTTTGGCTATTCTATATGGGCCAGCTAGGATGGGGGATAACACCACAACAGTGAGATTCAAACGTCCTAAGACCCGGGAAGGTTAACCCGGTCAACAAATGCCCGCAGAAGTCGGATGTGTCGGCCTAACGGCGCAAGAACGCAGCTCTGCTGTAAACAGGCACAACGCAGTCACATCCGAAAAAAAAAAAAAATCCGGATGAACGCAGAAGAAGAAGAAGTATTCTTGTTAAATAGATCTGTTTGTTTCGTTTCCTTCCAATGTATTTTTCTTAGTAACTATTTCTTCGACGAGGGCAAGAGGACGCCCGAGAAGAAAATGGATTGACAACACCAAAGACATTGTACAATCACACGGAATGACACTATCCAATGCCGCCCATCGGCGTTGGGGCGCCAATTAATCCTCCCCACGACGCTTGGCGGTAAAAGTGGATGATGATGATGATGATGGATGATGATGATGATGATGATGATGATGATGATGGTGATGATGATGATGATGATGATGATGATGATGATGATGATGATGATGATGATGATGATGACCTATTTCTCTTTAATATTGCATTCTTGGTGAATAGCTCTATTTGTTTCGTTTCCTTCTTGTGAATTGTTAGTTCTCGTCTATTTCATTTATGTTCAAAGACACATTTGCATTTCCAAATGTTTTGTTAAATGTCGGAGTGCCGCACCCGTGTGCTGCCACAGAATATATACATGCACTTGGTAGTCTGATCCGGGAAGGTTGGGAGGCAGGAGACAACCAAGAGAGAGGATGCTGGACAGTCTGTCATCATGGCACGGAGGAACGTTTGTATCAGACATGATTCGCAGCACAAGAGACAGAAGGTTGGGAGCAGACATAATCACCAACGTCACACGGCACGGACAGTAAGAAGATTGGCAGTACACAAGACAGAAGGCTATGGACAGACATGATCACCAACGCCACACGGCATGGACTATAAGAAGATTGGCAGTACACAAGACAGAAGGCTGTGGACAGACATGATCACCAACGCCACACGGCATGGACTATAAGAAGATTGGCAGTACACAAGACAGAAGGCTATGGACAGACATGATCACCAACGCCACACGGCATGGACTATAAGAAGATTGGCAGTACACGAGACAGAAGGCTGTGGACAGACATGATCATGATAATAATAATCATCATGCGCCGTGCCGATAATCATGGGCAGTCATGTTTCGCCATCTTACACGATCACCAGAGTCGTAGATTAACTCTGTGTTCTTATCTCGACCATAGCACGTAGTCAAGCCTTCCAGGGATTTACTCATCTGCCTTCCCCCTGTTCATTGCTCCTCAATCTTGCCAGTTGTCACCAAGTTCTCCAATTTATTTCTTCTCATAAAGCAAAGGAACAACCATGTGGCTGTCTACGTCTGATTTCTCTATTCAACGCCACTGCCATGCTGACCTACGCCATTAGATGTTTTTCAGCTTGTCAGGTCTTAGTCAGATATGACTACAGATACGTAACAGTGTCCCTCGCAATCAGGCGAACCCACTCCGACTTCAGTGGTACTTGTAATTTACGTCCACAATTCAAGGACGATAGGTCAGCATTTTAGTTCAACTGTCCGGTGTGTGTGTGTGTGTGTGTGTGTGTGTGGGGAGGGGGGGGGTGAACTTTACTGTTTGAAAATCCATGTTTCCAGATAGAAGAGACCTGAGTTGCAATCGCCCACCCAGTGTCCCATCCGCCCACAACTAAGCCCGCTATTGTGTGGCTTGTGTTTGTGTCACTAAGATATAATTATTCTATTGACATCCACCTTCGCCCCTTGTTTGTTTCGTTGCTAGCGCCGGGCGTTCTCAATTTGTACGTATAATGGTTAAAAAAAAATAGCTCCTTGAAGAAAGCGTTTCGACACAATAGTGCCTTTGTCAGCCAACATAACAAAAATAATAGACACTTAACACATACAAGCGCACAAAAACATTTCTTGCTAAATCGTAAATACGTTAAAGAAATAAAGTTTAACAATAAGAAGACAACAGAGGACAAAGGAAACACCTTCAACTGGAACAAAGAAAATAAATGTAGTACCTATATGGAACACACGTAGGCTGAATGATGCAGATGAAAAGACAGTTAAACAAGAGATTATCTGTGACATCTGGAATTAGCCTATGACGTAGTCTTCTCGTCTCCGCCTTCCCGGTACGTCTCCCTCCATAACGATCTTTTCTAGACATTTCTGTCTTTGTGCTGCCTCGGCAGAAACCTCCTTGTGTAGCTAATTCAGTGCCAAAGAATTATATATCGCCAAATGTGTATGAGAAAAGAAGTGTTAAAGTGTTACATAAACATTCATGTAAAGGAAACGAAACAAACAGACGTATTCAACAAGAATTCAAAGCCCCTCTGCCGTGCGTCCACCTTGACGAGGTAGAGGGGCTTGCACGTTCCAATGACCCCAAGAGCTATGCCGACGGTAGCACAGCTACTGGTAGGGTCACCCATGTCGGACAGGTCAAGGGAGAGGGGCCAGACGAAGTGACGCACAAACCTGCTGCCTTGTAGGTAGACTGGGGACAGTCAAAGGCTAGGGAAAGCATCCCGAACAAATGCTTGTCGAAATCGGATGTACTGAGCCACAGGCTTGACAAAGAAGTGCAACGTAACTTTATCATTTCATGATGCCACAGATGAAAATTAATCGTTATGGTGCTAATCCCGTGAAGTCCCATCAGGCGGTGATAGTGCCGGGCCCCCTGCCTCGAGGGGGTCCACCCATGACTACTGGTGGTCACCTTCCCCTGTGCTGTGGAGTCAAGGCACAAAGGAGTAGGTTAAGAGCTATTGACCAAACACCCCGGACACTCAACATACTACAATGGAATGCCGAAGGAGTTTATAACAAGAAAACCTCCCTAACACAGCGTCTTCATAAAGATAGAATAGATGTGGCATGCATTCAAGAGACACACCTCAACGCCAATCGCACATTTTCAGTCGAGGGATATCAGGCCACACCTTTCGACCGCGAAGGACACAAAGGAGGAGTTGTAATACTTACGCGAAATACAATACCTTGCAGCGAAGTATCTGTGATCTCTGACAACCAAACGGAAATTATAGGGGTTGATGTAATGATAAAGGATGTGAAAATAAGAATTTACAATCTGTATAGCCCGGCAGATAAGGATCTTACACTCTCAAACATGAAAATAACTGACACAAATTGCATTGTTGTCGGAGACTTTAATAGCCATTCAGAAAGATGGGGATACCCAGATACTGACAAAAGAGGAGATGAAGTGGAGGACTGGGAAATAGACTCAAATCTCCATCTACTCAACAAAGCGGATGACACACCGAGCTTCTACTCCAGAAGATGGATTACCACTTCTACTCCAGACTTAGCTTTCTGCACAGGAGACATCCTCCATAAAATCGATCGCCATGTGCTGGACCAATTAGCAGGTAGTGACCACAGACCAATCAAGCTTGTAATGAATATGGAGTATGTTCCACAGGAGCAAAAGCCTTTGCCTCGCTGGAATTACAAACGAGCAGATTGGGACAGATTTGCCTTACTAACAGACAAATATTGTGAAAACATAAATACACGATATGGCAACATGAAGCAAATGGTGGAAAGTCTAAACAGTGCAATAATACAGGCGGCCACTGAGTCTATTCCAAGAGGAGCGAGGAAAAATTACAAACCATACTGGACTGAGGAACTACAAATTTTGGAGGACAAAGTTGAAGATGCTAGGAAGACAGCAGAGAGAGAACAAACAACTGAAGCGAACATCTCTCTCAAAGCCATCTCAGCAAAATATAAAAGAACAGTAAATCAAACAACAAGAGATTGTTGGAGGAAAAAAAACAGAAAACCTGAATTTTGACAGGGATGGAAACAAACTATGGAAACTAGTGAAAGCCATGAACAATGAAGGACCTAGAAACAAACAAATAACAATTAAACAAGGAAATGCCTTGCTTACAGGAAAAAAGGCTGCAAATGCACTAATGGAACACTATGCCAGTGCAAACCACATTGATATTACAGCTGAACAGAAGAAAGCAATCAAAGATAAACAGATACATCATAGATATACAGAGACAGCAGCAGAATATATGATGGCAAATCTAACAATGGAAGAAATGGAACAGGCAATGAATACCCTAAAAAAGAAGACATCACCAGGAAAGGATGGAATCACAAATGAAATGCTAATAGGACTAGGCACTAAGGCAAAAAAGAGACTACTAGCAGTCCTAAATTACAGCTGGAAGAGGGGAATAGTCCCACAGGCATGGAAGGAAGCTATACTAATACCAGTCCCAAAGAAAGGAAAAGACCTGGAAGAACCAAATGGCTATCGACCTATCAGTCTTCTTAGCTGTGTAGGAAAATTAATGGAACGCATTATCAATGGCAGGCTAACATGGCATCTGGAAGAAAACCAACTCTTAACACCTCACCAAGCAGGATTCAGAAAGTACAGATCCACTGAAGATCAAATAACCTATATAGCTCAGGAAATAGAGGATGCCTTCCAAGAGAAAAAGCACACACTAGCGGTCTGGATAGATTTAGAAAAAGCATTTGATAAAGTATGGAAGGAAGGACTGAAAGTAAAACTGCAAAAAAATGCATGTTTGTGGGAAAATGTACAAATGGATCAGCCACTACCTTGAGAACAGAACTGCCAGGACAAAAGTACAAGGACAAACCAGCAAAATGATGCTGTTGGAGCAAGTTGTCCCCCAAGGAGGAGTTCTTTCACCAACATTATTCCTAGCATATATAAACGACATCATGGAAAATTTTCCAGCCAGAGTACACACATCATCCTTTGCAGATGACCTAGCCATATGGACATCTGAAGAATATATTAGTACAGCTAACAGCAGAATACAGCAAGCCCTATTAGCGCTAGAGGACTGGTCAAAATCATGGCTAGTGAAGATAAGTGAGGAGAAAACAACGTGCACAGTGTTCTCCCTCTCAACTAAAACTCAGCAACCTAAGCTGGTATTGAATGGAAAAATATTGCGCCATGAAGAAAATCCAAACTATCTAGGAGTCACCTTTGATCGTCGCCTGACATGGAAGACACAGGTTGAGAAAAATCGAACAAGAGCAAGGCAAAGAATGGCAATCATGAAAAAGCTTGCTGGTACAACGTGGGGAGCAGATGAGAAAGTTCTCAAGAAGTTATATACTGGACGTGTGAGGCCAGTACTGGAATATGGCATTGCAGCTTGGGCAACAGCAGCTAAGTCAAACTTTAACAAAATAAGTAGAGTCCAAAATCAAGGAATGCGAATCATAACTGGAAGCCTGAAGACAACGCCTATTAATGAATTAGAAAAGATCACTTGTTTACAACCAATGCAGGATAGAAGAGATAGCAGAGCCCAGCAACAAGCTGAAAAATTTAGAAGATTGACAGACCACCCTATGTATAAAAGGTTTAGTGGTTTTGGAAAGGGAAGACTGAAGCGTAGCAACTTTGTAGAAACTGCAAAACGAAAGATTAGGGCAGATCCCATACTTAACATATCAACTGTCAAACCCATTTACACTGCAGACAAGTTCCCAGCTTGGAGACAGCAGCAACTGCCTGAGATGATAGAAAACATTCCTGGTATTGAGAAAAAGAACACTCAGCATGAAACCGAAAGAAGAGAAATAACCCTAGACTACATAAAAGAACATTACCCAAGCAGCAATTGGACCCATGCATATACAGATGGATCAGCCAAAAATTCAGTAGAGAATGGAGGAGGAGGAATTCTCCTAAATTTAAAAAATGGAGTGAAAAAAACACATTCAGTGGCAACTGGAAAGTTCTCAAGTAACTTCAAAGCGGAGGTAGAGGCTCTGAAAACTGCAGCAGAAATGCTCTTGATGAAGGAAAATAAAGAGACGCAAATAGCTATCTTTACAGATGCAAAGTCAGCTGTCTCAATACTGAAGAGCAATAACAGCACAGAAATAGCTGACCTAAGAGCAGCACTCCATGGTCTATGCCAGAAATCCAAAAAAGTTGTAATACAGTGGATCCCATCACATTGCAGTATACCTGGAAATGAAGAGGCTGACAGACTGGCAAAAGAGGGCGGACGACTACCACAGCCTGACATAGACATAACCTATAATGAGGCAAAGAGGTTGATAAAAAGCACTTATAGAACCAAATGGGAATCAGAGCATCCAGGCCACCAGAAGGATGATGCATATTACAAACTCGACCGAAGAGAACAAGTAGCAATCTTCAGACTCCGCACAGGACACAACAGGTTGAAATACCACTTGTTCAACAAACTAAAGATAGGAGATACAGATGAATGTAATTGTGGAACTGGTAAAATGACAGCTAAACATTTGCTGCAAGAGTGCCCAATATATGCAGAACAGAGAAAGATATTTTGGCCCACACCTGCTTCATTCGAGGACAAGCTCTATGGAGATATCAACAAGCTCAAGTCGACTGCAGCTTACTTTAACTGTATTCAGGTTGACATTTAAATGTACATGAAGAAGTATTTAGACTGCCACACTTCATACCACAGGTATGTCGGTTACACAAGCCTCCCAGAGGCATGAAATGGAATATTGCTTGGATAGCAAATCCATTACGTGGAAAGTCCGAATCGAAAGCTCACTGTGTGGATGTCATCTGCAAACTGCATTCTTCTGGCTTCTGGAAGAACAGCCTATGGTGAACGGAAGGCCCAATATACGGAAGTGAGGCTAAGCAGCCATGTGCAGGACGTGACGATTCCTTGGGTGAGCCCAGTACCAGAGCGGTGTGTGATGGCTCTGCAATTATGGAAACCTCCTTGGATGGCGGGGAATGCCCATGGTCTGCCCCTGCCTTCCCTTGAGGGCCGACCAGGATGCCTTTGGCTGTTCTATATGGGCCAGCTGGGATGGGAGATAACACCACAACAGTGAGAGTCTAACGTCCTAAGAAACCCCCGGGAAGGTTAACCCGGTCAACAAATGCCCGCAGAAGTCGGATGTGTCGGCCTAACGGCGCAAGAACGCAGCTCTGCTGTAAACAGGCACAACGCAATCACGTCCGAAAAAAAACTCCGGATGAACGAAGAAGAAGAAGAAGAAGAATTCAAAGAGAAATAGTTATTAAGACAAATTTAATGGAAAGAAAGGAAACAAACAGACCTATTCAGCAAGAATGCAATATTAAAGAAAAATGGTTATTAAGAAAAATATAATTGGAATGAAACGAAACAAATAGACACATTCAACAAGAATGCAACATTAAAGATAAATAGTTGTTAAGAAAAATTTAATAGAAGGAAACGAAACAAACAGACCTATTCAACAAGAATTGCAATATTAAAGATAACTAGTCATAAAGAAAAAAAGTCATTGGAAGGAAACGAAACAAACACACCTATTCAACGTATATCGCCAAATTTAACTACAACAGGTAGCAGCGAACCGCCAGACACGGAGAGCCATGACTTCTGCCCTATGCGCCGACTTTGGCTCAAGAGCAAAGACTAACTAACTAACTGACTGACTGACTGACTGACTGACTGACTGACTGACTGACTGACTGACTAGAGTCATTGTGTTATTTGTTTTGTTTCGTGATATCTTCAGCAATTTCAATGCTCAGAGAACGGACAAATACATTATAATACTTGTTCATTTGATTGTGTACCATGTCTGGTCTGGTTTTTTTGGCACTGAATCAGTTAAATAGTCGCCATCACCACATTCTGCTGCCGCCACAGACAAGACCTCTCTGTGGAAGAGAAGTCTGAGTTGAGATGCAGACACTGAAAAATTATAGGCTCATTGTAGAAAACATGGGTCTGTGACGGTAGAGTTTCCAAAAAAGTTCTAGGCTCATTGTAGAAAACATGAGTCTGTGACAGTAGAGTTTTCAAAGTCCGCCTCACATATTTTGAGGGAAGTGTGTCACACTTAGGTATACACCCGAACGGTTAGTGTTCACCCAGGGTGGCGAGCACAATCTATCCGTGTTTATAATATCATTACTTCTTTCTTGCTCACTGCACTTAGCGAGAGATCAACAGCAACGAGAGAAGCTGAGGGCCCTATACCCTCAGCCTGTCCTTTGTCTCTTACAATGAACGGCGCCGAGAGAAGCTGTGGTAGACACACCCACAGTATGCCCATTATCCGGGCTGTGTCTGATATACGTCGTTCCATGATTTCCATTATGGGACGTGCACTCACATACAGCCAGAGAAAACCCGTGAGTCACGCACCAGTGAGTGAGTGGCACCTTGCAGTCTTGACAGACCAAAGTATGTGAGTTGGAATGTGGCCAATATTACATCACAATGTCTGGGCAGAGCTTTCAGAGAAACATGTGGTGCCCAAACGACATGTTCCCTTTCTCGGCCTAATCTTGTGTTTTCCAGAGGAATGAGTAACCAATACGTCTGGCACAAGGTAGGCTGCAGACGCTGGCGGCACAGCGTCAAACCTCCGAGACCTCGCCACCACGAGCAGGTGGCGAGTGATGGCCAGACCCTGGAACCCAAGGGACCCGGCTTAGAGGCGTTCAGCCAAGTCCCACAGGTGAGGGCCTCGTACGAGCCCGGACCATGAGGGCGCGCACATCTGTCAATCACAAGTGTCCGGACCTGTGTAAAGCGTGCACTATCGTCAGACTCTCCGCCTGATCTTAGCGGACCCCGCGACCAGCGGGAATAGGCTCGCCAGAGCTACCGCAGGAGATATTGCTTGTCTATTGCGAGCAAATCTCCCATCCTTCCACTGTGCGGATCTCGCGACCGGCGAGAATAAGCCCGCCGGAGATATTGTTCGTCTGCTGCGGACAAATCTCTACCGAGACTGAATAAGTAAAGAAACGATACAAGTAGTGGTATTTCAATTGCGCTTGCGCTCCCACCTATGCTACACCCTTCATGTGTCTTCACAAAGTCGGACTAGACTTTTAGACACGCACCAGTACCACACAGCATAATAATCTTGCTTCGCTGTGTCTACCCATATCATATGTATTACCGGTGGTCTGATCTATACAACCCCAATAACACAAGCATTAGGCGATTTGATCCTATAACCGGGAAGGTTAACCCGGTCAACAAATGCCCGCAGAAGTCGGATGTGTCGGCCTAACGGCGCAAGAACGCAGCTCTGCTGTAAACAGGCACAACGCAATCACATCCGAAAAAAAAACTCCGGATGAACGAAGGAGAAGAAGAAGAAGATCCTATAATACGTGGTATAACGACCAATCCTAATGACCCTGATTCATAGGGAACAATATGCGTGAAGCCTCACCTACCTGTCCCCCTTTTTTTCACGCACCACTTCCACTCATTTACCTGGGACTTTCACTGAACCGTTACCACCCACTACCCTGGTATCATTCCATACCCCGGTCCCCATGACCCACAGACTCCCACGGCTAATGTATAAAAGATGATAAAGAATACATTCGCTGTGATAAGTAGCAATATTTTTTGCATATTTTAATTTTCTCTTCATTGCTCTATTTTCCCCCATCTTTTTATTTTTCTCATCCCGTCCTTATACCTTAATGTTGTCACCGGAGGATCTTCTCCCGTACTATATGTTGTGTTTCGTGCATGTATTTGTTTGCTGGCCGGTCTCCCTGGCCGAGAGTTTAAACGACTTTCTCTGTAATCCCGTTTATCCACGTAGGGTAACGCAGCGCGTGAGAACTGGCAGCGGTTCTGCCCGCGTTGGTAACTTACGGGATAAGTGAGCCGGCCACTCAGAAAGCAATGGCAAACTACTGAGCGTAATCTTGCCTAGTACATCAACAGCAGCTGAAAAATGCTGATGTTGACTGCAACGTCCTATAAGGGATATGCAAAAACGTGTTTGCTGATGAAGGCTTGTCGCCGCAACGTCCTGTATGTGTCGTAATTCTGTTCTATAAAGCTGCATTACTTTGTGTTATTTTATATTGTTTACATTTCCTAACTGTAGGGCGGTGGCCTCATGGCCTACTCTTTGAGTCTATCAATTCTGTGGAATTTTTAGCGTGCATAAAATGCGCACGGGACAACTAAACAAACAAACAATGTTTGTTATATTCGCTCATTCATTCATTCATTCATTCAGTGACATGTTGGTAACAGAACTCGCTCCCATAATAACATTCATGCATTCAGTAGCATGTCCTTTGCAGAACCTCGCTCCCATAACAACCTTCCTGAAAACCTCTCGATCATAAGCAATATGTCCCGCGTCTGATACATCCATCTGGAGATCTTCCGCTACATCCTGCACCCATCTTCTCTTTGACCTTCCTCTTCCTCTCTTCCCGGGCATATACCCCTCCATTATTGTCCTCTTCAAACTTTCATGACATTTCAAGTGACCAAAATCTTTCAATGTTCTTTGTTTTATTGTCTTCAGTAGCCAACCTTCTTCAATATTCAGCTCTTGTCGTATGGGTGTATTTGTTCTTCTCTGTATCCAAGATATTCTTAGAACCCATCTATATTTAGCATTTTTATTCAAAGGCATTTTCGCACAGTTCAGCTTATTTAGTAAGTGTCCAGGTCTCACAGCCGTATCTCGCAATGGGAAAGATGCATGCTCTTAAAAATCGAATATCCACTAACAACGAATAAATAAGACAGTTAATCGCACAGTAAAACGATGGCGGAATTGCTCAATGGAAAGTGGGTTCCTATTAGACACTGATTTTTTACTTTTTAATTAATTAACTAATTAATTAATTATGTTTGCGCTCGCTGGCTTTGAACTCAAGCGTAGTCCATACACACGATTTATAGCAGTGATGGACTGAAATTTGCTTGTGGATTACCTTTCCCTATTTCCTCCGTTAGTCTACAGGACACCTTTGGGCAAGGTGGAGTACCCGTTTAGCCCCCCCGATCAGGGTTACGTGAAGCCATGGAAGCAGGTGGTGGATGGAGTGTGAGGGCAGCCGACAGATTGTTGTTGGTTATGGTCTTGCACTCTGCGGCGACAGGCAGATGATCTCATCAGTAGAGACAATGACTATGGCCACCGACTAGTACAGTCACTGCCCAGAAGGAAAGCAATGGCAAACTACCTTCTGCAAAACTTGCCAAGAAACCATAACAACCATGAAAGAAAACATAATAAGAAAGAGATATGGTGGCGAGACCCCCAAGCCAGGCAGATCAGATAATACTAGGGAAGAGTGTGACATAGGGACCAGTACTAGTAATCGTGATGACGGAGTTAATCCTGACTGTGTTACCAAGGAAATCCCCTGTGTCAGACTGGTCACTTGAAATGTCACGAAAGTTTGGAGAGAACAATAATGGAGGGGTATATGCCTGGGCCAAAGAGAAGGTGGGTGCATGGTGTGGCGGATGATCTCCAGAAGGGTGTATCGGACGCGGGACATCTTGCTTATGATCGAGAGGTTTTCCGGAAGGTTGTTATGGGAGCGAGGTTCTGCAAAGGATATGCAACTGAATGAATGAATGAATGAATGAATTAACAGTGTCCCTCGCCATCAGGCGAACCCACTCCGACTTTAGATACTGATGAGGTGGGCCCTTTGAAACATTACACGCACGGTGCTTTACCGTCTTGGTAGACGATAGTATGTAAAATGGAGTTATATTTCTCCAAACACAAAGCCTGGGCTGAATTTAGAGACCATGTGTTGCCCATGCAGCATGATCCCCCTCTCGGTCTGTCTAGTTTCCTCCCGTGGAAAGGTAACACCAATACGTCTGGAACAAGACAAGCTGAGGAAGCTGCCGTATCAGCAAAGCAATGCTCTAACTGCCCGCCTGTCGAACCTTCGATCCTAGACCAGTTGACGATCAAGGCGTATGGCCTGATCTGCCCTGCTATAACATTTAATCTTTGGGTTGCTTTTCCACGCACGAGGATAATACTTGTAACATTCCGACTGCGCACTTCGGCCGAAGCAGTTGGCAAATGTTGGGTGTCGGGTTTAGTGAGCCTTTGCCGTGAATTTGGTACCGTGACTAACTACCTAACTAGCTTTATCTCGTGGCAACAAACATTTGTAGATCTCTATCACTAAAAAGTTAAAGGCTAATTGTAAAACAAAACAAATAAATGGGTTTGTGGTCGTGGTATTGGCAATGTCCGTCTCATACATCCTGGTTCGGTAAGTCTCTAGATTTACAAATCATCCAGAATTGTAGGCTATGTGGCAATTGCTTGGGCTTGCTGGTGTTTACAAAACATCCTGAAACATATTGTTGCGCACGTAAAAAATCCCTTGGCAGTTGGAAATCGAAAAAGAGTAGCCTAACGGCGCTGCCCGGGCAAAATTTCGAGTTAAAAATCTACCCAAAGTATTTCAGGATCCTCGCCGGTGCTACGGAGTTCGTGCACTGAGCTGAGGTTCTCCAGACTCAGTTTTGAGTTAGGAGGAGAACGGAGCACTTATGGGTTACACCCGTGTGCCGTGATGTTGATCCATCGATTAAACTAAACTAAACTAAAACATCCTGAATTGTAAGCTATATGGCAACTGTTCGGGCGAGCGGCCTGTTTGCGCCATCCCGTCCCTGACACACTTAGACAACTGTATGGTGACAGTAACTGGGGGGGGGGGGGGGGGGGGGGGGGGGGGGGGGGGACAACGGCCATATTGAAATTTAATTGGTGTTGCCGTGAAAAATCACGTTGACAATACAATATATTAAAATATGAACATCAACGTTTTTAATTTCGTTCCCTTTCAACTCGAGCCGGTTCTGTGGCGATTGGGTTACGGACGTAATCCCGCATTCCGCGTTCGAAACACAGCTCCAGGCGATTTGGCAGTAGACCGTCTTGCGCTGGTTGTTTTTTAAAATGGTATGAGTGCTTGTCGTTCAGAAAACAATGGCAAACTACAGGACGTAATCTTGCCAAGAGATCACGAACAGCCAAACAAACAAATTGCTGGGGTTGACTGCAACGTCCTGTACAGGATATGCAACTAACATTTTTTAAAACTTTACAACTGGAGCAGTGATCCACATACGTGCTACTATTACAAGTAGTTGCTATTACTAGGGAGTGCGCTGGACTGATTTTTGCGTGAAGGTTAGCTTTTCCATATTACCAGTGTATCCGCTCCATTGGGCGAACCCTCTTCGACTTCTGAGGTACTTGTAATTTACGTTCCCGAGTTAGTGACGAAAAGTCACATTTTAGTCCAACTGACCGGTGTAGTGGTTAAACCTGCTACCTTGACATTAGCCACACCAGGAATATAGGAGCGAGAGCTTGTCTCCATGTTGACCTCCTCATGGCAGATGAGGCGAGATCGAGTTTTGCTTTGACCTCTTCTAGAACTGCCATCTGCAGTATAGGTATTATCATCATCATGTGCTATGCCAAATGGACAGGACGTTCCTGTCTCTCCACGGGTCCCAAATTGCTGTTATATAAACGGGAGCGCAGAGATGGGGTGAGCGCCCAACCTTGCAAAATACCCCCAGGGTGTGTGCATTCGTTACCTCTGGCAAAAAGTCCAACTCTCAACCTTCACTGTTTTTAACTAACATGAGAAGGGGCGAAGGCGAGTCTCTGGCGCCGTACACATACGAGACTGCTTTAATATGTATGTGCGTACATACATGCGTAGACACGTGTGTACATGCATACATAACTGAACTTGAGTAAGACCGCAGTCTACTTCAGCAAAGAAAAGGTGCTGAAGACGGAGACAACCCTGTCAGGAGGCGCACCACATACATCAGGATGCCACGCAATCACGCCATGGAATATGTCGATTACTGCAACACGTTATGATGCTCGCCCTGCTATGGACCCCCAGGTTTCAGTTGAAGTTTTTGTTAATCTCATGGGCACTAAACAGAAACCAACAGTTCTTGCAATGTTCGAAAGGTGGTGGAACCTGGCAACTCCGGAGCCTCTCTGAAACGTGTCCCCACACTCCATCACCCTCACCAACCGTTTGTGTTTTTCTTTGTGCAAAGTGGGATCCTTTCTTTGAAGAAAAGAAAAGACAAGAAAACGTCTAGAAGGTAAACAAGGCCGAAAGGATCAGAGCACTTGCTCTGAAACTTCTGGTGTGCTGATTACGAGATGGTGGATTCAGCTACTACACCGGTCAGTTGGACTAAAATGTTAACTTCTCGTCCTTGACTAGGGGACTAAATTACAAGTACCTCAGAAATCGGAGGGGTACGTCTGATGGCAAGGGACACTGGTAAGCGGGAAAGCTACCCCCCCCCCCCCCCCCACCACAAATCAGTCCCGTGCACTAGAGGTAGTAACACGTGTGTGGACTACGCTTGAGTCCAAAGCCAGCGATAGCCAAAAAGATAAATTAATAATAATAATATTAATAACGCCCAGTATTGAATTTAGACCAGGTGCAGTTCGAGGTAAATACAAAATCCATATATCTCTGTCAGTTCAACCCCCCAGCCATGGTTCATTATATATCTGCACTCTTAGACCACGGAGGAAAAGGATTTCTAAAACCTCAAGGTTTAATCTTTGTTGCCCACCGACATTTATGAAACACTTCTACGGTTTTACTAATTAATAATGCGAATTGTTTTGGTCCCCTCCTTCAGCGTGAATAGTAGGCCGTACATGGACACGGCTATGGCTGAAATTACCGCACCTGCCAAAGTTTATAATTAGCCTTTTAATCTTAATGAAAAGAAATTTATAATAACTTAAAGGTGTCACTAAAGTTTATTTTTCCAGCGCCAACTGCTTTGGTCGGGAATATATCACCCCCTCCCTTTATATAGAATTGATCTTTCAATGACCATCAATAGAAACCTATAACAACTTTTTTAAAAAACCCGCTAAAAGTTATTGTTCCAGTTCCCGTTGCTTTGGACGAGAGAGAATTCGAAATTTTCAAAGGATAAGACGCACTATTCAATCAGTAATAGATTTATTTTCGGTTGCGCTAAAGAGCGAACAGTCTTTCCTGCGGTGACGCCGAGTGGACTAGATGTGAAAGGTGAAGCAGATTTTGGCACGTCTCCACGTAACGCGTATGCATGTTGATGTAACACACGAGTGAAGTCTGCGCTAGTTGTGCTTCACTCGTGGCTTCAGTACTAATGTCGCTACATAATGAACCTGTTGATATGTGTCAACGCAGGCTGTTGGGGAGACAGGCGTTATGTGCTTATACAGAAGGATATGTCGTAGTCATGGAAACAAAAACAGATACAGAGGTTCTAGAAAAGCGGGATGAAGAGAGAGTTGGTGAAAGACAATGAAATAAATTTTTTAAAAGAGGCAAGATAAAATTTTCGGCCAAGTTAAAAGACATAGCTGTTATAAAAACCATATTGGAGGACAAGGTTGAAGGCAAGAGATAGACAGCGATACAAGTGGGAAGATAACACCAAGAGAATCTTCGCTGGCTGTTGCAGACGAGATCGGAGCACGTATGGGAAATCCCGAGCTTTATGATGTCGGTTCTAGATTAAACTCAACGTTTATCTTCTTTATATTATCGAGGGGGAGAGCGGGCCCGCCCGGACAATGACTCCCAAGTGTTTATCTTCTATTCTGAATTTGCATGGTCGGCCACATATAGGCCTACTGAGGTGGGAAGTGTTAAGTCACCTTACCATATGTGTTATCCATTTCTGTTCCTCATCACCAGTCCTTTTCTAAACTGAGAAGTGTATGACCCCAGAGGCGTGCTGATCAGGAAAAATAGTCCTGCCACGACTGGGGATTAAACCATTCAAAACACCATTCAAGGAAGCGAAGTGGAAGTATGAGGCAGCCGCAGGCATCTCACAAGCTGAAAAATCTCAGTTCTAAGGCCAGACAGATGAGTTGAAGAGGCAAATCAAGGTACTTCTGACAACGACACAAACGAATAAAAACAAAGAACAAGAAACCGACAGCAACGAAAAACATCTGGAGGACATGAAGGAAATTCAGCACATTATCCAGCAAGAGGTGGAACGCATGGCCCAGATGAAGAGGGAGAACGAAGAAATTCTGCAAACAATTAAAACAAAGAGAGATCACTACAAAGAATCGAAAGGAAGATAACCCAAAACAAGCTAGAAGAAGCCACACAAAAGTCCCCAGAGAAGGCGCAAACTGATGCCATGCCAAAGACCAATGAGAAACCTCAGGCTGAAGCCAAGTCAAAGACCAATGAGAAACCTCAAGCTGAAGCCAGCAACTCATTTGCAATGACCAATAAATTCACGGGGAAACTAGGTTTCAAAAGGAAATATGACACAATTCTGCGATAATATTGGCGATATTGAAAAGTCAGCTAACACTGCTACAGAAGATGACAGAAAATAAACCCGCACACTGAACAATTGCAATTATAATCAACGCAACAAAGGCTGGTTGAACGAGGTGGGAAGCTTTGCTTTTTCTAATATCGGATCGGGTTCCCAAAACACTGATATTTCCGTCTCTTGGGATTGACCTGCCAAGTGTCCAATACCTGGTCTCGACTAATCCAGAATACATAATCGGCTTATAAGAAACCATTGCGTCAGTAAAATTTCCCCACAGATCAACTGAAGACTTTAACTGCGTGATGGCGGCATTGCCACGAGACCTCGGGAGTGTAAGATTATCTATTTGTGGGTCATGCAGTCACTGTTCTATATTTAGATTACGATGTAGTTGGTGATGCAAGGTGACCTACCTGAGGCAAATTGTTTACAAATTTGAAGTGATGGCGATTTTGCAGTGGACATGCAACGTTGCCCATTCTTTTAACATATACCTAAATATACGATTGCATAAATCATGTAAAATTGTTACACAACTACATTAGGAATACGCTTAATGGAATAGAGCGGGAGGTATCGGATTTTTCAAACCAAAAAAAAGCGCAAAGCAATTTTCCGGCTACGGGTTTTGTTAAGCTACCAGAGAAAACCGTCAATCAATGAAAGGATCTAGCCAACCAGAATTCAAGGTCTGGGCGTCACGTGGACAATTTTAATTTACTAGCCAATGAAATGCTAGCAGTGCACGCCTGATAACACGAGTGAAGTATGCGCGCGCAGCTACTGTTACTAAGCGCGGTGTGAGGCTTGTCCGTGTTTTACCGGCTCGAGATAGCAACACGAGGTCACAAATAGAAAGCAACGCAGCTATAAGACCCGGTACAGCATCCTAGTCGGTCAAAACACAGCCAGAGAAAATGTCGACAGAAATCAAGTACGGTGGAGATTTTCCTACTACCACAGACATTATTGTGAATGACGTCTATATTGATGAAGGATGTGTTCCTGATTTAAATGAAGAGGTAAGTTAGCGTCTGTTGTTAATTAATTTACTTAACTACCATAATTAATTTGGTAGGCCATGTGGAAGTTACCTATTTCTTTCGTCAACCAGGCCCGAGGGCTATCCGCTGGACCGCCTGGAAAATATGACACGCTGCTGACCACTGAAGGCTTCCAATCGAGTGTGAAAGACTCTGGTTTTTCCTCTCGTGTGTCCGAGGTGGACGGAGCTGAAAGTGCAGGAAACTCACTCCTGGCTGACCAGAAGTGCAAGCAGGACTTGACCAAACGCCTGGCCAGGATCTCCGAGTGCCAACATGGTGCGTCTTTTTTTTTTCTTTACGTTTTATTTCCTTCTCCCTCACAGATCTCGGTTCACTTTGCCAGGTCGGTTGTGAATTTCACGGGAGGACTATGAAATCATGGCTGCCCGGTGGTGCCGAGTGGGTGAAGAAAAGCTCGGAGGCGGTAATTCATGTGCATTTCTGTCACATGTGACGTTCTTTTTTGGTTAATTTTTGACATAATTCACGTCTTTAGATAGTACTAATTAGTACAACCTATAGATTGTAAACTATACTTTATCGAGGTTCGAACCCTGCAGTAGTAATGTAGTTAGTAGAATAGAAATGTCGAACATCTGAGGCATATATGTTACTGTAGTACCTAGTAATCTTTTATTGTGTGCTTTCTTTCACAATCGTTTGCATGTCTTTGTTAATGGAATGACGAAAATTTGCTGAACCATTATACATTTTTTTTTTTAAAGTCGCATATCCTTTTACAGGACATCGCTGTCAACAGCAGTATCTTTCAGCTGCCTGTTGATTTCTTGGCAAGATTACGCTCAGTAGTTTGCCATTACTTTCTGAGCGGCCGGCTCAGTTATCCCGCAAGTCACCAGCGGGGGTTGAACCGCTCCCAGCTCTCGCCCGCTACGAGACTGCGTGATAAACGGGATTACGGAGAAAGTGGTGTAACCCCTCGGCCAGAGAGACCGGCGAACCATTATATTACATATACCAAATATATCAATTTAAAATAAAACGCGGGCCATTATTATTTATCGTCAAACATTGTGGCGCTAGAGTGGGCCAGAGAGTAAGCTTCTTGAGTCATTCACGTATTACAGAAATGATAAGGACTCAGACTAGTTTCATCATTTGTTTACAATTTATTGGGGCCTCATATTAAGTCCCCGATAAGCTTCTTTAGTCATTCACGTATTACAGAGATCTGCGTATGAGAGATAGCCATTGTAGGGTATTCGATACCCGGTTCAAAACACTTGTTTCGTGTGACATTACACGTAGGCACAAGCAAAAACACCTAAACATCGGTGAATTTGATAGGTTATATTAACGTTAGATTAATTTACAATATGGGAGTATTTTAATGTGCCCGGTAATTAACATATTAGATGACTAATGTCGCAGTAGAACTAGAAACTATCAAGTTTCGATACCGCGGCTGGCGGGGCGGGATCGTTCCTGGCGCGCATTGTTCACGCAATCCGGATCAGACCGGATTCAACCAGCTCGCCGTGGTTGCGCCCGCCGGTGACCCCACGTGACCCCTGCCGGCAGACGACGGCCTCAATGGCGGGCCGGGTCCTGGTTCGGGGCGACTTGTAACTCTAGGGTAGTCCCCCCGCAATGTTTGTGTTACACGTTATAGCACAGTTTAAGACTTTCCCACAATTTTATCTTACGAAAATGAGCACAAAGTCGAGAAAGAAACAAGAACAGTGGGCTTGTATACAAAATGAGCCCTCACATTTTCCTGCAATACCAGGATCTAAACACCTGCTGACCTGCGGCCCATTTTCACGTCGGGAAGTTTGTCAGGTATATGGTGCTAGCCCAATATTCTAGAAGACCTGGATTCTATGGGCGACGTGGCGAATATCACCCGGGCCAACGTGATTTCCCACCCATTTCCTGGTGTCTATTTTTAAGACTAGGTCCACATAGGAGTCCTGGTAAATTAAATTAAAAAATTTTTCCCGCCTCTTGGGATTTGAACCTACGGGTCGGCAGGCTGACTGATAGTCACTGCGCTATCGGGCCACCCACCAGTTGACCTACCTTCCAGAAATTGTTCCGGTGACCAATTTATGAGCATAGAATGACTCATGTGCCATCCATGAAAAAATGCGACTTACATGATTTAAACTGATTACCACTCGGCTGACGGGGCAGTGCACGGAAGTTCCCAGAGCCAAAAGTAATAGTAGTGAATTTTTTCACTCTGGCTGTGGAGGAAATAACATTTACATTCTCCCAACAAATAAACAAGTAGTAGAGGGCATTATCTAATAATATTCTAGTACAGCCTTTGAAATTCAGTTCCATTCTATGATGTTTGAAGTTCTGCCAAACACAAGGAATATTAAAATTTAAATCCCTTTATGCAAATAGGCTCAAAGACCCCTCTGCCATACACCGCAAGGTACTATATTGGCAGTAAATGACAGTTTTTATGCAAATAGGATTGAAAGTGATCTTCTACTGCCCACAGCAAGTCAGCATAGCTAAACAGTTTGTGCCCAACTTAGGCTGGTGATTTATACCCCCCCCCCCCCCAAAAAAAACAAAACAAACCCCCACACATCTCTCTCTCTCTCCCTTCCCCTTCATCCCCCCTCTAGTAAATGAGAACACATTCAGTGTTAACTTGATTCTTTTTCTTCTCATTTTGTTAGTTTGTTTCTTCTCTAGCTTCTACCATCTTCATCATCTTACACCTCCCTTCCCTCATCAATATAATATGAAAGCAGAGGTCAACTGGTTGAAGTGGTTGTCATCTCCTTGGAGTCTTGTCTTCAATCTGATGTTTATACCAGCCAATCTGAGGCGGGTCATATATCCCCAGATTGACTAGACCACACTTAGTGCTGATTCCATGTCAAGCAAATCTGTCCATTCATCAGCTACCCCTGATGAAAACACTTTCTTCAGAGACTGTATGGAATAAGAAAGAATCTTTATGCCCTACACAAAAACACTATTTCTTAAGAAACTGAATGGAATGAGAAATAGATCATTACTCCCTACATGAAAACACTATTTCTTCAGAAACTATGAATGGAATAAGACATAAATGTGTTCATTTGGTTTAAAATAAATCAAGAGAGTTTATTTGGATGTCTGTTTATAGTACCTTGCATGATGAACAAATTATCATCCCACATTGTTATGTTGTGAGATTATTTATGTTCATTATGTGCAACAGTTTTAAGAAACATCACAAATATTGAATCAACACTTGTAGAAGTAAAGGAAAGATGTAGAGATAAGACTTGCAATAGATTGGTTGAAGTATACTTTTGGTTAAATTCAATGTATATTGCATTAGTATTGGTTGCTTAGCAAGAATAATATACATTTCTTCAGTGTTTAGCTAGATAATGCATTCTTTAGTTATGATGCATTGTTATGTTGTATTGTGCATATGTTCTTTAATGCCTGTTTCAGTATCTTTGGTAAGTATACATTTTAATATATACATCTTTATTCATATTTAATACTAAAGGATAGCACTAAGAGTTAAAGCAGTTAGTGTTGAACTAGATTTCTCAGATTGAGTATTGATGTATTGTAGAACTATGCCATTCATGAATATGTTTATGTATGCACATAAAATGTACATGAATATGTACTTGAGTTGCTTGTTGACAATGATTTCATTTGTTTATGAATTAGATGAGAAGTGTCAGTGCAGTCCCTGGGCAGTGGTCAAAGTTGTGGTTAAGGTGGTGTGTGTCTTCCTGCTGCTCTATATCTTCATCTGCACGCTGGACTTACTCAGCAATGCCTTCCGACTTCTGGGAGGGAAGACCGCAGGTAACTATGACTTGTTTCTCGTTAAAACGTTAGTTGCTTGTTCTGTACAGGATGTGGCAATCAACCCCAGCATTGTTTGGCTGTTTGTGATTTACTGGCAGTTTTTACGTTCAGAATTTATTGCTGTCTAAGTGACAGACACCTCATACTTTCAAAATCAACGCAATGCAGCCTGCTTTCAAATCACATACAGCTGATTTTGAACCCTTGACAGTATGTTGGGGAATTGTGAAGTGTCCACCGCACTGACTCGTTTCTGGTAGTTATGTAAATTAAAGAACAAACATTCCTCTATAAAACTAAAGCAATTGAAATGAAGGATTTCCCCAGGAATGCTAACCTGGTTTAAAAAACGCTCGCTAAAGTCAGATGTGTTGGCCTAAGGATTTCGGCCCAAGTGTGCCTAACGAGACACACTGCAATTATGTCTGAAAAAAACACTGGATGAACACAGAAGAAGAAGAAATGAAGGATTTGAACAGACAGAACCTTGGGAGGGTTAACCCGGTCACAACAAATGCCTGAAGAAGTCGGATGTGTTGGATGAAAGATGCAAATATAACAGCTCTGCTGTAAACCGGAACAACACAATTTTGTCAAAAACAAAATATTTCGAACAAATGACTGAGAAGAAGAGATCAAATCAGCTGAAAAATACATATCTGCTTTTAAAAATAAATTTTACAGAAAAGCTAAAGATGTGTTAAAAGGAAAGGGCAAGCAATGTCCAACAAGAAGTCAGCATTGAAGAAGGTTGGTTATTAAGACAAGCAAAAATGAGGCAAATGAAATATTTTGAACATGTAAATAAGCCTGAAAGTTTAGAGAAGATAATTATGGAGGCAAGTGTATCAGGAAATAAGAGAAGAGGAAGACAACGAAGTAAATAGATTCAAGATATGATAATTTACTCAAGGCAGTGACAGAGGCAGGACATCTGGCGTGTGATAGAAAGACTGTGTGGGGGGAAAGTTCTGTGCAGGACAGTCATCTGGATGATGATGATTTAAAAATGCTGGCCTCAAATGTAAAGTAGAACATACACAGTTATAAAAAAGGACAGCATTCTTTGGTCGTGTAATGAGAAGAGAAGCTTTGGAGAATATTTTGCAGACTGGACATTGAGTGTTAGTGACAAAGTTGTAGCAGTAAAATATATTATGTTTATGGATGGGGTGGAGTTGGGTTGGTAAAGACCTGAGCATATTTTTCTTTTGCATTTCATCTCCAGTGGAACATAGGCTCTCATCCAACTCATGCCAGAGAATGAATTAAACGAGAAGGAACAACTCATGCCAGCGAATTAAACGAGAAGGAACAACTCATGCTGGAGAATGAAATGAGAAGGAACACTCTTACCAGAGAATTAAACAAGAAGGAACAACTCCGCCAAGAGAATTAAACGAGAAGGAACAACTCATGCCAGAGAATTAAATGAGAAGGAACAACTCATGCCAAGGCCCTTTGTAGGCTGTCCGATGCTTTGTTGCATTTTCCAGCTTAACATCTAAAGGGTTTAGGACACCAGTCACATGCCAACCCTCCTCAGTAGCCTTTTATGACATGCATGGTAGGTTAGTGTTACTTTTCTTTGTTTCCCTAATGGACCTCGGTTCTTTTGTTTCTCTAAGGTACTCCAGTGCTTCTCCTCCTCCTTCCCCCCCCCCCCCCCCCCCCCCCCCCCCCCCCCAATGGACCCCAGTAACAGTTGTGCAGGGTCAGTTGTATGTAAAAGGAAAAAAGGACCCATGTATTTGCCCTGGAGCATATTTGGTACATGGTGCTAGTCTCATTTTTTGAGGACATGAACATTCTGTGACAGGCGTGATGTCCAATGTAGTAACATAACTTTATTTTCTGCACAGGGAGTGTGTTCCAAGACAGCGAACTGCTGGCGAACCCATCACGGGCTCATGATGGCGTCCTGGCAACGGTGATTCCTGCAGAGTTCATCCACCTCCAGCTCTATCGTATCACACATGGTGCCCTCCAACAGTAAGTTTTAAACTGCATTATACTACTTTCTGTAACCTTAGTGATAGCTTGAACTTATATACTACTATTTTCTAGTAACATTAGTGATAGCTTGAACTTCATTATACTACTTTCTGTAACCTTAGTGATAGTTTGAAACTTCATAAACTACTTTCTGTAGGCTAGTGATAGTTGAAACTTCATTATACTACTTTCTGTAGCTGTACAACTGTTTTAGCTGTTTTTCAAAACATATCTTCTTTACCGCTTTCCAAAACTGAACATATCTGTTTGTTTTTCAAAACATGAACATATCTTTTTAACAGTTTGTCAAAACAGAACTTAATATCTTTCTGTTTTATATTATAGAACTAAATTTGATAGCGATATCTTTTTAACTATTTTATATAACTAAACTTGATAATAGGATCTTTATAACTTTATTTTCAAAAACAACTTGATGATGGTATCTTAGGCTGATATAAGTTTAGAGAACAAGCTAGAACTGTCAAATGGTGCAATTATTACAAATACCTGTTTGTAGGAGCTGTAATGTAATCAGACTTGCTATCATATTTAGATATCTATCTACGTCAGGCACTTTTACCCTTTGCTGACTCAAGATCTACTCGTGTTAATCATGTAAATACTTCAATTACTTGTACGCATTGTCTAACGGTAAACTTTCTTTTGTTATCAGTCATGGAGATCCAACCAGCTATACCAATCATCATGGGTGCAAACATTGGTACAACTGTAACCAACACGCTCGTCTCGCTGGCTCACTCCATGAACCGCAAGGAGTTCCGCAGAGCCTTTAGTGGTGCAGTGGTGAGTAGTCAGTGTCTACGTTTGTGTTTTAGTATGAGTACAATGTGTGTTTATGTGACACAGTCCTGCTTGTGGGGTATTGTTCATGTGTGATACATTGTTTGTGTGTGCTTGTGTGGTTTGAAAGTAACAAAAATTAGTATATTATTGTGTATTCACATACATATGTTGTAAATATTAATTTGTTTGAGCAATCAACATACATATTGTATATGTACATACATGTGTTATATGTATAAATGTGTATGGACACTCAACGTATATATGTTGTATATATCAATGTGTATGAGCATACATATGTTGTACATCTTAATTATGAGAATGTTATATATATATTAATGTGTGATGAGACAAATGTGATATATTGTGTATGATGGGACATATGTTGTATATATTAATGTGTATGATGAGACAAATATTGTACACATTATGTATGAGACACGTATATATTAATGTGTAAGGGACAAATGTGTATATATTGTTTACGAGACACATGCTGTATATATTAATATGTATGATGAGACAAATGTATATATTAATGTGTATGATGAGACAAATGTATATATTAATGTGTATGATGAGACAAAGATTTATGTTTATGATACGACATATTAATGTGTATGATAAGACAAATATTAATGTTTATGATGAGACAATATTAATGTGTATGAGACAAATGTATATATTAATGTGTATGATATTTGATATATTGTGTATCATGAGATGTTATATGTTAATGTGTATGATGAGAGATTTTATATATTGTGTATGATGAGACAGATGTTGTATACATGTGTATGAATGTCAGTTGTCCACCAGTTGCTGTTTCTATAATTGCTCTTATCTTTGGGTTTCCAACAGATTCATGATGTGTTCAACTGGCTAACTGTACTGATTCTTCTGCCACTGGAATATTCTACAGGTAAATATTACCATAAATTATATATATATATATATATCTTTTTCTTTACATTTTAATACTTTGATGAGTAAATAAATATTTTAATATGTTACTATCTATTGGGAGATCTGGCCTGTTTAGTCACAAAAACAAATGCTATCTGTATTATGAATAAATTCATGTAGTCCATGCCATGTGGCATTTGTGATCACATCTGCCAATCATTTCTGATACGGATGTTTCTCCGTGCCAAGATGTCAAACCCTCAAAATTTCCCATTGTCACATCCTGACATACTGCAGCATCTTAAAAAAATTTGCTTAAAAGTTGAGAGGGTCGGCTTCATTGCACCAGGTTTATCCCATATGGCTCGGTCTCTTTCCGCAGCGCGGAAAGCGCTGCACGAACTCCATAGCTCCAGCGACGACCCACAGGAGTCAGAAAACGTTCACCCATGAACCGAAGGATGCGGCCCGGAATTGAACTCACAACCTTCGGAGACTCCTGTCTCTGCTTATCTGTTGCTCGTCAATTAGCCGCCACTACATATGTTGGTCTCCCTGGCCTAGGTGTTTACGTCTTTCTCCGTAATCCTTTATACTCTCGTAAGTGATGTGCGTGAGAATTGGTAGCAGTTCTCGCCGCATCAGTAACTTATGGGGTATGTGAGCCGGTCGCTCAGAAAGCAGTGGCAAACTACTGAGTGTAATCTTACTAGTAAATCAACAGCAGCTGAAAAATGCTGGTGTTGACTGCAACGTCCTGCAAGGGATAAGCAACCCCCCAAAAAAACATATGTTAAGTAATCATTTCTCAGAGCTCAGGGTTTTCTGTAAGCCTTCATATAGTTATTGAAAAGATGTCCTTGAACTTTTGCTGATGCAGATGTTTGTACCGTCCCCAGGCTACTTGTACCACCTCACGAAGGCAATCGTTTCAAGTTTGAATTTGGAAACAATGAAAGCCAAGGACCAGGACCTCTTGATGGTCCTCACGAAGCCTCTAACCAGCAGGATTGTGGAGGTGAGTCCTTTCTTGTGTCCTGTTTGGTTCTCTACTAAATCATTCATTAATGGGGGGAAAATACATGGTTGATTGTACGTCAAGCGAGTTATTTGTTTCCAATTTAAATACAATAATTTTGGTGTTAGAATTGATGTTGGAATAACCAACCAATGTGTGAATTTCCTGCCATAAGTTGCGTTAATACAAGTTAGTATTTTGTGTTCTAATGCTGAATGTATGAATTACAAACATTGTTACTAGTTTAAAGTTATTACATTACTTTACTTACTATTAGTTTAAAGTTAAGCTATTAGTTTAAAGTTATGCCATCAGTTTAAAGTTATGCTATCAGTTTAAATTTAAGCTATTAGTTTAAAGTTAAACTATCAGTTTAAAGTTATACTCTCAGTTTAAAGTGTACTATCAGTTTAAAGTTATACTCTCAGTTTAAAGTTATGCTATTAATTTAATTTTATGTTATTTATTTAATGTTATGCTATTAGTTTAAAGTTATGTAGGTTGTTTAAAGTCATATTATTTGTTGTAAGTTATTAGTCTAGTATATTAGTCTAAATTATTAAAATAAGTGTACGCTATTAACTCTTTATGTATAGTCTATGCTATAATTTATGTTACTAAGTTGTCACTTAAGCATTTAATTTGTCATAATTTCAATGTTCCACCTTTTTTTTTCCTGCCACACTCATGATTCTATTATAATTATTTTCTTGTTATTACAATACAATTGTGACATCTGCATGTTGATCTGGCTGAAAATTTCTTCCAGTCTTGTTTGTCTACAATTTTGCACCTGTTTTATCACATCTAGGTCGACAAGGATATCATCACCGCTATCGCCGAAGGCAAAAAAGAATACTTGGACAAACCTCTGCTAAAGGTAGGTCATTAGTGAGATTATCATGAGCTCTGTTTGTGTTTGTACTTCAGTCAACAGGTTAGTTTAATTTAACTATGTGCATTGTACTTATTTTACTATATGCATAATATAGGTAAAAGATTATCCTAATGGGAGATGTCATTGGAGTGAAGTGCCATATTTTAGGCCAGGACATATGATGTGGGTGGGGTGCCAGGGTCCCTTCCTCATACATCACCTTCCCTTTCCAGACATATAATCAGATTGAAACAGGCACCATTACTATTGGAATCCTACACTGGCTGTTGAAGGTGATGACTGAGCACTTATGGGAATGCCCTGAGTGCAATGATATCGGTTATTGACTCAACTCTTACCAGACAGTTCCCAGAAGATTGTGAAAATCATCTGGTGACCATTCTTATGAAGCCTTGTTTATCCCAGAGCCGTACTGACTGGAAAAATAATCATGCCTTTGCTGAGAATTGAACCCTGACCTCTGTTTTTGAGGTCTAACTCACTAACTACCATGTCACTGTGGCTACTAAAAGTTGTACTAGAAGTGTACAAACACCCATTTACTTAGGATTGGACACTGGGGTGCCATCCTGGTGGGACAGTGTACTAGCGACCAAGTCAGCATAGCTATACAAATATGCACTCCCCAGTGTGTGGAGATGTATTGTGGACTGGCCAGCAAGAGTAGAGGAAGTGGCCAGCAAGAGCAGAGGAAGTGGCAAATGCTGCCTTGAGCACAGCAAGAACCAGATCCACCAAAAAGAGGCTTGTTTCCTCCCTGGTACTAACAAAAGAGAACATAAAAGAACACAATTAAGTCCTAATGCATTTTATGGGAAAATCAGTCAATCCAAATTCACGGCCGTATTAACCGTGCTGTCTCTCATTTCAATGTAATGTACCTCTCGTTTATCTCTTGTACCAGAAACATTATTACATGATTGGTTAATTGCGTATCATTTCTTTTACCACTCCAGGTGTACTGCAGTTACAATACAACAACTGAGGAGATGCTGGTCAATAAAACAGTCACAGATAATGTGACCGGTTCAGTTTCCTGGGTGATGAGTAACGAAACCTTGGAGACGACTGTTCCAGGGGAGAGATGTAAGCATTGTGTGATCAGTGTTTATCATAGATTTGAATAATGAAGACGCAAATATATTGAACAATTTATTGCTTGGGATATTTCGCTGCACCTCATGAGGGGCATACTACAGAGACAATCGCTATATATAATGATGGGGAGGTCAGCATGGCAGAATGGATAAGAGTGCACCCTACACCAGTCAGCTGGATTAAAATTTTGAAGTGGGTTGACCTAATGACGAGGGACACCAGTAAAAGGGAAAGCTAATCCACACGTAAAAATGTCTAGTGCATTAGAAGAGTGGCATGTGTATGGACTGCGCTTGACTTCAAAGCCCCAAAAGATGTAGTGTAAATAAACACGTCATGTTCAGACCATCCTGTCCTTTTATGTACATAAATGTGGTCTGCTCAAGTGTATGGCATATGCCTCAGCATTTCTTAGTAACTTTTGGTTATTTGAAATTAAAAGCACACTGAAATTCTTTGTCTGCAACATGTTAGGATTCAGTTAAATGGTATTATGGAAGATGATGGCCGTTTCCAATTGTGCCTAGCTGACGTGTCAGAATTTTCAACTGTTAACTTCATAATGCATTTAGGGATATGCTTTGCTTTTCTTCCGTCTGTCATTCCATTATGTGTACTGGCAATTATCATAGACTTCACATTTTTTGTATAGTTTCTGACTGTAAAGTTGTGGGCCCATTCTTGTGTCTGGATGTGAATGCTGGAGGGGTGATAAATTGATGAAGAAACTCCAGGTAGTGGGAATGTTAGTTTTTGAGAATATTGTGTATGGAAGAAAACAAATGCTGGGGTTTAGCTTAGTTTAGTCTACGGATCAACATCACGGCACACAGGTGTAACCCATAAGTGCTCCGTTCCACTCCTTACTCAAGCCCGAGTCTGGAGAATCTCAGCTCAGCGCACAAACTCTGTAGCACCAGCGCAGATCCTGAAATACTTTGTGTAGATTTTTAACTCAAAATTTTGCCTGGGCAACGCGGTTATGCTACTATTTTTTTTTAAAAATTTCCAACTGCCAAGGGATTTTTTACGTGCGCAATAATACACACTGGCGTCTGATCTCACTACCCAAAGACCAGGGGGAAATTTTGTTATTAGAAGTCCATGCAAAAAAATCCTGGCCCTCAAACCCAGGACCTCCAGCACTTGACGCAGACACCATACCTCGACAACCCAGCCCACCTCTGAGACACAGGGATACAAGATGTATGTGGAAGGCTCAACAACTGGGTTCAAACAAAAGTTAAAAGAGGGGTGGCCAAACAAGAACACTATGTAGGAAGCCAAAGAAGATTAAAATAAATCAATAGAGAACTGGTGTCGTTAGCTGCTACACGCTGCAGGATTTACTGAGGAGGGGATCCGAGCACTTATGGACTGAATGTTTCGATGTGCAATGAGGATGATCTGTTGACTAACTCACTCAACAACTGGGCAACAAAAATTAATTTAGCAACACCATTATCATCAAATGATAGAGAGGATTGAAGAGTTTTGATCGCATTGCCCCAGATTAATTTGTTAGGCTTCGAGCTTCCCACGACGATCGACCCATTAAAAATTTGTCTACATTTATTTCCCTGGCAGGTCAAACCTTGATGAGCATCATTGGTTTGAACGACACGGCATCAGGCATCATCCTGTTTATTATCTCCATCATAATGCTGTCCGGCTGCCTATATGCCTTGGTGAAGCTCCTGCACTCGCTGCTCGGAGGGCACATTGCCAAAGCTGCCCGCAAGACCATCAACGCCGACTTCCCCAGGCCGTTCCACTGGCTGACCGGCTATGCTGCTCTGGTTGTCGGCGCTGGCATGACCATTCTGGTGCAGAGTAGTTCTGTGTTCACCAGTGCTCTTACTCCGTTGGTTGGAATTGGTTGCTTGAAGTTAGAGCGCATGTATCCTCTGACTTTGGGATCCAACATTGGAACAACTTTTACAGGTTAGTTTGTGATCTTGTATTTCAAGAACAGATATTTTTGTAAGACATTATTATGAGAAGTGGCTGATATTTCAATACCGTTATAGATTATTATGCGAGGTGGTAGTATTTTAATATTTTATGGTTATGGAGATTATTATCATTAGCTGGTATTTCAAATATAGATTTTTGTTAAGTGGTTGGTATTTCAATATTTTATAGAATATTATAATGAGCAACTGACATGTCGATATTTAATAGATATGAGAAACTGGTGGCAGAGAGGCTAGACATGTCCACCTCATACTTTGTGAGTTGTGTATGAATTTTGGCATGGCTCTCAGACATTTGATGAAAACACCCACCTTTACACTGCATGGCAGCTGTGTGAGCTAACAGCCTTTATTGCTCAGCCTGGGAAAAGAACACCTGGCACACACAAACAATGGTACAGATATTGTAATGAAAACACGGGAAGGTTAACCCGGTCAACAAATGCCCGCAGAAGTCGGCCTAACGGCACAAGAACGCAGCTCTGCTGTAAACAGGCACAATGCAATCACGTCCGGAAAAAAAACTCCGGATGAACGCAGAAGAAGAAGAAGTAATGAAAACAATTAATTACCGTAATAATGGAGAGGAGTAAAAACCGATGAGGCGTGAAATGAGGCTTGTCAGACAACAACAGTCTCATTCCTGGACATAGGACAGAACAGAGCCAAAGAGAAACTTTCAACTGAAGAAAGAATTACTGGATGAGTTCATGGTATTCTTGTACACAAGGTGGTCGGGCATCCCCCTACAGCAGTGAGAGTCCAGGGTTTTATTCCCCCATGAAGCATCTCATGGCGGAGTTAAAGAAGCCATTGTTAATTATGTTGGATGATTCCATTCCCAAGGCTTGCATTAGCAAGTTTATTTTATTAAACCTGTGATTCAACCTGAAGTCTAGCCTTGTGACTATCAACTTAAATTTTGGCAAACTGGTTTCCCCTGACCTCCACATCTTTAAGAGTAATTATTATGCAACAAACTAAAATAGCCATCAAGAACCTTCAGACCCCAGGTTAGAAGAGGAAAGTCTTAATGAGCAAATGCATTATATAAGGCGGTAATACAATTAATGAATGTTTTCTTTGTCTGGCCAGGTATTCTAGCTGCACTAGCGGCATCGTCTGCTACCATCTCCGTAGCCCTGCAGCTGGCCTTCTGTCACCTGTTTTTCAACATCTCTGGGATCCTGCTGTTCTACCCAGTGCCCAAGATGCGACTTGTGGTCATCAACAGTGCCAAGTTTCTGGGACGTACCACCGCCCGCTATCGGTGGTTTGCCATTGCATACATCATCTTCATGTTCCTGGTATTCCCTGCAATGTTCTTTGCTGTTTCATTTGCTGGTCGCATTGTCTTTATTGTCTTTATCTGTATCTTAGCCCTGGTTATCGGTTTTATTGTTATCATCAACGTCATGCAGAGCTATGATGGGCTCAGAAAATATTACCTTTCCGGCTGCACACCTGGAACTTCCTGCCTGAGTTCATGCGGTCGCTGGCCCCTGTTGACAGATGTTTAAACAAACTGTTGGTTCCATTCAGCAAATGTTGCTGTCAGTGCTGTCTCAGCCGTTGCAGCTGCATGAAGCCAATCCCGGACATTGATATGGGCAGTATCGACAGTGACAGCGATTCCGAATCTTCAGCACAGTCGTCCTACCTGGCATCGGCTGCTTCCTCCAGAATGTTCCTGGCCCCATCCAACTCCAGAATTTACAAGCCCAGAGAATCGGCTTCACGGAGAAACAGTCTGACCAGGAAGTCTCCCAGCATCAAGCACATAGCTTTGCCAGAAGTTCTGTCAACTATCACACCCTTGCTTGAGGAGAGTGACCTCAAATGTCACCAGAGCTCCACATACATTATTTCTGATCTGAACAAACCCCATGATAACCCAGATAAAAACACTGTTACGATTGACATGGCTGCACTGAAGGTGGACAGTCTAAATGAAAGTGTTATATGAAGCTGGTCCATTCATGTTTCCTAGCTTTTGCTGTGAAGTCACCTACCATTGAGGTCACACAAGCTTGGGATTTGATCTGTAACTATCATTCCAAGCAATCTTGTGACATTGGCTGTCGCATTCTGTCCAGTTGGATCGCTGAGGTTTTGATATCAAGTTTGTCAAAACTATATGTTGATGAACCATTACAGAGTGGTTGCAGTTAAGTTTTGTAGATACAACTGTTCAGAAACAAAATGTGCATTCCCTGCCTAAGAAATAGTTTGCTTAAATCAAATCAAAGAAAGACATGCGGCCATACTCTTTCTCTCTTATTGACAGTCTAGATGCAAGGACTTAGTAACTTTGAATGTGTAGAATTAACAAAAGTATACAATGCACCTACTTATTCACCTTACAATAGTGATGACCATCTTATGCTCTGGCGATGCTTCCATCCCAATCTCTCTACACTCTGTGTTGATACAATCACTGTTTTTCTCCTACCCTTGACCTCACACAGGACCTATGCGATGCCTCCATCCCAATCTCTCTACACTCGTGTGTTGATACAATTACTGTTTTTCTCCTACCCGTGACCTCACACAGGACCTATGCGATGCTGTCTTATCTTTTGCTATCCCCAGCAACTCCTCCCAATATTTGTCATCTCTTGCCTGCAATTCTCTTTTGCATGTTTTTCCCACTATTTCTTTTGCCTCAGAAATGTATAGTTATAATACCCTCAGGTTTTCAGTGTGTCCTATCCAGTGCCAGCATCTGTTGGCAATCTCTTGTTTCTCTGAAATGTTAGTTCTCTCCACTGAGCTCTACAAACGAGATTCACTATTAACAGTAGACAGCGACAATTCCTGCAGAATTGTAATATAAGATCATTGTTCCATAAATCTAACATTTTTATATTAATCTGCAAAGAATGTAAACATGCTGACTGGCAATGAGCAAGGTCACCTTTGAGATAAACGCTAAACTACTCAGGAAAACAATGCACGCTGCACTGACTGCACGTTTTAGATGCACGCACACGGTGTCTTTCCTCAATGTGCAGGAGCACTGACACAGTATTACTCAACTATTATGTGTATTGTTCCATTGCTTCTCATGAATCGTTCCCAATCTCTCACACATCTAGTGGCCTGTATAATTTTGTTTCAGCTTAAGACAGATCAAGCTAACTAAAAAATGAAAGGCTAAATTCATATTTTAAGTTTAGGGAGAAAGGTTCCTGTGTTATTGTCACATAGTGCTTTGCCACATTTCTTGATCTCGTGTTTCTTTTATTAAGACAAGATCATGCTTCTCTTTATCAAGATTCATGCTGTCTTTATCAAAATTCATGCTGTCTTTATCAAGATTCATTTTGTTCACCATGACCAAACCATTTACATCTGCTGAATTGTTCATTATGTTGCTTTACAAATATGTCTCATTGGCTAGACTTGCATTAATGTGGATTTATGTCATATATGATCAATCTATTGTAGTAATGAAGAATGAGAGTGAGTTCTTATTTATTGGTCTGAAATTTACAAGTTGAGATTTGCGAGTATTTGAAAACGAATAAATGGATATTTTGGAATGGAACGGATTAAATTGTATATTTGTTTGAGAAGAATAATAGCTAAAATATTTAGAATGATGAGTGGTCACATTGCTAATTTATTCTACAGGATCAAATATGTAGTTGAATTGTGAAATATCTAAAATATTTATATTTTCATTAATTAATTGGATGTTGATGTGTGAAATACTTTCCATCCTAAGTCAGATGCGTATTTGCAATCCTCCCTCATCTCCCTATATGTTTAACTCCTCCTTTTAATCACTTGAAATTTGTAATGTCTCTTGTATGAACTTCACTGACATTGTTAGTTCACTCAGTGGTTATCTTCCACTGTCGTTTCTCTAGGCCAGAAGGGTTTGCCTAGATATGTTGTATTTTGGGCAGTCTTGGAGTTTGATTTGCTGTCTGTGGCTTCACATGTGCCCGTCTCTAGAATCATGACAATTTGATGGTCATTTGTCCTCACCTTCACAAGACAATGGTTTCTGATGGTCATCTGTCATCACCTTCACAAGACACTGGTTTCTGATGGTCATTTGTCCTCACCTTCACAAGACACTGGTTTCTGATGGTCATCTGTCATCACCTTCACAAGACACTGGTTTCTGATGGTCATTTGTCCTCACCTTCACAAGACACTGGTTTGCAAGTATGAACGATTCCACCAGGTTTTGACAAGCGACACCGAGGTCAAGATGTTGATTAGTCAAGATACCTTTCTGGAAAAGATTATGTAGTCTTCGTTATGTTTGTATGATTCTGTAAAACTCACAATGCGTAAATGTGAGCCTGGGTGAGAGAAGGTCATTTGTATTCAAGCTACTTTGACCGTCAATAGGGAATCCAGTCTTCCATGAAGAATTGTCGCTGGCTGAGGATTGTGGTTTAAGGGGGACACTGTTTCAGGATTCCAGTCTGGAGATGGTTTCCATTATTGGATCCATGCAACGGAGATTGTTTCCATTAATTGCATCCATGCATTGAAGATTTGTTCCATTATTGCATCCATGCAACGGAGATTGTTTCCATTAATTGCATCCATGCAATGAAGATTGTTTCCATTATTGCATCCATGCAATGTCACACTGTAGATTTGACCTCTAAATTATTATAATCACTCCAGTGGCCACCATCATCATCAATGCTATTTTTGTACAAATGTATAATATGTAAATAATATGGAAAGTTGTTTATATAATGTGTGATCAATAGAAACAAACGATGTTCTAAGCCTGGCTTTTGTTATTATATACTTGTGTGTGTGTGTATATTTTTATTGGATTGTTCTCTACCTCCTCTGCCAACTTTTGTTAATTATAGTTATCATGTGTACCTCAATGTTGCCAGTTGTAACTAAAAAAAAAGCTGTGGATGTGATCCCTGTTAATCCCTGAGGTGTGGTTGCTAGTAACAAGCTGCACTGGATGTTTCAGCATATGGACTATATGAAGGGCAAGTTCATAAGACCTCCAAAAAAAAAGTGGTCAAGCTGTCTGCCTTGTGTTCTCAAGCTGTCTGCCTTGTGTTCTCAAGCTGTCTGCCTTGTGTTCTCAAGCTGTCTGCCTTGTGTTCTCAAGCTGTCTGCCTTGTGTTCTCAAGCTGTCTGCCTTGTGTTCTCAAGCTGTCTGCCTTGTGTTCTCAAGCTGTCTGCCTTGTGTTCTCAAGCTGTCTGCCTTGTGTTCTCAAGCTGTCTGCCTTGTGTTCTCAAGCTGTCTGCCTTGTGTTCTCAAGCTGTCTGCCTTGTGTTCTCAAGCTGTCTGCCTTGTGTTCTCAAGCTGTCTGCCTTGTGTTCTCAAGCTGTCTGCCTTGTGTTCTCAAGCTGTCTGCCTTGTGTTCTCAAGCTGTCTGCCTTGTGTTCTCAAGCTGTCTGCCTTGTGTTCTCAAGCTGTCTGCCTTGTGTTCTCAAGCTGTCTGCCTTGTGTTCTCAAGCTGTCTGCCTTGTGTTCTCAAGCTGTCTGCCTTGTGTTCTCAAGCTGTCTGCCTTGTGTTCTCAAGCTGTCTGCCTTGTGTTCTCAAGCTGTCTGCCTTGTGTTCTCAAGCTGTCTGCCTTGTGTTCTCAAGCTGTCTGCCTTGTGTTCTCAAGCTGTCTGCCTTGTGTTCTCAAGCTGTCTGCCTTGTGTTCTCAAGCTGTCTGCCTTGTGTTCTCAAGCTGTCTGCCTTGTGTTCTCAAGCTGTCTGCCTTGTGTTCTCAAGCTGTCTGCCTTGTGTTCTCAAGCTGTCTGCCTTGTGTTCTCAAGCTGTCTGCCTTGTGTTCCAGTGGTCAAGCTGTCTGCCTTGTGTTCTCAAGCTGTCTGCCTTGTGTTCCAGTGGTCAAGCTGTCTGCCTTGTGTTCCAGTGGTCAAGCTGTCTGCCTTGTGTTCCAGTGGTCAAGCTGTCTGCCTTGTGTTCTCAAGCTGTCTGCCTTGTGTTCTCAAGCTGTCTGCCTTGTGTTCCAGTGGTCAAGCTGTCTGCCTTGTGTTCCAGTGGTCAAGCTGTCTGCCTTGTGTTCCAGTGGTCAAGCTGTCTGCCTTGTGGTCAAGCTGTCTGCCTTGTGTTCCAGTGGTCAAGCTGTCTGCCTTGTGTTCTCAAGCTGTCTGCCTTGTGTTCTCAAGCTGTCTGCCTTGTGTTCCAGTGGTCAAGCTGTCTGCCTTGTGTTCCAGTGGTCAAGCTGTCTGCCTTGTGTTCCAGTGGTCAAGCTGTCTGCCTTGTGTTCCAGTGGTCAAGCTGTCTGCCTTGTGTTCCAGTGGTCAAGCTGTCTGCCTTGTGTTCTCAAGCTGTCTGCCTTGTGTTCTCAAGCTGTCTGCCTTGTGTTCCAGTGGTCAAGCTGTCTGCCTTGTGTTCTCAAGCTGTCTGCCTTGTGTTCCAGTGGTCAAGCTGTCTGCCTTGTGTTCCAGTGGTCAAGCTGTCTGCCTTGTGTTCCAGTGGTCAAGCTGTCTGCCTTGTGTTCCAGTGGTCAAGCTGTCTGCCTTGTGTTCTCAAGCTGTCTGCCTTGTGTTCCAGTGGTCAAGCTGTCTGCCTTGTGTTCTCAAGCTGTCTGCCTTGTGTTCCAGTGGTCAAGCTGTCGGCCTTGTGTTCTCAAGCTGTCTGCCTTGTGTTCTCAAGCTGTCTGCCTTGTGTTCTCAAGCTGTCGGCCTTGTGTTCTCAAGCTGTCTGCCTTGTGTTCCAGTGGTCAAGCTGTCGGCCTTGTGTTCCAGTGGTCAAGCTGTCTGCCTTGTGTTCTCAAGCTGTCTGCCTTGTGTTCTCAAGCTGTCTGCCTTGTGTTCTCAAGCTGTCTGCCTTGTGTTCTCAAGCTGTCTGCCTTGTGTTCTCAAGCTGTCTGCCTTGTGTTCTCAAGCTGTCTGCCTTGTGTTCTCAAGCTGTCTGCCTTGTGTTCCAGTGGTCAAGCTGTCGGCCTTGTGTTCCAGTGGTCAAGCTGTCTGCCTTGTGTTCTCAAGCTGTCTGCCTTGTGTTCCAGTGGTCAAGCTGTCGGCCTTGTGTTCTCAAGCTGTCTGCCTTGTGTTCTCAAGCTGTCTGCCTTGTGTTCTCAAGCTGTCGGCCTTGTGTTCTCAAGCTGTCTGCCTTGTGTTCCAGTGGTCAAGCTGTCGGCCTTGTGTTCCAGTGGTCAAGCTGTCTGCCTTGTGTTCTCAAGCTGTCTGCCTTGTGTTCTCAAGCTGACTGCCTTGTGTTCTCAAGCTGTCTGCCTTGTGTTCTCAAGCTGTCTGCCTTGTGTTCCAGCGGTCTGCCTTGTGTTCCAGTGGTCAAGCGGTCTGCCTTGTGTTCCAGCGGTCTGCCTTGTGTTCCAGTGGTCAAGCTGTCTGCCTTGTGTTCTCAAGCTGTCTGCCTTGTGTTCCAGTGGTCAAGCGGTCTGCCTTGTGTTCCAGCGGTCTGCCTTGTGTTCCAGTGGTCAAGCGGTCTGCCTTGTGTTCCAGCGGTCTGCCTTGTGTTCCAGCGGTCTGCCTTGTGTTCCAGCGGTCTGCCTTGTGTTCCAGCGGTCTGCCTTGTGTTCCAGCGGTCTGCCTTGTGTTCCAGTGGTCAAGCTGTCTGCCTTGTGTTCCAGCGGTCTGCCTTGTGTTCCAGTGGTCAAGCGGTCTGCCTTGTGTTCCAGCGGTCTGCCTTGTGTTCCAGTGGTCAAGCTGTCTGCCTTGTGTTCCAGCGGTCTGCCTTGTGTTCCAGTGGTCAAGCTGTCTGCCTTGTGTTCCAGCGGTCTGCCTTGTGTTCCAGTGGTCAAGCTGTCTGCCTTGTGTTCCAGCGGTCTGCCTTGTGTTCCAGTGGTCAAGCGGTCTGCCTTGTGTTCCAGCGGTCTGCCTTGTGTTCCAGTGGTCAAGCTGTCTGCCTTGTGTTCCAGCGGTCTGCCTTGTGTTCCAGTGGTCAAGCGGTCTGCCTTGTGTTCCAGTGGTCAAGCTGTCTGCCTTGTGTTCCAGCGGTCTGCCTTGTGTTCCAGTGGTCAAGCTGTCTGCCTTGTGTTCTCAAGCTGTCTGCCTTGTGTTCCAGTGGTCAAGCGGTCTGCCTTGTGTTCCAGCGGTCTGCCTTGTGTTCCAGTGGTCAAGCGGTCTGCCTTGTGTTCCAGCGGTCTGCCTTGTGTTCCAGCGGTCTGCTTGTGTTCCAGCGGTCTGCCTTGTGTTCCAGCGGTCTGCCTTGTGTTCCAGCGGTCTGCCTTGTGTTCCAGTGGTCAAGCTGTCTGCCTTGTGTTCCAGCGGTCTGCCTTGTGTTCCAGTGGTCAAGCTGTCTGCCTTGTGTTCCAGTGGTCAAGCTGTCTGCCTTGTGTTCCAGTGGTCAAGCTGTCTGCCTTGTGTTCCAGTGGTCAAGCTGTCTGCCTTGTGTTCCAGTGGTCAAGTGGTCTGCCTTGTGTTCCAGAGGTCTGCCTTGTGTTCCAGCGGTCTGCCTTGTGTTCCAGCGGTCTGCCTTGTGTTCCAGCGGTCTGCCTTGTGTTCCAGCGGTCTGCCTTGTGTTCCAGTGGTCAAGCTGTCTGCCTTGTGTTCCAGCGGTCTGCCTTGTGTTCCAGTGGTCAAGCTGTCTGCCTTGTGTTCCAGTGGTCAAGTTGTCTGCCTTGTGTTCCAGTGGTCAAGTTGTCTGCCTTGTGTTCCAGTGGTCAAGCTGTCTGCCTTGTGTTCCAGTGGTCAAGCTGTCTGCCTGTGTTCTCAAGCTGTCTGCCTTGTGTTCTCAAGCTGTCTGCCTTGTGTTCCAGCGGTCTGCCTTGTGTTCCAGTGGTCAAGCGGTCTGCCTTGTGTTCCAGCGGTCTGCCTTGTGTTCCAGTGGTCAAGCTGTCTGCCTTGTGTTCCAGTGGTCAAGCGGTCTGCCTTGTGTTCCAGCGGTCTGCCTTGTGTTCCAGTGGTCAAGCGGTCTGCCTTGTGTTCCAGCGGTCTGCCTTGTGTTCCAGCGGTCTGCCTTGTGTTCCAGCGGTCTGCCTTGTGTTCCAGCGGTCTGCCTTGTGTTCCAGCGGTCTGCCTTGTGTTCCAGTGGTCAAGCTGTCTGCCTTGTGTTCCAGCGGTCTGCCTTGTGTTCCAGTGGTCAAGCGGTCTGCCTTGTGTTCCAGCGGTCTGCCTTGTGTTCCAGTGGTCAAGCTGTCTGCCTTGTGTTCCAGCGGTCTGCCTTGTGTTCCAGTGGTCAAGCTGTCTGCCTTGTGTTCCAGCGGTCTGCCTTGTGTTCCAGTGGTCAAGCTGTCTGCCTTGTGTTCCAGCGGTCTGCCTTGTGTTCCAGTGGTCAAGCGGTCTGCCTTGTGTTCCAGCGGTCTGCCTTGTGTTCCAGTGGTCAAGCTGTCTGCCTTGTGTTCCAGCGGTCTGCCTTGTGTTCCAGTGGTCAAGCGGTCTGCCTTGTGTTCCAGTGGTCAAGCTGTCTGCCTTGTGTTCCAGCGGTCTGCCTTGTGTTCCAGTGGTCAAGCTGTCTGCCTTGTGTTCTCAAGCTGTCTGCCTTGTGTTCCAGTGGTCAAGCGGTCTGCCTTGTGTTCCAGCGGTCTGCCTTGTGTTCCAGTGGTCAAGCTGTCTGCCTTGTGTTCTCAAGCTGTCTGCCTTGTGTTCCAGTGGTCAAGCGGTCTGCCTTGTGTTCCAGCGGTCTGCCTTGTGTTCCAGCGGTCTGCCTTGTGTTCCAGCGGTCTGCCTTGTGTTCCAGCGGTCTGCCTTGTGTTCCAGCGGTCTGCCTTGTGTTCCAGTGGTCAAGCTGTCTGCCTTGTGTTCCAGCGGTCTGCCTTGTGTTCCAGTGGTCAAGCTGTCTGCCTTGTGTTCCAGTGGTCAAGCTGTCTGCCTTGTGTTCCAGTGGTCAAGCTGTCTGCCTTGTGTTCAGTGGTCAAGCTGTCTGCCTTGTGTTCCAGTGGTCAAGCGGTCTGCCTTGTGTTCCAGCGGTCTGCCTTGTGTTCCAGCGGTCTGCCTTGTGTTCCAGCGGTCTGCCTTGTGTTCCAGCGGTCTGCCTTGTGTTCCAGCGGTCTGCCTTGTGTTCCAGTGGTCAAGCTGTCTGCCTTGTGTTCCAGCGGTCTGCCTTGTGTTCCAGTGGTCAAGCTGTCTGCCTTGTGTTCCAGTGTCAAGTTGTCTGCCTTGTGTTCCAGTGGTCAAGCTGTCTGCCTTGTGTTCCAGCGGTCTGCCTTGTGTTCCAGTGGTCAAGCTGTCTGCCTTGTGTTCCAGTGGTCAAGTTGTCTGCCTTGTGTTCCAGTGGTCAAGCTGTCGGCCTTGTGTTCCAGTGGTCAAGCTGTCTGCCTTGTGTTCCAGTGGTCAAGCTGTCTGCCTTGTGTTCCAAAGTTGTGGGTTCAATTCAGGGCTATAGAGCACTGCTTTGGCAGACCACCACGCAGAAAGAAGCTGGGCCATGTGGGATAGAACCTGGTGCAATGAAGTTGATTCTCTTGACTTTTAAGACTTTAAAAAAAAGTTAAGACCATTCTATTTTATGACAGAGAAACCCTGTCTGGTCTATCTCTAGACAGGTGGTGTGGCTCCTCTAAGACAAGGTGTATGACATATATCTAGACTGTTTGTCTTGGAGGAACCCTACAACCAGTCTGATTAATTGCTGGAGTGTCTTCAAAAACCACAAAAAGATTTAGCCACAGGTCGTCACTTAAAGACTGATAGTTACACAAACAGCAAAGTGAAAGACATTATCAACTGTAAACACTTTACACATTTGTAATTCAAATATATTAGCACACATTAAATTAACTTAAAAACAACATACACAGTACATTAATTAAAATATACTGGGGAGGGGGGTGTGCTCATTTTACAAATGTTGCATACCTCCAAGACAATCTTTGTTCAACATGATCAGTTCAAAAAACCCTGTGACACATGGCTCATTACAAACTTCAGCCCACTTAAAGTGGTGTGCTGATGGCCAAATGGGTAAGAACGTGTGTTCCTAAACATCCGGTGTGCTGATGCCGAGGTAAGCAATTCAACCCCTACACCGGACAGCTGGACTAAAATGTTGACCTGTTGTCCTTAATTTCAGTCCATCACTCCAAATATCTTTGTTGAAAATGTTGACCTGGTAACAAAGCTACAAGAAGATAGTGCACCACAAAGAGCCCTAGCGTTTGGACACGCCATAGACAGCAGTAAACTGACTTAGCAAACGTTGGATTCTTAGAATATTTGAAGTTGTGAATTCTTTCGGGATGTTTTTCTTAGATGTAATTGCATTGTGCCTGTTTACAGCAGGGCTGCGATATTTGCACCTTTTGGCTGACTTCTTCGGGCATTTGTTGACCGGGTTATCTTCCCGGGTAAGCTGTGAATACTACCATGGATGAAGTATACACTGGGGCTCTCACAAATGACTTTTTCTTAATCTGAATACCACCATGGATGAAGTAAACACCAAAGCTCTTCTTTCATTTTTTGGAAATTTGTTTATATCTACAATTTTGTCTCTTGCATAAACTTGTGTTTTTTTGTTCCACCAAAACTCAAAAGATTTTCAATCTGAATACCACCAAGGATGAAGCGCACACCAAAGCTCTTCCCTCATTTGTCTATATCTGCAGTGTTGTCTCTTGTATAAACTTCTCTGTCAGTTTAGTTCAATCAAAGCTCTAATATGTCTTCTCTATCTGAATGCCAACATGGATGAAACATAGACAAACGCTTTCATCAGATGACTCTTAACCTGAATACCACCTTGAAAGAAGCATATAAAGCTCTCACCAGATACTCAACATGAATACCACCATAAATGACCACACACCAAAAGCACTACCAAATGTCTCTTCTAAATCAGAATACCATCATAGATGAAGCACACACCAAAGCTATCAGCACATGACTGTACTTAACCTGACAACAGAAAACACAGTGGAAGCTTTGATCTTAATTATCCAATATCTAGTCCTTTCTGCATGAAAACAATATTAATAAGCCATTGCCTCAAGCAGCGTCTGTGGCAATGGGGTTACGGACACGATTCATAATCCTGCAGTGGTTGTTCGTTCCTGTAAAGGATATGCAATTAACTTTGCCCCTGTTAGTCTCCAGACAGAAGGTCTTGCATGTTCCAGTTACCCCCAAGAGCTATGCTGATGGTAGAGCAGCTACTGATAGAATCTCCCATGTTGGACAGGTCAAAGGCTAGGGACCAGACAAAGAGAGACACAAACCTGGTGTCTTGTAGGTAGACTGGGGATAGTCAAAGGCTAGGGACCAAACAGAGACACAAACCTGGTGTCTTTATGGTAGACGGGATAGTCAAAGGCTAACGAAAGCAAACCTGACTAAATGCTAGTCTAGTGGTTCTCAACCTTTTTTGGCCCATAGTTGGCACAGGCATGTGAGAAAGCTGAAACATTATGTGCATGTCCGCCTCTGAGTGGCATACAGAGCACAATCATCAGTAAAAGGAGCTCTCTGACGGTTGTCGCTGTTAGTTTTGGTTTTGGCTTTCAGCCTTCTCAGATTGAACAACTTTCCATCCATGCAGTAGTTGATGTCTATTCCACTGTCGTTGTTCTCGAAGACATTCGTCAGCATAGCTGAAAACATGAGGCTGAACAGTATTTGTGCCAGGACACATCCTTGCTTCACTCCATTGGTGACAGGAAAGGGTTCAGACAGTTCCCCATTTCTTGTAATCTTGCCTGCATGCCATCATGAAATAGCCGCAATATTTAGTACAAACTTTCGTGGGCAGCCATATTTCGCCATAATCTTCCACAGTCCTTCTCTGCTGACTGTATCAAAAGCCTTGGTAAGGTCAATGTAAGTGGAGAACGTTTCGCAGTTCTGTCCTGACATTTTCTTGCAGCTGCCTTGCAGCGAAAATCATGTCAACAGTTCCTCGTTTTTTCTTAAGCCACACTGACTCTCAGGAAAAATATCTTGATCGAGACGGGCTGTGAGGCGATTAAGAAGAATTCTGGCAAGCATCTTTCCTGCAATTGAGAGCAAGGAGATGCTTCGATGGTTGTCACAGGATTGGCGGTTTCCTTTACATTTATAAAGGTGGACTATTGACGCATCCTTGAAATATTGTGGCATGGTCTTGTTCACCCATTGTTTGTAAAGACTTGGTGAAGTTGCTCTATTAGGACCGGCCCACCTGCATTGTATATCTCTGTTGGATGGAGTCAGGACCAGGCACTTTACCGCTGGAAAGTGCTGTTGGCTTTGTTTACCTCCACTATGGCTGGCAGGTCATCAAGTGTCTCATTAGTGGGAACTTGAGGAGGCAGTTGATGGTTTCATCATCGAAGAAGGAAGTTGCATTAAGATGTTGCTGAAATGCTCTGCCCACCAGCCGCTGCCCATGGTGTGAGGACACATACTGTGCACACTTGCAGCAAAAAGCCTGAATATCATCAGCTTTGCTGCTCAGCCAGGCCATCAGCTTACTGCTAACGTGACCCCACATGCCCGAAGTTTCTGCTGCACTACTCTCAGCAATGTCCTACTGAAGGTATCATTTCTTTATGTGACTTCGGGTCATTCAAATGTGCCTTGAGGAGAAGATGTTTCTCGCCAGCAATTGGCTGATGTCTTCGGAATTTTCATCAAACCAGTCTTTATGCTTTTGGGGGGGCTGGACCCAGGAATTCCATAGCAGTTGTAAATTATGTCCTTTAGGGCTCTCCACTCTGTTTTCCGCACCCTGTTTAGCTGCATCACTGGGTATGAAGTGGTCTTCACAGCATATTTTCAAATAGCAAGAAATAAATGGGTGAACCGTTGAGGCCACTAAGACGATTACATAAAATAGACACACATAGTATTATTTGGCATTCCCAGAAGAAGAAGAAGAAGAAGGAAGTTGCATTAAGATGTTGCATGAAATGCTCTGTCCAGCGTTTGAAGGATTTCTTTCTTATCGGTGCCCATGTTCCCCCATCTGCACTGAGGAGGGGAGCTATGCCTGGTGATGTAGGACCATAGACCGCTTTGTTGTCTAGTGCGTCTTCTAATCTCTATTTCCTTCTTCTTCTTCTGTGAGCGCCAAATAATACTATGTGTGTCTATTTATGTAATCGTCTTGGTGGCCTCAACGGTTCTCCCCATTTATTTCTTGTTTTTACGTGTACAGCATGAGAACCGACCAATCATTTCTCTTCTTTAAAATGTTTGTTCATATATACTCGACAACAGCATTACGGTCCGATGTGTTTGTGTGTTTGTTATTTGACCTATGCTGGTTTAATATAAATTATGAGACCTATGGTGATACCTCAATGGTTTGATACGAATTCTGTCCGTATTTCATAGTTGTTTGGTTCATGTGTATGATAGACACGACCAATGAAGACACTTTTCCAGGAGTGTCTAGTTGGTCGTGCGTCGAAGTACACTTGTTCCTGCAGCGAGGCGCCGTTGTCATTTGGAGGCGACAGGTTCGATCCCGATCGGTAACTATTATAGCTTTCAAATTTTATGTTGTCTAGTGCGTCTTCTAATCTCTAGTTTCAAATAGCAGCTGCATTTTTTTGCTGTTTAGGCGGGTGACATTTAGTTTTTATTTGCATTTTTACCCCTTGAGGACGATGTGGTGGTTTCTTGTGCATGTTTATTTTTGAGATAATCAGACAATGGTCTGTCCAACATTCGGCACCACACATGGATTTTGTCACCTGACCAATTGTCTGTCACTCCTCCTGACAATGACATAGTCAATGAGATGCCAGTGTTTCCAGCAAGGGTGTATCCACGATGTCCTATTTCTCATAGGAAAACGGAAAATTGTGTTGGTGATCAGGAGTTCGGCACAGGTCTGAAGAAGGAGGAGTCCATTGCTGTTACAATTTCCGACTCTGTACTTTCCAATGATGCCATTCCAAGAGGCGGTGTCCTTGCCTACTCTGGCATTGAAGTCCCCAAGGAATATAAATTTGTCTCCTTTGGGAAGAGATGTTAATATGTTGTGCAGGTCCTCATAGAACTTGTTTTTGACATCATCTTCATTGATCATTGATGGTGCATAGACACTCACGATGGTTGTATGCTTCTTTTCTTTCAGCAGGGGTAACTCAATGGTCATGAGCCTGTCATTTATAGCCTTCAGAAATTCAGCTAGTTTGCCAACTAGGGCCGACTTAATGGCACATCTCACACTGTATTGGCGTCTTTCCTTGTTTTTCCTTCCACTCAAGAAGAATGTGTAGCCGGAACCTACTTGACATATTTGGCCTTCTTCTGCAATGTTGATGTTATACCTGCCCAGCTCTCTCCCAATCAGTGCTGTTTGTCTCTCTGGACCCGACGCGCCATCTCTGTCAAATAGGGTGCGGACAATCCAAGTTCCAATTGTCAAGGGAATATGGTTTGCTCCTTTAGCTTTACCTGTTTTTACTTTGTTTGTATGTCGACTGCAGTATAGGGTACCACCAACCACGGCTAGCTGGTTAGGTAGTGATGGAGCAGACAATGTTTAGGGCACCTTTTCTAGCGCTTTCCTCATGCTATGGAGGTGAGCAGTGCTTTCCTATAGAGGGCTGCCAGTCGCTCAGGGGGTGCTGAATCCCACTGCTGCTCCGGTCAGTAGAAGACGACCATATGGCCTGAGCCGCCTGTGTGCAGGTCTGCGACTACGGCTGCCAGCGTACTCACACCTGCCGCTTTGCTGCTTGCCCATCACCACAGGGCTTGAAGTAGATATATGAAGTTGGATGAACAATGACTTGCGCAATGAATTGGATTAAAGTGAGGAAGAGTTGCGCAATTCATCAATCTCACTCTCTCGCCTGAGTCCATCTGAGTCCAGTGGCAAGACAAGTGAAGACGACTGGAGACGAATACAGATGCAGTGGATGACCAGGGCTCTCTACGTGCCTTGCCGTGCTCATTACGTTCCACAACGCTTTTCAGGTAAACGCCGCCTTGCCCGTTGAATCAACAATTTCTTCCGCGCAGTCTGCCGAGTCCTGTCTTCACATGCTGAGTAGGCATACTCTTGTTCACTGATAGGTTTGACACCAAATCGGCTACCCAAGCCTGGTTTAGCCAGCCTGTCACAGCTGTTGCCTGGGGGGTGGCCGCTGTTGCATGCTGACAACGACTAGGAGCCACAGGCGTCAGCTGGATGTCAGGCTTGGACCAGTGGGGGATGTGCCCTGGAAAGAGCATGACAGTCTTCCTTACCAAAGGTACTACCAATGCCTGACACCCCGTATCCCCCCGATTATATTACTGTTACTGACATAACAGACAAACCAATTTGTATTAACAGCAAGCATAAATCGCATGCCTGATTATATTACTATAGTCTGTTTACTTTTGTCTGCCCCAATTCCATATCTGGGAAAGTTAACCCGGTCAACAAATGCTCGCAGAAGTCGGATATGTCGGCCTAATGGTGCAAGAACACATCTATGCTATAAACAGGCACAACGCAATTACGTCCGGAAAAAAAAACTCCGGCTGAATGAAGAAGAAGAAGAAGAAGAAGAAGAAGAAGAAGAAGAAGAAGAAGAAGAAGAAGAAGAAGAAGAAGAAGAAGAAGAAGAAGAAGAAGAAGAAGAAGAAGAAGAAGAAGAAGAAGAAGAAGAAGAAAAAGAAGAAGAAGAAGAAATTCCATATCTCAGTAACCAACTGAGGGAAAATGATGAGATTTAGCATATAACCTTATCATTATGTCCACCCAACAACAAAAATTTTGTTCTGGAGATTGTACAGCAGATTTCAAAGTTTGTTTATATGCGGTATATAATTTACGGGTCAGAGATGAAGTGCACATTATTAAATGATATTACGTCTTCACACGGAAACATTAGCGTTGAATAGTTAATTTTCTCGTGGACATGGGATTGGCCTTATGACAAGAGCCTCGCATAGTGGAACGGGGCATTACTGTAAAACAAGTTTGTTAGCGAGAAATCACTAGTTTTTCACCAAAACATCAAAGAAATGTCGCCGCTTTCCATGATTTAAGTTGCTTTTGGGCCTATCAAAGACATATTCCTTGGGTGGGGGTAAATATAAGACGGCAGGAAAAATTTCATAACGATGCAACAGACAGTTTTCAAAATAATTGATCGTGAATGAAGGCATTCATTTCTGGACAGACTATAGTACTAACATAACAGACAAACCAATTTGTATTAACTGTAAGCACAATACCCGTACTTGTATGCCTATCAAAGTCAAGTATAAAAATGGGACACAATGTCTAATCAGTGTTAGAAAAGAATAACGTTCTTGCAAAATCTGTGCATCTTGTCAATAATTTTTCAGATTAACAAACAGGAATCATGCAACCTCACCATCATCATCGTGTGCCATGACGATCAGCGTGGGCGACCGTGGTTCATCATCCCACACAATCACCAGAGTCATGGGTCAGCAGTGTTTCCTTGTATCGATTATGCCATGTGACCAAGTAATCCAGGTATGTACCTCTCTGCCTTCCCCTTGCTCTTCTCCCATCAATTTTGCCAGTTGTCACAAAGTTCTCCAGTATATTTCTCCTCATTATGTGTCCAAAAAATCCTGACCATGTCTAATTTCTCTTATCAATTTGCTTTTTAATTGATTCTTCCAGAACTTGCTCATTGGTTTTTCTATCCATCTATGCATTTCCTCAGAAACCACATTTCCACTGCCATTAGATCTTTCTGATTATACCAACTGCCGCTCCGAAGGTTGTGGGTTCGATTCAGGCCTAGGTCGTTCAGTTCATGAGTGCAATTTTCTCGGAGAATCCGGAGGGTAGTCACTGGAGCTACAGATTTTGTTCTTTGTGTGACGCTTTTGGAAGATCACCCTGCAGAGAGACCGAGCCATATGGGATGAAACCTGGTGCAATGAAGTTGACCCTATAAAAAGAAGAAGAAAGAAAAACCATCCTGACTAACTATAAAAACAAAATGCTGCCATTAAAACCTACCAAAATTGATTTCACATAAAAATGGCACACAGTAAAAAAAATGCTGGTTTTAAAACCTACCAAAATTGATTTCACAAACAAAAGAATTTTTGTCGCTACAGTTCACAACGTGCCATTGTCCATCTAATGTATTTGTCACGCAGCTCTGATAGCCTTTAGTGTTAGGTTCACCGTGTCCCCAGTTGGTATATCGGACTGGCCAACCGTCTTGCCAGCTGAAAGCACTAACCTAGATATTCATGGAAAGAAAACATAAAAACCAAATTGTACAAAATATAAATTCACTATCAATAATAATTTTTCCCTTTCTTTATTGTTTTTTATTCTGTTTAGTGCATCTGTTTAATTTCAGTGTACTTTTCCCCCTCGTATTCTTTGGACTTTTCCCCTCACATTCTTTGGACTTTTCCACTTACATTCTTTGGACTTTTCCCCTTCATATTCTTTGGAGTTTTTTTCTTCATATTCTTTGGACTTTTTTCCTCGTATTCTTTGGACTTTTCCCCTCATATTCTTTGGACATTTCCCCCCGTTTTCCTTGGACTTTTCCCCTCGTATTCTTTGGACTTTTCCCTCGTATCTTTGGACTCTTTTCCTCGTATTCTTTGGACTTTTCCCCTCGTTTTCTTTGGACTTTTCCCTTCGCATTCTTTGGACTTTCCCCCTCGTATTCTTTGGACTAACCCCCTCGTATTCTTTAGACTCTTTTCCTCGTATTCTTTGGACCATTTCTACACAACTTGCGAAGTATTGGACATAAGGTGCTAGCCCCATATTTGCATACATCAATTAGCCCTTTAGGGATGACATGGCTAATATCAAGCCAGCCACCTGTACTTTCCAAGACATTTCCCGGTACCCAGGATCGACCTGGACATGCAGGTAAATTTAACAAATCCGCAAATTCAAACACATGCCCATCAGGCTGGCAGGAAAGCATGCTAGCCAATGCTCTACCATGGTCCCCTAATGTACTTGTTAAACAAAAAGCATCAGCAATAATTATAGCAATAAATTGAAGCATTATCGATTAGGTGATTTCAGCCATTGCTAGCAGACAGAAGGACTTCTTTGTAAACCTGACAAGTATTGTGGAGATAATATACTCCGCATTCAAACAATGTCAGTGATTATGTGTTTAGTATTTCAACCAAAGTATTACTCCTGTATTCACTTCACATGATATATCTCTGCAGTATACACCTGAGGAGATGCAACAAAATATGCCAGGCAATAAATCATGCAATATATTGTTTAGAGCTAAGACAAGAATTCAGAACGCATATGTATATCACGATGGCACGCATGGTTATACCGCGTCGACCTATTCGGCGTTCGGAATTATCCAGGAAGTATCACAGGCCATGACCTAATATATATACACAATGCCACATCATATATATATATATCATCAATGCAGACTTACCTTCACACAGAAATCCCGTGTTCCACACAATGAATTCACTATTAAGTTACTACACAATGGTTACATCATTCCTGGTGGCACAGAACTAAGTTCTTTCTTTACTTAGTAACTAAGCACAGTTTTGTCTGAATCTCCACCTACCCACTTACCTGGTTTTCTAACCGTTCTCCTTGCTTCAGCAACTGACTGACATAACTCTGGGTTTCTATCAGGCACAAGTAACTCTGTTATTTTCTAACACAGCAACCTAAAGATGCAACGATTTGCGATACACGGTAAATATAATTTAAACCCAAATGGCCCACATCGCATTCCTGCATTCCCAACAGCTGATTCGCGAACACACGTTGGTAAACCCAACCCACGACCTAGCCGTCAACAGCGTTATCGATCGGTTTGCTAATTATCTATGCAAGGACATCCGCATAGGTAATGAGGTTAGAACGATGGCGTTTTGTACACACTTACAAAGTTAAATGATTTAAACAAATAAGTACCTGAATGTACAGAGCCAGACTCCAGTCAGCTTTCAGAACTGTTCAAGGGCTCCTCAGCCTCCTTTCCGTAACAGTCAGCCGAATCATGGTTGAGGTGAGACGCAACACAAAATGGCTCACACAGGCCTGCGTCTGCTCTCTTCGAGCAAAATGAAGTGAATGAATGGTTTAGCCAATTTCCCCACTCGTGCCAACTCAATGCGCACGAGGAGATAGTGCTTCTTGGGAAAAGACACTTTCTCGGGAAACAGTCATTCTCCGCCTAGAATTTCTAGACCTCTCTGCACGAGAATTTAGTGCTATACCCAGCCTCATGGGTCACTCAAATTCAGGTGTTCCGAGAAGATTCTAGATGGTAATTCCTCCATCGGCTTCCCCCAGTCTATTTATAGCTGGGAAAGTCCCCCGATGACGCGCCAAAATAGTGCGGAATCCTGACGACCAAAGACAGATAAACGCGTTTCGTCACACCAGGATCAAACACCTTTACTTTCCAAGACATTTCCCGGTACCCAGGATCAAACAACTTTACTTTCCAAGACATTTCCCGGTACCCGGGATCAAACACCTTTACTTTCCAAGACATTTCCCGGTACCCAGGATCAAACACCTTTACTTTCCAAGACATTTCCCGGTATCCAGGATCAAACAACTTTACTTTCCAAGACATTTCCCGGTACCCAGGATCAAACACCTTTACTTTCCAAGACATTTCCCGGTACCCAGGATCGACCTGGACGTGCAGGTAAATTTAACAAATCCGCAAATTCAAACACATGCCCATCAGGCTGGCAGGAAAGCATGCTAGCCCATGCTCTACCATGGTCCCCTAATGTACTTGTTAAACAAAAAAGCATCAGCAATAATTATAGCAATAAATTGAAGCATTATCGATTAGGTGATTTCAGCCATTGCTAGCAGACAGAAGGACTTCTTTGTAAACCTGACAAGTATTGTGGAGATAATATACTCCGCATTCAAACAATGTCAGTGATTATGTGTTTAGTATTTCAACCAAAGTATTACTCCTGTATTCACTTCACATGATATATCTCTGCAGTATACACCTGAGGAGATGCAACAAAATATGCCAGGCAATAAATCATGCAATATATTGTTTAGAGCTTTTGTGTGTAAATTCACATTGTTTTGATTAGGAATTGTGTCTGTTCCAAGAAGTTATTATTGTAACTGTAAAGTAACAACTTTAACTTTTTCTTTCATAATCAGTTTTTACATGTACAGGCACCTTACCATCTTGACAAACGCTAGTTTGTTAATTGTGCTTCAAAAACAAAAAAAGGGCATTACAACTTCTCCATAACACAAAGATTGGACTGAACTGTAGAGACCATGTGTTTCCCATGCAGTACAATCCCTCTCTCAGCCTACCTAGTTTACTCCAGAGGAAAGGTAGTTCTTAAATACTTTAAAGCCAATCAATCCATGTGTTTGCTTCTATTGGAGTTAGTTTGCTGTATAATTTTTCCTCCTGAATCCGCACCAGCGTACCATCTTCCTGGGGATTGTGTTACAACTATATCTTTTCCCTCTCCAAGCTTAATAACATGCGACATTGGTCAGGTTTCCTCCAGGGGTTTTAAGTGTTTAATTGCCAACAGGCTGCAGCCTAATGCTGGTGAGGTAAAAGCATTTTACTCTCAATGAGAATCAAACTCATGACTCCTGGCTTAGAAGACTAATGTTCTAGTTACTGAGTTATGGAGGCTGCTGCAAAAGATGGATAATTGACACAGTAGAGCAGATGGCACAGTGGAGCAAATGACACAGCGGAGCAAATGACAGTGGAGCAAATGACACGGTGGAGCAGATGGCACGATGGAGTAGATGGCACTGTGGAGAAGATGGCACAGTGGAGAAGATGGCACTATAGAGCAGATAAGATACCATAGTCCACACCAGTACCCAAATCCAGATATTGAGAAACACACAGAGAATGAGAAGAAGAAATAACATAACTGAAAGAATAAGAAGTAATGTAACTGAAGTTTTTACTGGACACAGAAAACACTGATGAGCTCCCTTTTCTACACAAACAGTGAGAGTTACCTGATCATACTTGAGTCCCAGCCAGAACTCCAATGAATCGTTGACATGGCCAGTTACAATCTCCACAAACGCTTGCTCAATTCTACAAATATATAAGTTCAAAGAATACACTTCTCTCTTTTATAAAAAAAATCCATTAAGTGTCATCATTAAGAATCTATGTTTTTAAAAAAAAGTCAGCTCGCTTTGAAATCAAGCGTAGTCCATATACTACTTCTAGAAGCACTGGACTGATGTTTGCGTGTGGATTAGCCTTCCCTGCTACCAGTGTCCCTCACCATCAGATGAACTCACACTGACTTCAGAAGAACTTGTTGTTTATGTCCCCAATTCAAGGACAAGAAGTCAACATTTTAGTCCAACAGACCGGTGTAGAGGTTGAACCCGCTACCTCAGCATCAGCACACCGCATGACTTCTCTCCTTGACTTGGGGGCGTAAATTATAAGTACCTCTGAAGTCGCAGTGAGTTTGCCTGATGGCGAGGAACACAGCTAATAGGGAAAGCTAATCCACACACACAATTCAATCCTGTGTATTAGAAGCAGTGTGTACGGACTACGCTTGAGTTCAAAGCGAGCGAGAACAAAAAACAACAATATGGCAAAGGAGTCTTCATGATGAAGTAGTTACGTTGCCTGGCTTTCGCTCTGAAGGTCATAGGTTTAATGCAGTCCTAAGTCGCTCGGTCCACCTGAGCATTATTCTCGAAGCCTCCTGGGGGTGGTCGCTGGAGCTATAGAGTTCGTGCTTTGTGTGGCACTTTCAGCTGGTTGCCCTGCAGAAAAAAAACCCAGCCATATGGGATAAAAGATGGTGCAATGAAGTTGATCCTCTGGCCTGTGCAACTTTATTGGGGCTAAAGTAGTTCACATAATAACAATAATGTCAAAATAACACAGAGTGACTGACATAACAAAGTAATTCACATAACAAGTGGGACAGAGTGACTGACATAACAAAGTAATTCACATAACAAGTGGGACAGAGTGACTGACATAACAAAGTAATTCACATAACAAGTGGGACAGAGTGACTGACATAACAAAGTAATTCACATAACAAGTGGGACAGAGTGACTGACATAACAAAGTAGTTCACATAATAACAATAATGTCGAAGTAACAAGTGGGACAGAGTGACTGACATAACAAAGTAACTCACATAATAACAATAATGTTGAAGTAACAAAGTAACAAGTGGGACAGAGTGACTGACATAACGAAGTAGTTCACATAATAACAATAATGTCAAAGTAACAACTGGGACAGAGTGACTGACATAACAAATTAATTCACATAATAACAATAATGTTGAAGTAACAACTGGGACAGAGTGACTGACATAACAAAGTAGTTCACATAATAACAATAATGTCGAAGTAACAACTGGGACAGAGTGACTGACATAACAAATTAATTCACATAATAACAATAATGTTGAAGTAACAACTGGGACAGAGTGACTGACATAACAAAGTAACTCACATAACAACTGGGACAGAGTGACTGACATAACAAAGTAACTCACATAATAACAATGATGTTGAAGTAACAAGTGGGACAGAGTGACTGACATAACAAAGTAGTTCACATAATAAAAATACTATCGAAGTAACAACTGGGACAGAGTGACTGATATAACAAAGTAATTCACATAATAACAATAATGCCGAAGTAACAACTGGGACAGAGTGATTGGCATAACAAAGTAGTTCCATGTAATAACAATGCTGTCAAAGTAATAACTGGGACAGAGTGATTGGCATAACAAAGTAGTTCCACGTAATAACAATGCTGTCAAAGTAACAACTGGGACAGAGTGATTGGCATAACAAAGTACCGCCTCAATAGGAAATGTGTTGCAGGGATCTCCTGTCCTTCTCCAAGCGAAAAACCAGTGGGGCGTGCAAGACTGGTACTGCAACTTCACATCTGCAGAGAGACAAGCTGTAACTAGATCATGATTCAGCACAGCAACCACAGACCAACCAGGACCAGGCTGGTCATGTTCCCTCCACAGATGTTACATGTTCCATTGTCAAGAGACTCGAACCCAATACTCACCCACTGCTGACTGTCACCAGGTTACCGCCATCTTGCTGGCACATGGTCTGAGCATTCTGCCAGGTGTAGGAGTCGCGGAAAAACTTGTAGCAGCTGCTGCGGAACCTCTGGTATCCCTGATGACAACCCGTGGAGTTGGGAGCTGTCGTGGGTAGCGCCGGATCTAGGATAGGAAATAGTCAATGACTTTCAACAAATTGTTCATATCTATCTTTATCTGCCCTTCAACTTCCAATAGACCACAGAATCCCAAATAACTCACCACAAACCTTTTGTAGACTTGTTATTGGTTGAATTTGGGGGACTTGTTATTGGTTGGATTTTGGGGACTTGTTATTGGTTGGATTTTGTAGACTTGTTAATGGTTGGATCTTGTAGACTTGCTATTGATTGGATTTTGTAGACTTTGTTTATTTGTTGGATTTTGTAGACTTGCTATTGGTTGGATTTTGTAGACTTGTTTATTGGTCAAATTTTGTAGACTTGTTATTAGTTGGATCTTGTAGATTTGCTGTTGGTTGTATTTTGTAGATTTGTTTATTGGTTGGATTTTGTAGACTTGTTTATTAGATGTATTTTGTAGACTTGTTTATTGGATGGATTTTGTAGACTTGTTATTGGTTGGATTTTGTAGACTTGTTGTTGGTTGGATTTTGTAGATTTGTTATTGATTGGATTTTGTAGACTTGTTATTGGTTGAATTTTGTAGAGTTGCTATTGGTTGGATTATTTAGACTTGTTATTGGTTGGATTTTGGGGACTTGTTATTGGTTGAATTTTACAGCTAACATTTTCTACAGGATAAGACAGCCATTCTCATGCAAACCCTCATTAGTCAGCTCTTATGGCATGCTTGATATGTTACAGTGTTACTATTCCTGGTGTCAGGATCTTCTATTCGGCTCGTTGGCTAACACGTGTGAGACAGTACAAGTATAACGTGATTCGACGCAAGACACAGCAACACAAGTTCTATGGATTTATTGCCACATTAAATACATAACGATAATTACAACATATAACTCACAACCACAATACAGCTCATAGGTCTGACGCTCAAGATATCAGTCGTTCGGCTTACAACCAATACAACCACGGAGATTCACACAAACGCCTTGCTCTCGTCACACACGTCCGTTCAGTGTCCTGTCCCAGCTTGATCTGCGCTATCTCGCACACGGCCCACTGCCTCTGGTGGGGTCACGTGGCTTGCGTGCGTCTGTCGTCAGCCTGACCGCTGGTCGCGTGTCAGGTAACAATCTCGCCAGCCGACAACTCTTGTCCGCCGGGTGCCGTAACGATGTTGCTGCATAGCTAGGCTCTGACATTCTCCCCGGGTACCTCAATGAAAGATGCCATCTTTCATTCATGATGTATGTATATACTGGGGTAGTGTTAATTTCATGTCAGAGACTACTTTTTCCCAGTGTTATGCATGAAAATACATATAAGGCATGGAAATATATACACAAAATGTAAGTTGCATTGAAATGACAAATGAAGTACAACTTTTCACACAATTCAGGTTTCATCCCCCTGATGCATGGTTACCTCCATTGCAATAATACCCAGTCAGATCAGTAGTTCCAGCTTCACGCATCTACCTCGCAGCAATTTGAAAAAAACGTAATAATATGATTGTTTTGCAACAACCATCTAGCCAGACTGAAATACGGCTTTGTATTAGTCGTATTAAACACTTAAGCTCTGCCCTCATTTGGTCAGGAGCTCTTATGTTGGTTTGCAATGTTGGCAGCTCTATGACATGCTTGGTGGACGCCTACCTGCTGTGCTAACTATTTGAGCAACAAAATGTCTATCTATACAATGTACATTAATGAATATGTTTCAAATTATGGCCCTTGATGTAATTCACAAATGCAAGGGAAGTAATTTTGACATTCAAGAAATTCTATACATTACAATAATTATTTAATTTCTTAGCGTCATTGCTTGACGTTTCTTCATATTAACGAGAAAAAGTCGGTAATATGAATACATTAATCAAGATATGATTCTAAGATTACACTAATCAAAATAAATAAATACCCAATTGGTTTATTATATTTTATAGATTCAAAAGGATTTTACAATTGTCATCAATTTTTGAAAATTTGTATATCGTCTGCTAATTTTGCTATACTTTTTAAATTACACAGGAAATACACACGAAACGCAAAATTTAGTTGCTGTTATACTGTTTGATGATGGTAAAACGTTATCAAAGTTCGTGTTTGATGTTATAGTGTCACAACTCTCGGATTATGATGGAATGTTCTTGTTTCCGATGTGTTCACAACTTATGGATAATGATCGAATGTTCTTATTTCGGATGTTCAAACGTCGAACAATTTGGATTAAATTCGCTGCAGAGGTGGTGTAGAAGTCAATGTTCGGTCCACATTTGCACATGTCGTTAAAATATGACGGTGAAGAAAATCACTCACAGATGTCACAATGGTAAAGTTCGCTTCTGGTAAGTGGTTAAGCGTCTGTGACACTGTTCTTGGTGTATATATACAATTAATATTGTTCTCTTTCTAACACACACTCCACAATTATACTACACTCATTACATGACTTGATTAAAATAAGTATATTATACATGTCGGTTTCTAAACCGTATCACAATTTTAATAATAGACCTTACACAGTAGGTGAATGGCAATAGAATTCACTCATTGGTGGCTGTGTTGGGCTGAGTGTAATATTACACAGTGCACTCAGACATTACTTACTGGGTCTGTCGGACAACGGGACAAAAGGTCGGCGATTGTATTCATTCTGCCGGGAATATGGCGAACTTCGAAACTGAAATTTTGAAGCTTTAAGGACCAGCGAGCAATCATATTATTTGATGGTACTCCGGCATTTATATACCGTAATGGACTGTTGTCAGTTTCGATGATAAAGTGACGTCCTAGAAGATATCTGGACAGCTTCGTCACACTTTCTACTAAGGCCAATGCCTCTAATTGCGGAATGGACCATGCCCGCTCTCGGGGCCTTAGTTTTCTTGATAGGAAACAAATTGGATGCAGGATGTTGTTGTATTCCTGCAACAGGACTGCCCCAATGGCAACGGAGCTAGCATCTGTTCTTAACCTGAAAGGTAAATGGATGTTGGGCAATTTAAGAATGAGATTATTGGAATTCTTATCAGAAAAGTGAGCCAAAACTTTATGAAATGCATTTCGTAGGCATTCATCGTTTACAACATTTTCGGGTTTATCCTTGGTTAGTAAGTTAGAAAAAACCTCAGTCAGTTCTGAAAAATCAGGAATAAAGTTTCTGTAATAATTGATAAGTCCCAACAAACTGCGGACTTGTTTCTTATTTGTTGGAAGTGACAGTTTTAGAATTTTGGAGACAATTTTGTTGTCTGTCATGACAAAGCCATTGGATATTCTGTACCCCAAAAATGATATCTCTTGGTAAGCCATGCTCACCTTTGAAGGTTTCACTGTCAGTCCGTGCTGTCTGATACGTTCTAGTGTCTGTTCCAGTGTCTTTATATGTTCCGTCATTGTCTCTGTATGGACACAGATGTCGTCGATATAGCAAATGATATTAGGAATGTCAGATAGGAGGAGTCGTGTCATGCGTACGAATGTGGCTGGGGCATTGACTAGCCCAAATGGAAGTTTGCACCATTCGTACAGTCCCCAAGGCGTGGCGAAAGCTGTTAGATGTCTGCTGTCTTCATGTACAGCAATCTGCCAGTAACCTTTAGACATGTCAAGGGTCGTGAAGAACTTAGCGTCAGTCAGTTCTGTCAGAAGATCGTCCGTGTTTGCCATTGGTTCAAGATCTAAAACAGTTATTCTGTTCAGTTTTCTGTAGTCAATGCATAGTCGTATTGTGTTGTCCTTTTTACGTACAATGACCATGGGTGAAGAGAAGTCCGATAGGGATCGTCTGATGATGTTGTTTTTTTTCTAAGTTGATGAATTCCTGATGTAGTTGTTCCTTGTAATGTAATGGTATGGTGTATGGTCTGCATCTTATGGGTGTGTTTGATGTGAGTGTGATGTGATGCTGTACTAATTCTGTTTGTCCTGGGTTGTCTGAAAAGATGGTGTTGTACTGTTGTATCAACTGTTTGCAACTGTTTGTCTCTGCTTGACTTAGGTTTGGATTGATCTTGATCTCCTTCAAGCAGTTTGTCGTGTCTAATGTAGGTGTTGGAATCTGGTCGCTAGAATCGTCATCTTCGTGATCTATTATCACGGTGCAAGCTGTCGTATCGTCTTGTTCGTTGTCTCTGTTGTAGTATGGTCTTAGCATATTGATGTGAAATATTTGTGTTTGTCTTTTATTAGGATTTCGTAGTCAACAGGTGAGATTTGTCTTGTCACTTTAAAGGTCCCTGCCAAGAATCTGTCAGTAGCTGTTTGTCACTAGGTAGTAGTAGTAGAACGTCCTGTCCAGCTGTCAATGTTATAGTCCTGTTACCTTTGTCTGCGTACTGTCTGTAAGTAGCACCAGATAGTTTTAGTGCATTTTTTGCAATTTCACATGATTTAATTATCCTTTCACGCAATGATGTTACATACACAAATGATGATATGGGTTTCAGTAGTGGAGTGGAATCTGTTAACATTTGGTGATAAATTGTTAATGGGCCTCGTGGTTTGGCACCATAGATGAGTTCAAAGGGAGAGAAACCGGTACTAGAATGTGGTACCTCGCGATAAGCAAAAAGGACAGCTGGTAAGTAATAATCCCAGTTATTGGGGTGATCTTGAGTTACTTTGGCAAGCATGTGCTTCAGATCCCCATTAAGCTTTTCTATAATCCCGCTCGAGTGAGGATGATAGGGGGTATTGAAGACTTGCTTCACTCCTAGCATTTTAGTGAAAGCTTGAGTGGATGCGGCGATAAACTGAGTGCCTCTATCAGACTGGATAGTATCTGGAAACCCAATTCGGGAAAAAATATGGAAGAACACTTCCATGATATCGTTGGCAGTAATGTTCTTTAGCGGAATAGCTTCCGGCCAGCGGCTACATTGATCAATAATTGTTAGAATGTATTTATTCCCTCTAGTAGTTGTATGACTAAGAGGGCCCACAATGTCAACTGATAATTTTTTCAAAAGGTCGACTGGCTAAGTCAGTGACTTGTAACTTTGCCTGTGGGTTTTTACCTTTTTTTACCAGTTTTCTGGCATGTATCACAACTTCTGCAATATGTTTTTAGGTCATTACAGAATTTTGGCCAATGAAACTGTGTCAATAGTCTTGACCTGGTTTTAACATATGCCATATGACCTGCAAAAGGTATATCGTGAGCAAGATGTAAAGCTTGCTTGCGATAAGTAGTTGGCAACACAGTTTGCTTTGTTGTAACGTCACCTCTGGTGTAATACCTGGTGAGTATATCATTGTATAAAGCAAAATGCCATTTCGCATTTTTGGTTACTCTTGCCTTTTTGCCGATCAGGTCAAAATACTTTGACAGTGAAGGATCAGCTTTTTGAGCTGTTATGAATGTTTCCTTCATAGAGTCACTAGGTGGTACTTCTGGGCTAAGCATTTGAATAGCCTCAGTTTGGTTACTTTCATCTTGCACTCTAGCAGTAGCTCTTGTTACTGCGTTCACACACTCATGACATCAGATGATGATGGAATGATATCGTCAATGATGTGATGAGAACTTAGTGCTGCATTAGCTAACATACATTCAACAGGTGATATGACATTTTCAATGACATTTGGTGGTGATGTGTTATCATTAATACATAGTGATGTTATGTCATGGTTATGAGGTTTGTCATTCACCTCAGGTAAATTCCTATGATTATATCGCACACTGGGTTTGTAAGTGCCGCGACCTTTACTTTCCCGGTGAGGAATGGTGTTTCAATGTATGCCCAAGCTAATGGATATTTTTCAATATTGCCTGAAAATGTTCTACATGTGATGTGTCTGCCTGTGTAGTCTGTAGGCGTTATGAATGTTGTTTTCAGGCCAATAAGTGTACTCCCGGTGTCGCGAAGTACTGTAGCAAACTTGCCATTAACATACCCGTGATAGATGTCTAATTTGCCTTTTGAGTCTATTACCAAGTTAGCTTCCTCATTGACAATAGGGATGGCGTGCCCGCATGTTAAGATACCATTTTCAAAGAAGGTATTACAGACAGTGCATGTGTTGGCACTAAATACATCACAAGCCTGTGCTGCATGTACAGGATGTTTTTCTGGCTTTTCGTCTTCTGACGCTGAGCTATCGAACAAGGCGGCATTGGCTTTGTTGGTCATATGCCTGCCTCTACAATCCATGCGATGGTGACGTAAGCCTTGCAGAGAAAACATTTACGTAAACTTCTGAACGATTTACGTTCTCTGTCTTGTCTGTTTACCATATTTTGCAAGTATGTTTGGTACCCTGGGTTTTTATCGCACATCTCGTTCAAATAGTGAGACATTTTACAATGAACACAATGTCTAAATTTTCAGAGGTAGGCCTGTTTGGTTTTTGCCTACTATAGTTTTTCTCATAGTTGGCTGCTGCTACCGCAGTTACTGTCAGTAGCTTCAGTGGCAAAACACTGTTTATTTGCCGTATAATAGGCCGACCCACGTTTTTCCATTTCTTCCACACTTGTGCATTCATTCTCCTGTAAGAACTTAGAAAAAGATGATGGGATAGAAGAAATAACTTTATCTCGAATAATGAGATCTCTAATTTATCATAATTTTTTGTTAATTTTGGCTGATGAAGTCCATTTGCTGAAAATGTCTCGGACTAAACAGAGGTAGTCAGAGAACGTTTGAGTTGATTTTTGGACTCAGTTTACTGAATTGTTCTCTGTACCCTGCCTCGTCTAACATGAAATGTGCCATTATTTTAGATTAATGTAATGGTACTCTTTTCTGAGGTCTTTGGGGATGGTTTCAATGACTTTAAGAGGTTCCCCAGATAGACTCCTCATATATAAAATATTCCATTCCGAAAGTGGAACTTGGTAATGTTCCATTAATGTCTCAAAATTTTGGGTAAAGGCTGCTATGCAGTCACCCGAGGTATAGTTACGAACGATACCCTATGCTACTTCATACGTTTTCTCTCCGTCTTCTGATTCTGACTCTTCTATTCATTTCATTCTCATTTCGTAGTTTTTTCATTTTCAACTTTAATTCAATCTCTATCTTTACTCCCCACCAGTTGACCTACCTTCCAGAAATGTTCCGGTGACCAATTTATGAGCAAGGAATGACTCATGTGCCATCCATGAAAAAATGCGACTTACATGATTTAAACTGTTACCACTCGCTGACGGGGCAGTGCACGGAAGTTCCAGAGCCAAAAGTAATAGTAGTGAATTTTTCACTCTGGCTGTGGAGGAGGAAAATAACATTTAATTCTCCCAACAAAAAAACAAGTAGTAGAGGGCATTATTAATAATATTCTAGTACAGCCTTTGAATTCAGTTCCATTCTATGATGTTTGAAGTTCTGCCAAACACAAGGAATATTAAAATTTAAATCCCTTTATTGCAAATAGGCTCAAAGACCCCTTGCCATACACCGCAAGGTACTATAGGGCAGTAAATGACAGTTTGTATGCAAATAGGATTGAAAATGATCTTCTACTGTCCATGGCAAGTCAACATAGCTACACAGTTTGTGCCCAACTAGGTGTGATTATTACCCCCCCCCCCCCCAAAAAAAAACAAAACAAACCCCCACACATCTCTCTCTCTCTCCCTTCCCTTCATCCCCCTCTAGTAAATGAGAACACATTCAGTGTAATGATTCTTTTCTTCTCATTTTTTAGTTTGTTTCTTCTCTAGCTTATACCATCTTCATCATCTTACACCTCCTTCCCTCATCATATAATATGAAAGCAGAGGTCAACTGGTTGAAGTGTTGTCATCTCCTTGGAGTCTTGTCTTCAATCTGATGTTTATACCAGCCAATCTGAGGCGGGTCATATATCCCCAGATTGACTAGACCACACTTAGTGCTGATTCCATGTCAAGCAAATCTGTCCATTCATCAGCTACCCCTGATCAAAACACTTTCTTCAGAAACTGTATGGAATAAGAAAGAAATCTTTATGCCCTACACAAAAACACTATTCTTAAGAAACTGAATGGAATGAGAAATAGATCATTTACTCCCTACATGAAAACAATATTTCTTCAGAAAACTATGAATGGAATAAGACAAAATGTGTTCATTTGGTTTAAATAAATCAAGAGAGTTTATTTGGATGTCTGTTTATAGTACTTGCATGAGAACAAATTATCATCCCACCATTGTTATGTTGTGAGATTATTTTATGTTCATTATGTGCAATAGTTTTAAGAAACATCACAAATTGAATCAACACTTGTAGAAGTAAGGAAAGATGTAGAGATAAGACTTGCAATAGATTGGTTGAAGTATACTTTTGGTTAAATTCAATGTATATGCATTAGTATTGGTTGCTTAGCAAGATAATATACATTTCTTCAGTGTTTAGCTAGATAATGCATTCTTTAGTATTGATGCATTGTTATGTTGTATTGGCATATGTTCTTTAATGCCTGTTTCAGTATCTTGGTAAGTATACATTTAATATATACATCTTTATTCATATTTAATACTAAAGGATAGCACTAAGAGTTAAAGCAGTTAGTGTGAACTAGATTTCTCAGATTGAGTATTGATGTATTGTAGAACTATGCCATTCATGAATATGTTTATGTATGCACAGAAAATGTAACAATGAATATGTACTTGAGTGCTTGTTGACAATGATTCATTTGTTTATGAATTAGATGAGAAGTGTCAGTGCAGTCCCTGGCAGTGGTCAAAGTTGTGGTTAAGGTGGTGTGTGTCTTCCTGCTGCTCTATATCTTCATCTGCACGCTGGACTTACTCAGCAATGCTTCCGACTTCTGGAGGGAAGACCGCAGGTAAACTATGACTGTTTCTCGTTAAAACGTTAGTTGCTTGTTCTGTAAGGAGTGGCAATCAACCCAGCATTGTTTGCTGTTTGTGATTTACTGGCAGTTTTTACGTTCAGAATTTATTGCTGTCTAAGTGACAGACACCTCATACTTCAAAATCAACGCATGCAGCCTGCTTTCAAATCACATACAGCTGATTTTGAAACCCTTGACAGTATGTTTGGGGATTGTGAAGTGTCCACCGCACTGACTCGTTTCGGGTAGTTATGTAAATAAAAGAACAAACATTCCTCTATAAAACTAAAGCAATTGAAATGAAGGATTTCCCCAGGAATGCTAACCTGGTTTAAAAACGCTCGCTAAAAGTCAGATGTGTTGGCCTAAGGATTTCGGCCCAAGTGTGCCTACGAGACACACTGCAATTATGTCTGAAAAAAACACTGGATGAACACAGAAGAAGAAGAAATGAAGGATTTAACAGCAGAACCTTGGGAGGGTTAACCCGGTCACAACAAATGCCTGAAGAAGTCGGATGTGTTGGATGAAAGATGCAAATATAACAGCTCTGCTGTAAACCGGAACAACACAATTTGGTCAAAAACAAAATATTTCGAACAAATGACTGAGAAGAAGAGATCAAATCAGCTGAAAAATACATATCTGCTTTTAAAAATAAATTTTACAGAAAAGCTAAAGATGTGTTAAAAGGAAAGGGCAAGCAATGTCCAACAAGAAGTCAGCATTGAAGAAGGTTGGTTATTAAGACAAGCAAAAATGAGGCAAATGAAATATTTTGAACATGTAAATAAGCCTGAAAGTTTAGAGAAGATAATTATGGAGGCAAGTGTATCAGGAAATGAGAGAAGAGGAAGACAACGAAGTAAATAGATTCAAGATATGATAATTTACTCAAGCAGTGACAGAGGCAGGACATCTGCGTGTGATAGAAAGACTGTGTGGGGGAAAGTTCTGTGCAGGACAGTCATCTGGATGATGATGATTTAAAATGCTGGCCTCAAATTAAAGTAGAACATACACAGTATATAAAAAGGACAGCATTCTTTGGTCGTGTAATGAGAAGAGAAGCTTTGGAGAACATTTTGCAGACTGGACATTGAGCGTTAGTGACAAAGTTGTAGCAGTAAAATATATTATGTTTATGGATGGGGTGGAGTTGGGTTGGTAAAGACCTGAGCATATTTTTCTTTTGCATTTCATCTCCAGTGAACATAGGCTCTCATCCAACTCATGCCAGAGAATGAAATTAAAGAGAAGGAACAACTCATGCCAGCGAATTAAACGAGAAGGAACAACTCATGCTGGAGAATGAAATGAGAAGGAACAACTCTTACCAGAGAATTAAACAAGAAGGAACAACTCATGCGCAGAGAATTAAACGAGAAGGAACAACTCATGCCAGAGAATTAATGAGAAGGAACAACTCATGCCAAGCCCTTTGTAGCTGTCCATGCTTTGTTGCATTTTTCAGCTTAACATCTAAAGGGTTAGGACACCAGTCACATGCCAACCCTCCTCAGTAGCCTTTTATGACATGCATGGTAGGTTAGTGTTACTTTTCTTTTGTTTCCCTAATGGACCTCGGTTCTTTTGTTTCTCTAATGGACTCCAGTGCTTTCCCCCCCCCCCCCCCCTAATGGACCCCAGTAACAGTTGTGCAGGGTCAGTTGTATGTAAAAGGAAAAAAGGACCCATGTATTTGCCCTGGAGCATATTTGGTACACGGTGCTAGTCCCATATCTTGACAGACAATTGTCTGTGTAAGACATGAACATTCTGTGACAGGCGTGATGTCCAATGTAGTAACATAACTTTATTTTCTGCACAGGGAGTGTGTTCCAAGACAGCGAACTGCTGGCGAACCCCATCACGGGTCTCATGATTGGCGTCCTGGCAACGGTGATTCTGCAGAGTTCATCCACCTCCAGCTCTATCGTCATCACCATGGTTGCCTCCAACAGTAAGTTTAAACTGCATTATACTACTTTCTGTAACCTTAGTGATAGCTTGAACTTATTATACTACTTCTGTAACCTTAGTGTGATAGCTTGAACTTCATTATACTACTTTCTGTAACCTTAGTGATAGTTGAACTTCATAAGACTACTTTCTGTAGGCTAGTGATAGTTTGAACTTCATTATACTACTTTCTGTAGCCTGTACAACTGTTTTAGCTGTTTTTCAAACATATCTTCTTTACCGCTTTCCAAAACTGAACATATCTGTTTGTTTTTCAAAACATGAACATATCTTTTTAACAGTTTGTCAAAACAGAACTTAATATCTTTCTGTTTTATATTATAGAACTAAATTTGATAGCGATATCTTTTTAACTATTTTATATCACTAAACTTGATAATAGGATCTTTATAACTTTATTTTCAAAAACAACTTGATGATGGTATCTTAGGCTGATATAAGTTTAGAGAACAAGCTAGAACTGTCAAATGGTGCAATTATTACAAATACCTGTTGTAGGAGCTGTAATGTAATCAGACTTGCTATCATATTTAGATATCTATCTACGTCAGGCACTTTTACCCTTTGCTGACTCAAGATCTACTCGTGTTAATCATGTAAATACTTCAATTACTTGTACGCATTGTCTAACGGTAAACTTTCTGTTGTTATCAGTCATGGAGATCCAACCAGCTATACCAATCATCATGGGTGCAAACATTGGTACAACTGTAACCAACACGCTCGTCTCGCTGGCTCACTCCATGAACCGCAAGGAGTTCCGCAGAGCCTTTAGTGGTGCAGTGGTGAGTAGTCAGTGTCTACGTTTGTGTTTTAGTATGAGTACAATGTGTGTTTATGTGACACAGTCCTGCTTGTGGGGTATTGTTCATGTGTAATACATTGTTTGTGTGTGCTTGTGTGGTTTGAAAGTAACAAAAATTAGTATATTATTGTGTATTCACATACATATGTTGTAAATATTAATGTTTGAGCAATCAACATACATATTGTATATGTACATACATGTGTTATATGTATAAATGTGTATGGACACTCAACGTATATATGTTGTATATATCAATGTGTATGAGCATACATATGTTGTACATCTTAATTATGAGAATGTTATATATATATTAATGTGTGATGAGACAAATGTATATATTGTGTATGATGGGACATATGTTGTATATATTAATGTGTATGATGAGACAAATATTGTACACATTGTGTATGAGACACGTATATATTAATGTGTAAGGGACAAATGTGTATATATTGTTTACGAGACACATGCTGTATATATTAATATGTATGATGAGACAAATGTATATATTAATGTGTATGATGAGACAAATGTATATATTAATGTGTATGATGAGACAAATATTTATGTTTATGATACGACATATTAATGTGTATGATAAGACAAATATTAATGTTTATGATGAGACAATATTAATGTGTATGAGACAAATGTATATATTAATGTGTATGATATTTGATATATTGTGTATCATGAGATATTATATGTTAATGTGTATGATGAGAGATTTTATATATTGTATATGATGAGACAGATGTTGTATATATGTGTATGAATGTCAGTTGTCCACCAGTTGCTGTTTCTATAATTGCTCTTATCTTTGGGTTTCCACAGATTCATGATGTGTTCAACTGGCTAACTGTACTGATTCTTCTGCCACTGGAATATTCTACAGGTAAATATTACCATAAATATATATATATATATATATATCTTTTTCTTTACATTTTAATACTTTGATGAGTAAATAAATATTTTAATATGTTACTATCTATTGGGAGATCTGGCCTGTTTAGTCACAAAAACAAATGCTATCTGTATTATGAATAAATTCATGTAGTCCATGCCATGTGGCATTTGTGATCACATCTGCCAATCATTTCTGATACGGATGTTTCTCCGTGCCAAGATGTCAAACCCTCAAAATTTCCCATTGTCACATCCTGACATACTGCAGCATCTTAAAAAAATTGGCTTAAAAGTTGAGAGGGTCGGCTTCATTGCACCAGGTTTATCCCATATGGCTCGGTCTCTTTCCGCAGCGCGGAAAGCGCTGCACGAACTCCATAGCTCCAGCGACGACCACAGGAGTCAGAAAACGTTCACCCATGAACCGAAGGATGCGGCCCGGAATTGAACTCACAACCTTCGGAGACTCCTGTCTCTGCTTATCTGTTGCTCGTCAATTAGCCGCCACTACATATGTTGGTCTCCCTGGCCTAGGTGTTTACGTCTTCTCCGTAATCCTTTATACTCTCGTAAGTGATGTGCGTGAGAATTGGTAGCAGTTCTCGCCGCATCAGTAACTTATGGGGTATGTGAGCCGGTCGCTCAGAAAGCAGTGGCAAACTACTGAGTGTAATCTTACCTAGTAAATCAACAGCAGCTGAAAAATGCTGGTGTTGACTGCAACGTCCTGCAAGGGATAAGCAACCCCCCAAAAAAACATATGTTAAGTAATCATTTCTCAGAGCTCAGGGTTTTCTGTAAGCCTTCATATAGTTATTGAAAAGATGTCCTTGAACTTTTGCTGATGCAGATGTTTGTACCGTCCCCAGGCTACTTGTACCACCTCACGAAGGCAATCGTTTCAAGTTTGAATTTGGAAACAATGAAAGCAAGGACCAGGACCTCTTGATGGTCCTCACGAAGCCTCTAACCAGCAGGATTGTGGAGGTGAGTCCTTTCTTGTGTCCTGTTTGGTTCTCTACTAAATCATTCATTAATGGGGGGAAAATACATGGTTGATTGTACGTCAAGCGAGTTATTGTTTCCAATTTAAATACAATAATTTTGGTGTTAGAATTGATGTTGGAATAACCAACCAATGTGTGAATTTCCTGCCATAAGTTGCGTTAATACAAGTTAGTATTTTGTGTTCTAATGCTGAATGTATGAATTACAAACATTGTTACTAGTTTAAAGTTATTACATTACTTTACTTACTATTAGTTTAAAGTTAAGCTATTAGTTTAAAGTTATGCCATCAGTTTAAAGTTATGCTATCAGTTTAAATTTAAGCTATTAGTTTAAAGTTAAACTATCAGTTTAAAGTTATACTCTCAGTTTAAAGTGTACTATCAGTTTAAAGTTATACTCTCAGTTTAAAGTTATGCTATTAATTAATTTTATGTTATTTATTAATGTTATGCTATTAGTTTAAAGTTATGTAGGTTGTTTAAAGTCATATTATTTGTTGTAAGTTATTAGTCTAGTATATTAGTCTAAATTATTAAAATAAGTGTACGCTATTAACTCTTTATGTATAGTCTATGCTATAATTTATGTTACTAAGTTGTCACTTAGCATTTAATTTGTCATAATTTCAATGTTCCACCTTTTTTTTTCCTGCCACACTCATGATTCTATTATAATTATTTTCTTGTTATTACAATACAATTGTGACATCTGCATGTTGATCTGGCTGAAAATTTCTTCCAGTCTTGTTTGTCTACAATTTTGCACCTGTTTTATCACATCTAGGTCGACAAGGATATCATCACCGCTATCGCCGAAGGCAAAAAAGAATACTTGGACAAACCTCTGCTAAAGGTAGGTCATTAGTGAGATTATCATGAGCTCTGTTTTGTTTGTACTTCAGTCAACAGGTTAGTTTAATTTAACTATGTGCATTGTACTTATTTTACTATATGCATAATATAGGTAAAAGATTATCCTAATGGGAGATGTCATTGGAGTGAAGTGCCATATTTTAGGCCAGGACATATGATGTGGGTGGGGTGCCAGGGTCCCTTCCTCATACATCACCTTCCCTTTCCAGACATATAATCAGATTGAAACAGGCACCATTACTATTGGAATCCTACACTGGCTGTTGAAGGTGATGACTGAGCACTTATGGGAATGCCCTGAGTGCAATGATATCGGTTCTTGACTCAACTCTTACCAAACAGTTCCCAGAAGATTGTGAAAATCATCTGGTGACCATTTTATGAAGCCTTGTTTATCCCAGAGCCGTACTGACTGGAAAAATAATCATGCCTTTGCTGAGAATTGAACCCTGACCTCTGTTTTTGAGGTCTAACTCACTAACTACCATGTCACTGTGGCTACTAAAAGTTGTACTAGAAGTGTACAAACACCCATTTACTTAGGATTGGACACTGGGGTGCCATCCTGGTGGGACAGTGTACTAGCGACCAAGTCAGCATAGCTATACAAATATGCACTCCCCAGTGTGTGGAGATGTATTGTGGACTGGCCAGCAAGAGTAGAGGAAGTGGCCAGCAAGAGCAGAGGAAGTGGCAAATGCTGCCTTGAGCACAGCAAGAACCAGATCCACCAAAAAGAGGCTTGTTTCCTCCCTGGTACTAACAAAAGAGAACATAAAAGAACACAATTAAGTCCTAATGCATTTTATGGAAAATCAGTCAATCCAAATTCACGGCCGTATTAACCGTGCTGTCTCTCATTTCAATGTAATGTACCTCTCGTTTATCTCTTGTACCAGAAACATTATTACATGATTGGTTAATTGCGTATCATTTCTTTTACCACTCCAGGTGTACTGCAGTTACAATACAACAACTGAGGAGATGCTGGTCAATAAAACAGTCACGATAATGTGACCGGTTCAGTTTCCTGGGTGATGAGTAACGAAACCTTGGAGACGACTGTTCCAGGGGAGAGATGTAAGCATTGTGTGATCAGTGTTTATCATAGATTTGAATAATGAAGACGCAAATATATTGAACAATTTATTGCTTGGATATTTCGCTGCACCTCATGAGGGGCATACTACAGAGACAATCGCTATATATAATGATGGGGAGGTCAGCATGGCAGAATGGATAAGAGTGCACCCTACACCAGTCAGCTGGATTAAAATTTTGAAGTGGGTTGACCTAATGACGAGGGACACCAGTAAAAGGGAAAGCTAATCCACACGTAAAAATGTCTAGTGCATTAGAAGAGTGGCATGTGTATGGACTGCGCTTGACTTCAAAGCCCCCCCCCCCCCCCCCCCCCAAAAGATGTAGTGTAAATAAACACGTCATGTTCAGACCATCCTGTCCTTTTATGTACATAAATGTGGTCTGCTCAAGTGTATGGCATATGCCTCAGCATTTCTTAGTAACTTTTGGTTATTTGAAATTAAAAGCACACTGAAATTCTTTGTCTGCAACATGTTAGGATTCAGTTAAATGGTATTATGGAAGATGATGGCCGTTTCCAATTGTGCCTAGCTGACGTGTCAGAATTTTCAACTGTTAACTTCATAATGCATTTAGGGATATGCTTTGCTTTTCTTCCGTCTGTCATTCCATTATGTGTACTGGCAATTATCATAGACTTCACATTTTTTGTATAGTTTCTGACTGTAAAGTTGTGGGCCCATTCTTGTGTCTGGATGTGAATGCTGGAGGGGTGATAAATTGATGAAGAAACTCCAGGTAGTGGGAATGTTAGTTTTTGAGAATATTGTGTATGGAAGAAAACAAATGCTGGGGTTTAGCTTAGTTTAGTCTACGGATCAACATCACGGCACACAGGTGTAACCCATAAGTGCTCCGTTCCACTCCTTACTCAAGCCCGAGTCTGGAGAATCTCAGCTCAGCGCACAAACTCTGTAGCACCAGCGCAGATCCTGAAATACTTTGTGTAGATTTTTAACTCAAAATTTTGCCTGGGCAACGCGGTTATGCTACTATTTTTTTTTAAAATTTCCAACTGCCAAGGGATTTTTTACGTGCGCAATAATACACACTGGCGTCTGATCTCACTACCCAAAGACCAGGGGGAAATTTTGTTATTAGAAGTCCATGCAAAAAAATCCTGGCCCTCAAACCCAGGACCTCCAGCACTTGACGCAGACACCATACCTCGACAACCCAGCCCACCTCTGAGACACAGGGATACAAGATGTATGTGGAAGGCTCAACAACTGGGTTCAAACAAAAGTTAAAAGAGGGGTGGCCAAACAAGAACACTATGTAGGAAGCCAAAGAAGATTAAAATAAATCAATAGAGAACTGGTGTCGTTAGCTGCTACACGCTGCAGGATTTACTGAGGAGGGGATCCGAGCACTTATGGACTGAATGTTTCGATGTGCAATGAGGATGATCTGTTGACTAACTCACTCAACAACTGGGCAACAAAAATTAATTTAGCAACACCATTATCATCAAATGATAGAGAGGATTGAAGAGTTTTGATCGCATTGCCCCAGATTAATTTGTTAGGCTTCGAGCTTCCCACGACGATCGACCCATTAAAAATTTGTCTACATTTATTTCCCTGGCAGGTCAAACCTTGATGAGCATCATTGGTTTGAACGACACGGCATCAGGCATCATCCTGTTTATTATCTCCATCATAATGCTGTCCGGCTGCCTATATGCCTTGGTGAAGCTCCTGCACTCGCTGCTCGGAGGGCACATTGCCAAAGCTGCCCGCAAGACCATCAACGCCGACTTCCCCAGGCCGTTCCACTGGCTGACCGGCTATGCTGCTCTGGTTGTCGGCGCTGGCATGACCATTCTGGTGCAGAGTAGTTCTGTGTTCACCAGTGCTCTTACTCCGTTGGTTGGAATTGGTTGCTTGAAGTTAGAGCGCATGTATCCTCTGACTTTGGGATCCAACATTGGAACAACTTTTACAGGTTAGTTTGTGATCTTGTATTTCAAGAACAGATATTTTTGTAAGACATTATTATGAGAAGTGGCTGATATTTCAATACCGTTATAGATTATTATGCGAGGTGGTAGTATTTTAATATTTTATGGTTATGGAGATTATTATCATTAGCTGGTATTTCAAATATAGATTTTTGTTAAGTGGTTGGTATTTCAATATTTTATAGAATATTATAATGAGCAACTGACATGTCGATATTTAATAGATATGAGAAACTGGTGGCAGAGAGGCTAGACATGTCCACCTCATACTTTGTGAGTTGTGTATGAATTTTGGCATGGCTCTCAGACATTTGATGAAAACACCCACCTTTACACTGCATGGCAGCTGTGTGAGCTAACAGCCTTTATTGCTCAGCCTGGGAAAAGAACACCTGGCACACACAAACAATGGTACAGATATTGTAATGAAAACACGGGAAGGTTAACCCGGTCAACAAATGCCCGCAGAAGTCGGCCTAACGGCACAAGAACGCAGCTCTGCTGTAAACAGGCACAATGCAATCACGTCCGGAAAAAAAACTCCGGATGAACGCAGAAGAAGAAGAAGTAATGAAAACAATTAATTACCGTAATAATGGAGAGGAGTAAAAACCGATGAGGCGTGAAATGAGGCTTGTCAGACAACAACAGTCTCATTCCTGGACATAGGACAGAACAGAGCCAAAGAGAAACTTTCAACTGAAGAAAGAATTACTGGATGAGTTCATGGTATTCTTGTACACAAGGTGGTCGGGCATCCCCCTACAGCAGTGAGAGTCCAGGGTTTTATTCCCCCATGAAGCATCTCATGGCGGAGTTAAAGAAGCCATTGTTAATTATGTTGGATGATTCCATTCCCAAGGCTTGCATTAGCAAGTTTATTTTATTAAACCTGTGATTCAACCTGAAGTCTAGCCTTGTGACTATCAACTTAAATTTTGGCAAACTGGTTTCCCCTTGACCTCCACATCTTTAAGAGTAATTATTATGCAACAAACTAAAATAGCCATCAAGAACCTTCAGACCCCAGGTTAGAAGAGGAAAGTCTTAATGAGCAAATGCATTATATAAGGCGGTAATACAATTAATGAATGTTTTCTTTGTCTGGCCAGGTATTCTAGCTGCACTAGCGGCATCGTCTGCTACCATCTCCGTAGCCCTGCAGCTGGCCTTCTGTCACCTGTTTTTTCAACATCTCTGGGATCCTGCTGTTCTACCCAGTGCCCAAGATGCGACTTGTGGTCATCAACAGTGCCAAGTTTCTGGGACGTACCACCGCCCGCTATCGGTGGTTTGCCATTGCATACATCATCTTCATGTTCCTGGTATTCCCTGCAATGTTCTTTGCTGTTTCATTTGCTGGTCGCATTGTCTTTATTGTCTTTATCTGTATCTTAGCCCTGGTTATCGGTTTTATTGTTATCATCAACGTCATGCAGAGCTATGATGGGCTCAGAAAATATTTACCTTTCCGGCTGCACACCTGGAACTTCCTGCCTGAGTTCATGCGGTCGCTGGCCCCTGTTGACAGATGTTTAAACAAACTGTTGGTTCCATTCAGCAAATGTTGCTGTCAGTGCTGTCTCAGCCGTTGCAGCTGCATGAAGCCAATCCCGGACATTGATATGGGCAGTATCGACAGTGACAGCGATTCCGAATCTTCAGCACAGTCGTCCTACCTGGCATCGGCTGCTTCCTCCAGAATGTTCCTGGCCCCATCCAACTCCAGAATTTACAAGCCCAGAGAATCGGCTTCACGGAGAAACAGTCTGACCAGGAAGTCTCCCAGCATCAAGCACATAGCTTTGCCAGAAGTTCTGTCAACTATCACACCCTTGCTTGAGGAGAGTGACCTCAAATGTCACCAGAGCTCCACATACATTATTTCTGATCTGAACAAACCCCATGATAACCCAGATAAAAACACTGTTACGATTGACATGGCTGCACTGAAGGTGGACAGTCTAAATGAAAGTGTTATATGAAGCTGGTCCATTCATGTTTCCTAGCTTTTGCTGTGAAGTCACCTACCATTGAGGTCACACAAGCTTGGGATTTGATCTGTAACTATCATTCCAAGCAATCTTGTGACATTGGCTGTCGCATTCTGTCCAGTTGGATCGCTGAGGTTTTGATATCAAGTTTGTCAAAACTATATGTTGATGAACCATTACAGAGTGGTTGCAGTTAAGTTTTGTAGATACAACTGTTCAGAAACAAAATGTGCATTCCCTGCCTAAGAAATAGTTTGCTTAAATCAAATCAAAGAAAGACATGCGGCCATACTCTTTCTCTCTTATTGACAGTCTAGATGCAAGGACTTAGTAACTTTGAATGTGTAGAATTAACAAAAGTATACAATGCACCTACTTATTCACCTTACAATAGTGATGACCATCTTATGCTCTGGCGATGCTTCCATCCCAATCTCTCTACACTCTGTGTTGATACAATCACTGTTTTTCTCCTACCCTTGACCTCACACAGGACCTATGCGATGCCTCCATCCCAATCTCTCTACACTCGTGTGTTGATACAATTACTGTTTTTCTCCTACCCGTGACCTCACACAGGACCTATGCGATGCTGTCTTATCTTTTGCTATCCCCAGCAACTCCTCCCAATATTTGTCATCTCTTGCCTGCAATTCTCTTTTGCATGTTTTTCCCACTATTTCTTTGCCTCAGAAATGTATAGTTATAATACCCTCAGGTTTTCAGTGTGTCCTATCCAGTGCCAGCATCTGTTGGCAATCTCTTGTTTCTCTGAAATGTTAGTTCTCTCCACTGAGCTCTACAAACGAGATTCACTATTAACAGTAGACAGCGACAATTCCTGCAGAATTGTAATATAAGATCATTGTTCCATAAATCTAACATTTTTATATTAATCTGCAAAGAATGTAAACATGCTGACTGGCAATGAGCAAGGTCACCTTTGAGATAAACGCTAAACTACTCAGGAAAACAATGCACGCTGCACTGACTGCACGTTTTAGATGCACGCACACGGTGTCTTTCCTCAATGTGCAGGAGCACTGACACAGTATTACTCAACTATTATGTGTATTGTTCCATTGCTTCTCATGAATCGTTCCCAATCTCTCACACATCTAGTGGCCTGTATAATTTTGTTTCAGCTTAAGACAGATCAAGCTAACTAAAAAATGAAAGGCTAAATTCATATTTTAAGTTTAGGGAGAAAGGTTCCTGTGTTATTGTCACATAGTGCTTTGCCACATTTCTTGATCTCGTGTTTCTTTTATTAAGACAAGATCATGCTTCTCTTTATCAAGATTCATGCTGTCTTTATCAAAATTCATGCTGTCTTTATCAAGATTCATTTTGTTCACCATGACCAAACCATTTACATCTGCTGAATTGTTCATTATGTTGCTTTACAAATATGTCTCATTGGCTAGACTTGCATTAATGTGGATTTATGTCATATATGATCAATCTATTGTAGTAATGAAGAATGAGAGTGAGTTCTTATTTATTGGTCTGAAATTTACAAGTTGAGATTTGCGAGTATTTGAAAACGAATAAATGGATATTTTGGAATGGAACGGATTAAATTGTATATTTGTTTGAGAAGAATAATAGCTAAAATATTTAGAATGATGAGTGGTCACATTGCTAATTTATTCTACAGGATCAAATATGTAGTTGAATTGTGAAATATCTAAAATATTTATATTTTCATTAATTAATTGGATGTTGATGTGTGAAATACTTTCCATCCTAAGTCAGATGCGTATTTGCAATCCTCCCTCATCTCCCTATATGTTTAACTCCTCCTTTTAATCACTTGAAATTTGTAATGTCTCTTGTATGAACTTCACTGACATTGTTAGTTCACTCAGTGGTTATCTTCCACTGTCGTTTCTCTAGGCCAGAAGGGTTTGCCTAGATATGTTGTATTTTGGGCAGTCTTGGAGTTTGATTTGCTGTCTGTGGCTTCACATGTGCCCGTCTCTAGAATCATGACAATTTGATGGTCATTTGTCCTCACCTTCACAAGACAATGGTTTCTGATGGTCATCTGTCATCACCTTCACAAGACACTGGTTTCTGATGGTCATTTGTCCTCACCTTCACAAGACACTGGTTTCTGATGGTCATCTGTCATCACCTTCACAAGACACTGGTTTCTGATGGTCATTTGTCCTCACCTTCACAAGACACTGGTTTGCAAGTATGAACGATTCCACCAGGTTTTGACAAGCGACACCGAGGTCAAGATGTTGATTAGTCAAGATACCTTTCTGGAAAAGATTATGTAGTCTTCGTTATGTTTGTATGATTCTGTAAAACTCACAATGCGTAAATGTGAGCCTGGGTGAGAGAAGGTCATTTGTATTCAAGCTACTTTGACCGTCAATAGGGAATCCAGTCTTCCATGAAGAATTGTCGCTGGCTGAGGATTGTGGTTTAAGGGGGACACTGTTTCAGGATTCCAGTCTGGAGATGGTTTCCATTATTGGATCCATGCAACGGAGATTGTTTCCATTAATTGCATCCATGCATTGAAGATTTGTTCCATTATTGCATCCATGCAACGGAGATTGTTTCCATTAATTGCATCCATGCAATGAAGATTGTTTCCATTATTGCATCCATGCAATGTCACACTGTAGATTTGACCTCTAAATTATTATAATCACTCCAGTGGCCACCATCATCATCAATGCTATTTTTGTACAAATGTATAATATGTAAATAATATGGAAAGTTGTTTATATAATGTGTGATCAATAGAAACAAACGATGTTCTAAGCCTGGCTTTTGTTATTATATACTTGTGTGTGTGTATATTTTTATTGGATTGTTCTCTACCTCCTCTGCCAACTTTTGTTAATTATAGTTATCATGTGTACCTCAATGTTGCCAGTTGTAACTAAAAAAAAAGCTGTGGATGTGATCCCTGTTAATCCCTGAGGTGTGGTTGCTAGTAACAAGCTGCACTGGATGTTTCAGCATATGGACTATATGAAGGGCAAGTTCATAAGACCTCCAAAAAAAAAGTGGTCAAGCTGTCTGCCTTGTGTTCTCAAGCTGTCTGCCTTGTGTTCTCAAGCTGTCTGCCTTGTGTTCTCAAGCTGTCTGCCTTGTGTTCTCAAGCTGTCTGCCTTGTGTTCTCAAGCTGTCTGCCTTGTGTTCTCAAGCTGTCTGCCTTGTGTTCTCAAGCTGTCTGCCTTGTGTTCTCAAGCTGTCTGCCTTGTGTTCTCAAGCTGTCTGCCTTGTGTTCTCAAGCTGTCTGCCTTGTGTTCTCAAGCTGTCTGCCTTGTGTTCTCAAGCTGTCTGCCTTGTGTTCTCAAGCTGTCTGCCTTGTGTTCTCAAGCTGTCTGCCTTGTGTTCTCAAGCTGTCTGCCTTGTGTTCTCAAGCTGTCTGCCTTGTGTTCTCAAGCTGTCTGCCTTGTGTTCTCAAGCTGTCTGCCTTGTGTTCTCAAGCTGTCTGCCTTGTGTTCTCAAGCTGTCTGCCTTGTGTTCTCAAGCTGTCTGCCTTGTGTTCTCAAGCTGTCTGCCTTGTGTTCTCAAGCTGTCTGCCTTGTGTTCTCAAGCTGTCTGCCTTGTGTTCTCAAGCTGTCTGCCTTGTGTTCTCAAGCTGTCTGCCTTGTGTTCTCAAGCTGTCTGCCTTGTGTTCTCAAGCTGTCTGCCTTGTGTTCTCAAGCTGTCTGCCTTGTGTTCTCAAGCTGTCTGCCTTGTGTTCTCAAGCTGTCTGCCTTGTGTTCTCAAGCTGTCTGCCTTGTGTTCTCAAGCTGTCTGCCTTGTGTTCTCAAGCTGTCTGCCTTGTGTTCCAGTGGTCAAGCTGTCTGCCTTGTGTTCTCAAGCTGTCTGCCTTGTGTTCCAGTGGTCAAGCTGTCTGCCTTGTGTTCCAGTGGTCAAGCTGTCTGCCTTGTGTTCCAGTGGTCAAGCTGTCTGCCTTGTGTTCTCAAGCTGTCTGCCTTGTGTTCTCAAGCTGTCTGCCTTGTGTTCCAGTGGTCAAGCTGTCTGCCTTGTGTTCCAGTGGTCAAGCTGTCTGCCTTGTGTTCCAGTGGTCAAGCTGTCTGCCTTGTGGTCAAGCTGTCTGCCTTGTGTTCCAGTGGTCAAGCTGTCTGCCTTGTGTTCTCAAGCTGTCTGCCTTGTGTTCTCAAGCTGTCTGCCTTGTGTTCCAGTGGTCAAGCTGTCTGCCTTGTGTTCCAGTGGTCAAGCTGTCTGCCTTGTGTTCCAGTGGTCAAGCTGTCTGCCTTGTGTTCCAGTGGTCAAGCTGTCTGCCTTGTGTTCCAGTGGTCAAGCTGTCTGCCTTGTGTTCTCAAGCTGTCTGCCTTGTGTTCTCAAGCTGTCTGCCTTGTGTTCCAGTGGTCAAGCTGTCTGCCTTGTGTTCTCAAGCTGTCTGCCTTGTGTTCCAGTGGTCAAGCTGTCTGCCTTGTGTTCCAGTGGTCAAGCTGTCTGCCTTGTGTTCCAGTGGTCAAGCTGTCTGCCTTGTGTTCCAGTGGTCAAGCTGTCTGCCTTGTGTTCTCAAGCTGTCTGCCTTGTGTTCCAGTGGTCAAGCTGTCTGCCTTGTGTTCTCAAGCTGTCTGCCTTGTGTTCCAGTGGTCAAGCTGTCGGCCTTGTGTTCTCAAGCTGTCTGCCTTGTGTTCTCAAGCTGTCTGCCTTGTGTTCTCAAGCTGTCGGCCTTGTGTTCTCAAGCTGTCTGCCTTGTGTTCCAGTGGTCAAGCTGTCGGCCTTGTGTTCCAGTGGTCAAGCTGTCTGCCTTGTGTTCTCAAGCTGTCTGCCTTGTGTTCTCAAGCTGTCTGCCTTGTGTTCTCAAGCTGTCTGCCTTGTGTTCTCAAGCTGTCTGCCTTGTGTTCTCAAGCTGTCTGCCTTGTGTTCTCAAGCTGTCTGCCTTGTGTTCTCAAGCTGTCTGCCTTGTGTTCCAGTGGTCAAGCTGTCGGCCTTGTGTTCCAGTGGTCAAGCTGTCTGCCTTGTGTTCTCAAGCTGTCTGCCTTGTGTTCCAGTGGTCAAGCTGTCGGCCTTGTGTTCTCAAGCTGTCTGCCTTGTGTTCTCAAGCTGTCTGCCTTGTGTTCTCAAGCTGTCGGCCTTGTGTTCTCAAGCTGTCTGCCTTGTGTTCCAGTGGTCAAGCTGTCGGCCTTGTGTTCCAGTGGTCAAGCTGTCTGCCTTGTGTTCTCAAGCTGTCTGCCTTGTGTTCTCAAGCTGACTGCCTTGTGTTCTCAAGCTGTCTGCCTTGTGTTCTCAAGCTGTCTGCCTTGTGTTCCAGCGGTCTGCCTTGTGTTCCAGTGGTCAAGCGGTCTGCCTTGTGTTCCAGCGGTCTGCCTTGTGTTCCAGTGGTCAAGCTGTCTGCCTTGTGTTCTCAAGCTGTCTGCCTTGTGTTCCAGTGGTCAAGCGGTCTGCCTTGTGTTCCAGCGGTCTGCCTTGTGTTCCAGTGGTCAAGCGGTCTGCCTTGTGTTCCAGCGGTCTGCCTTGTGTTCCAGCGGTCTGCCTTGTGTTCCAGCGGTCTGCCTTGTGTTCCAGCGGTCTGCCTTGTGTTCCAGCGGTCTGCCTTGTGTTCCAGTGGTCAAGCTGTCTGCCTTGTGTTCCAGCGGTCTGCCTTGTGTTCCAGTGGTCAAGCGGTCTGCCTTGTGTTCCAGCGGTCTGCCTTGTGTTCCAGTGGTCAAGCTGTCTGCCTTGTGTTCCAGCGGTCTGCCTTGTGTTCCAGTGGTCAAGCTGTCTGCCTTGTGTTCCAGCGGTCTGCCTTGTGTTCCAGTGGTCAAGCTGTCTGCCTTGTGTTCCAGCGGTCTGCCTTGTGTTCCAGTGGTCAAGCGGTCTGCCTTGTGTTCCAGCGGTCTGCCTTGTGTTCCAGTGGTCAAGCTGTCTGCCTTGTGTTCCAGCGGTCTGCCTTGTGTTCCAGTGGTCAAGCGGTCTGCCTTGTGTTCCAGTGGTCAAGCTGTCTGCCTTGTGTTCCAGCGGTCTGCCTTGTGTTCCAGTGGTCAAGCTGTCTGCCTTGTGTTCTCAAGCTGTCTGCCTTGTGTTCCAGTGGTCAAGCGGTCTGCCTTGTGTTCCAGCGGTCTGCCTTGTGTTCCAGTGGTCAAGCGGTCTGCCTTGTGTTCCAGCGGTCTGCCTTGTGTTCCAGCGGTCTGCTTGTGTTCCAGCGGTCTGCCTTGTGTTCCAGCGGTCTGCCTTGTGTTCCAGCGGTCTGCCTTGTGTTCCAGTGGTCAAGCTGTCTGCCTTGTGTTCCAGCGGTCTGCCTTGTGTTCCAGTGGTCAAGCTGTCTGCCTTGTGTTCCAGTGGTCAAGCTGTCTGCCTTGTGTTCCAGTGGTCAAGCTGTCTGCCTTGTGTTCCAGTGGTCAAGCTGTCTGCCTTGTGTTCCAGTGGTCAAGTGGTCTGCCTTGTGTTCCAGAGGTCTGCCTTGTGTTCCAGCGGTCTGCCTTGTGTTCCAGCGGTCTGCCTTGTGTTCCAGCGGTCTGCCTTGTGTTCCAGCGGTCTGCCTTGTGTTCCAGTGGTCAAGCTGTCTGCCTTGTGTTCCAGCGGTCTGCCTTGTGTTCCAGTGGTCAAGCTGTCTGCCTTGTGTTCCAGTGGTCAAGTTGTCTGCCTTGTGTTCCAGTGGTCAAGTTGTCTGCCTTGTGTTCCAGTGGTCAAGCTGTCTGCCTTGTGTTCCAGTGGTCAAGCTGTCTGCCTTGTGTTCTCAAGCTGTCTGCCTTGTGTTCTCAAGCTGTCTGCCTTGTGTTCCAGCGGTCTGCCTTGTGTTCCAGTGGTCAAGCGGTCTGCCTTGTGTTCCAGCGGTCTGCCTTGTGTTCCAGTGGTCAAGCTGTCTGCCTTGTGTTCCAGTGGTCAAGCGGTCTGCCTTGTGTTCCAGCGGTCTGCCTTGTGTTCCAGTGGTCAAGCGGTCTGCCTTGTGTTCCAGCGGTCTGCCTTGTGTTCCAGCGGTCTGCCTTGTGTTCCAGCGGTCTGCCTTGTGTTCCAGCGGTCTGCCTTGTGTTCCAGCGGTCTGCCTTGTGTTCCAGTGGTCAAGCTGTCTGCCTTGTGTTCCAGCGGTCTGCCTTGTGTTCCAGTGGTCAAGCGGTCTGCCTTGTGTTCCAGCGGTCTGCCTTGTGTTCCAGTGGTCAAGCTGTCTGCCTTGTGTTCCAGCGGTCTGCCTTGTGTTCCAGTGGTCAAGCTGTCTGCCTTGTGTTCCAGCGGTCTGCCTTGTGTTCCAGTGGTCAAGCTGTCTGCCTTGTGTTCCAGCGGTCTGCCTTGTGTTCCAGTGGTCAAGCGGTCTGCCTTGTGTTCCAGCGGTCTGCCTTGTGTTCCAGTGGTCAAGCTGTCTGCCTTGTGTTCCAGCGGTCTGCCTTGTGTTCCAGTGGTCAAGCGGTCTGCCTTGTGTTCCAGTGGTCAAGCTGTCTGCCTTGTGTTCCAGCGGTCTGCCTTGTGTTCCAGTGGTCAAGCTGTCTGCCTTGTGTTCTCAAGCTGTCTGCCTTGTGTTCCAGTGGTCAAGCGGTCTGCCTTGTGTTCCAGCGGTCTGCCTTGTGTTCCAGTGGTCAAGCTGTCTGCCTTGTGTTCTCAAGCTGTCTGCCTTGTGTTCCAGTGGTCAAGCGGTCTGCCTTGTGTTCCAGCGGTCTGCCTTGTGTTCCAGCGGTCTGCCTTGTGTTCCAGCGGTCTGCCTTGTGTTCCAGCGGTCTGCCTTGTGTTCCAGCGGTCTGCCTTGTGTTCCAGTGGTCAAGCTGTCTGCCTTGTGTTCCAGCGGTCTGCCTTGTGTTCCAGTGGTCAAGCTGTCTGCCTTGTGTTCCAGTGGTCAAGCTGTCTGCCTTGTGTTCCAGTGGTCAAGCTGTCTGCCTTGTGTTCCAGTGGTCAAGCTGTCTGCCTTGTGTTCCAGTGGTCAAGCGGTCTGCCTTGTGTTCCAGCGGTCTGCCTTGTGTTCCAGCGGTCTGCCTTGTGTTCCAGCGGTCTGCCTTGTGTTCCAGCGGTCTGCCTTGTGTTCCAGCGGTCTGCCTTGTGTTCCAGTGGTCAAGCTGTCTGCCTTGTGTTCCAGCGGTCTGCCTTGTGTTCCAGTGGTCAAGCTGTCTGCCTTGTGTTCCAGTGGTCAAGATGTCTGCCTTGTGTTCCAGTGGTCAAGCTGTCTGCCTTGTGTTCCAGCGGTCTGCCTTGTGTTCCAGTGGTCAAGCTGTCTGCCTTGTGTTCCAGTGGTCAAGTTGTCTGCCTTGTGTTCCAGTGGTCAAGCTGTCGGCCTTGTGTTCCAGTGGTCAAGCTGTCTGCCTTGTGTTCCAGTGGTCAAGCTGTCTGCCTTGTGTTCCAAAGTTGTGGGTTCAATTCAGGGCTATAGAGCACTGCTTTTGGCAGACCACCACGCAGAAAGAAGCTGGGCCATGTGGGATAGAACCTGGTGCAATGAAGTTGATTCTCTTGACTTTTAAGACTTTAAAAAAAAGTTAAGACCATTCTATTTTATGACAGAGAAACCCTGTCTGGTCTATCTCTAGACAGGTGGTGTGGCTCCTCTAAGACAAGGTGTATGACATATATCTAGACTGTTTGTCTTGGAGGAACCCTACAACCAGTCTGATTAATTGCTGGAGTGTCTTCAAAAACCACAAAAAGATTTAGCCACAGGTCGTCACTTAAAGACTGATAGTTACACAAACAGCAAAGTGAAAGACATTATCAACTGTAAACACTTTACACATTTGTAATTCAAAATATATTAGCACACATTAAATTAACTTAAAAACAACATACACAGTACATTAATTAAAATATACTGGGGAGGGGGGTGTGCTCATTTTACAAATGTTGCATACCTCCAAGACAATCTTTGTTCAACATGATCAGTTCAAAAAACCCTGTGACACATGGCTCATTACAAACTTCAGCCCACTTAAAGTGGTGTGCTGATGGCCAAATGGGTAAGAACGTGTGTTCCTAAACATCCGGTGTGCTGATGCCGAGGTAAGCAATTCAACCCTACACCGGACAGCTGGACTAAAATGTTGACCTGTTGTCCTTAATTTCAGTCCATCACTCCAAATATCTTTGTTGAAAATGTTGACCTGGTAACAAAGCTACAAGAAGATAGTGCACCACAAAGAGCCCTAGCGTTTGGACACGCCATAGACAGCAGTAAACTGACTTAGCAAACGTTGGATTCTTAGAATATTTGAAGTTGTGAATTCTTTCGGGATGTTTTTCTTAGATGTAATTGCATTGTGCCTGTTTACAGCAGGGCTGCGATATTTGCACCTTTTGGCTGACTTCTTCGGGCATTTGTTGACCGGGTTATCTTCCCGGGTAAGCTGTGAATACTACCATGGATGAAGTATACACTGGGGCTCTCACAAATGACTTTTTCTTAATCTGAATACCACCATGGATGAAGTAAACACCAAAGCTCTTCTTTCATTTTTTGGAAATTTGTTTATATCTACAATTTTGTCTCTTGCATAAACTTGTGTTTTTTTGTTCCACCAAAACTCAAAAGATTTTCAATCTGAATACCACCAAGGATGAAGCGCACACCAAAGCTCTTCCCTCATTTGTCTATATCTGCAGTGTTGTCTCTTGTATAAACTTCTCTGTCAGTTTAGTTCAATCAAAGCTCTAATATGTCTTCTCTATCTGAATGCCAACATGGATGAAACATAGACAAACGCTTTCATCAGATGACTCTTAACCTGAATACCACCTTGAAAGAAGCATATAAAGCTCTCACCAGATACTCAACATGAATACCACCATAAATGACCACACACCAAAAGCACTACCAAATGTCTCTTCTAAATCAGAATACCATCATAGATGAAGCACACACCAAAGCTATCAGCACATGACTGTACTTAACCTGACAACAGAAAACACAGTGGAAGCTTTGATCTTAATTATCCAATATCTAGTCCTTTCTGCATGAAAACAATATTAATAAGCCATTGCCTCAAGCAGCGTCTGTGGCAATGGGGTTACGGACACGATTCATAATCCTGCAGTGGTTGTTCGTTCCTGTAAAGGATATGCAATTAACTTTGCCCCTGTTAGTCTCCAGACAGAAGGTCTTGCATGTTCCAGTTACCCCCAAGAGCTATGCTGATGGTAGAGCAGCTACTGATAGAATCTCCCATGTTGGACAGGTCAAAGGCTAGGGACCAGACAAAGAGAGACACAAACCTGGTGTCTTGTAGGTAGACTGGGGATAGTCAAAGGCTAGGGACCAAACAGAGACACAAACCTGGTGTCTTTATGGTAGACGGGATAGTCAAAGGCTAACGAAAGCAAACCTGACTAAATGCTAGTCTAGTGGTTCTCAACCTTTTTTGGCCCATGTTCTCAACCTTTTTTGGCCCAT
>JACEFZ010025160.1:0-35542 GCA_014155875.1 Cepaea nemoralis | reverse complement strand
ACAAAACCCCCTCAACACCAAAAGCAACTGAAAAGCACCACCCCCATGTACAACAAACACTACAACACAGACGACAGCACCACTGTATATTTACACCAGCCTCGTAGTGTAAGTCAAGTACCAGAATACCACCACTGTGACTTCAATGATAACCGTACCCGTACAATGGGAACATTCACAATGATTATCCCTGTCAGGTACGTAACAATCTATAAAATTCGAACCTACAACGTTACTTACATCACCAGACACCACGAGAAAGGATGACACCCTTAGACACCCTGGCAACAAGTCCACTCATAGTAGCAGACGATATCCAACCAAATGATAGAGACAGCTTGGCAGCCCTTAAGGCGTACTGCAAGGACCTCTCGATTATGCTACCCAATCAAGTGGTAGTATTATAAAAAAAAGTGTCGACCACCGCTACCGGGTGGTTTTGGTATGATAAAAAGAAGTATTCAGATATCTTGTATGAAGGATCAACTCTCAAACATGTCTTTATTCTGGATCCGAAACAAATAAGGTATGTGTGGTGACTTCGACAATAACAACAGTGTTGTTTTACTCAATCAAGCTATATCAGTCAACTGTATACTCAAAAATGAAGAACACTAAGCCAGAACTTTTTGGTTTTTAAATAATCATGTATGTCATTGATTTATTTCTTATGATATATATCAAAAACTGTTTTTCACTAATCGTGTATGTCATTGATTTTTTTCTTATGATATATATCTAAATGTTTTTCACAAATCATGTATGTCATTGATTTTCTTATGATATATCACTAAACTGTTTTGATGAATATGTTGTGAACACACATATTTGGTGATAAAATATTGAAATCAAGATTTTTGTTTTGTTGATTTTCTTAGTGGGTTGTTTCATGACGTTGTCCTCTTCTATCGGAGAGGGGATGAACAGAGACACATACAGACATGCACAGAGACATTTTGTACAGACATGAACTAACGCGGGGGGAAAGTTATGGCAAATACCGAAATATTTCAGTCAAATGTATGAAAAGTAGGAAACTTTGCTAACCAATACGGGAAGATACTGACCAAAATAGAAATGTCTCGGCCAAATTTATGAAAGTATGACAATATGATTACCAAATGGGAAGAGACTTTCAATCAAATTTTATAAATATTTCAACTAACTTATAAACACTAGGAAATTTGTCAACCAGAAGGGAAAAGGTCAACCAAATACTGAAAAATCTCAACCAAAACTTATAAAAATATCATCAATTCTTATAAAAAATAGAAAAATGCGTCAGACAAATCGAAAAAAAGTTGGCCAAATACAGATATAACTCGAACAAACTTATAAAAAAAATAGGAAAAAATATTACCCAACACAGCTAAAATGTTGACCAAAGTTATAAATAGCACATCCAAACTTATGAAAAAGTAGGAAACTTTGTTAACCTTATAAAAAGTAGGAATATTTGTCAAACAAAGCGAAGCAAGTAAAGACATATTTCAATCAAACTTATAAACGTGTCATCCAAAATGATAAAAACTAGGAAAATCTGTCAGTCAGTCTAAGAAATAGCTATGGAAAAGTAAGAACTATGTCGACCCAAAATAAGGCAAAGGTGTTACCAAAATTATGAAAAATGTAACTTCTGTAGTTATCTCATATGTGTTTTGAACTTTTATCTAAAAACCCGTTATCAGTGTCACTACTTTCTCGTTTTTACATTACCGAAACCTCCAACTTCACCGTATCTGCTACAGAAACCCTTATAAGATTTAAGAAACCATCTCTCCCACACTTTTGGGTTTTCTTTCTAACACAAACTGGTCACATAAAACAAGAACTTTCAAACCTCCGTTGTACACGTGGTCCATTAAAAAACAGACATAGCAACATTTATGGAAAGGGTTACCGAGGGGTTTCAACTAGTATAGTTTCTGTATCATCTAGGTATTAATCATCATGGAACCATTTCCCAGGCTGCCTTCTTCAACTTTCCATACCACAAGTCTGCTACACATCCTTTCATTTTTCCCAGCTTTAAACCAAACAAGGGTTTTTTTTTCTCGGGTCTGCCTAAAATAACATTCTTAGGGTGTCCACTCCTAGCGCAATTTACATTTCACATCTGCAATAACGACAAGTCTGCAAGCAACCCCCACTGTCTGTTAAAAAACTCGGCCTTTCTTAAAAACACGCCTACCTTAGTGAACGCATGAATACCAGCTACCACATCTTCTAACCGATTTTCAATGTTTCATAACAAATAACACTAACTTTCTTTTTGATTACAGAACAATAAATTTCTGGTGACTAGGCAGTTTTTCCCAAACCTAATGGAGGTAAAGCATCTGTCCCCCTAACCTACTAAGCGCTATTTAGACAACGAATACGGTCATCTATCAGCCCCCTAAGAAGAAATTTGAAAAAACAACAGAGTTTTGGGTTCCTGAAAACAAATTTATTTGAATTCATTGGATACCACAGTAATTAATGATGAACGCCTAAGGAAAATGGAGCATTATATACCCCAAACAAAAACAAACTCTTTTTACTAACCCTAACCCTAATTATACACATTTAAAACCCCAACCTAACCCCTAACCCTAACGATTCACCAAACACAACAAACTCTTTCTGTAAGAGACATAGACACAAGTTGTCTGTAATTCTGAATCTAATTTCGAGTACGGTGTGTGTTTGGTTGTCTTTGTATTGTCTCTTTTAGTGTTCTTTTTGGGGGGATGGCGGGAATTTTGTCTTTTTGGGGTAATTTTTTGGGTTTTTGGTTTGTTGGAATGGAAAAGTAGGAATAGTATGGATTGTCTGTTTTCCTTTTTGTCCCGTATGTACAAGTGTGTCTGTGTGTTTTTGTTTGTAGGGGTCTATTTGTGTAATTGGATTATGGGGGGAGTGTGTCTGTACTGGTGTTTTGTTGTGATGACAGTAGTAATGGTACGAGTGTGTCTGTGCTGTCTCTGCACATGTGTATATTTTTGGTTTGATAGTGACAGTAGTAATGGTATGGGTTGTCTGTGTATGTTGTCTTTTTGTTTGTCTTTGAGTATTCTTTGGTTTTTTGTTTATGGGGGTGTACTTGAGTATAGTTGTGATGACAGTAGTAATCCTAGGCGATGGGTGTGTTTGGGTGTACTTGAAATGTCTTTGTATTTGTCTTTGAGTGTTCTGTGTATTTTTGTGTAATATGTATATCGACCCCCCCCACCTTACACTAATACCCCCCCCTTACCCCTTTAAATGAAAACCATTATAACTTTATAAGATTTTTTCCCTTTTTTAAAAGATGGGGAGTGAATAAGCTACTATGGAAAAATACCACCCCTTTTCTTTCACTTAGACACTACTATCACAATGTTCAGATGAATAGTAACCATCTACACCTCTTACTTCGTCGAGTATAACAAAGGAACCCCTCACACCCTGGCAGTTTATACATCACTCACAAATCATACTACACATTCATATACCCTACGTAACCACGTCCAACCAAAATATATAACTTACAGCCCTTCACACCCCTCATCCTACACTAATTACTTTTACAGACATCCCACCAACCAACATAGACACGAATACTTTACCTTAATTACTTTCACAGAAACTTACCCGCCATCAACCCGCCTAAAAAAAAAAGACCCCTTCCCACACGCCGCCAAAAATTTTTTTTTTTCCCAGCGGGAATTTTCCCCAAAAAAACCCATAAAAAATACAGCGAATATTGGATGCTGAAATGTGTGGAGAGTTCCCAACATAACTACTTTTGTTGTGACTCTCTTCCAGTCTTGGAGCATGTTTATATGTGTGGTCCTTTGGCCCGCCCCCTCACAGGGAACCCTGAACCTTGGAATTGAGGAGAATTCAAAGAATTTGTCATCCAGAGGACATTTAAAGAATGCTCACACTTTCCCCACTAATTTGGTTGGTTTGGGGAAATCTGTTTTGGGGGAGGGCTACAGCCAAACCCTTTTATCATTTTGGGAAAGGGGTTTCCTGGGATTGATTCAGTCCCCGAAAAAGGGGCAGGCTTGTTCAGTTTTATTATTTTTTTTTTTTTCGCTCAAGCATAGTCCACACACACACACTACTTCTAGTAGCACTGGACTGATTTGCATGTAGATTAAACTTTCCTTATTACCAGTGTCCCCTGCCATCAGGGAAATCCACTCGAATTCAGAGATAATTTTAATTTACGCCCCCAAGTCAAGGGCGACAGGTCATCATTTTAGTCCTATGGCGGTGTAGGGGGTTTAACCCCTCATCTCGGCATCAACACACCAGATGTTTAAGAAAAACATGTTCTTATCCCTTGGGCCCTGCTGGCCTCCAGTGTTATGATGATTGGATTATATATCGCAAATGTGCCCGCCATTTGGACAGAAGAACAATATAGCGTAAAACATTTCTTTGTGGCATCCTCTGCAATGTCAATGCTCATGAATCAAAATTACATGAAGTACTCATTTATTTGATTGTGCACCATGTTTTGGTCGAAACTTACTTTTTTGTTTGTTTTGGCACGAGTCAGTTAATCTCTACTTACAGATCAGTGTTTTTTCCACAAGGTAGCAAAATGGTTTTCAGCTGTAGCCCGGCATGATAAGAAAAAAAACGTAGTTCATCAACATTTCTTAAATGTTTCGGTTATCTGTAAGTACACTTTAAAAATGACCTAGCAAACGCACTGGACCCGTAAAGTGTGTCTAAAAAATTTAAATCTAACAAGATATGCTTCAAAGAAAAAGTGCATTTGGCATTCGATGTCTCAATAAAGTATCTTAATCAAGATACTGAAGTGCTTGTAGAATTTGACCTAGCAAGTGCCACCATTCAGATGAGTCCTTTTACTTACCAGATACTGCTTTGCTAGTGCACGGAGAAACTTAGTCTTACGAATATGAACAACTCTCTTCGGATCTGTCTGGGTTGTTTGAATTGAGGTTCATCTGACTCAGAGCTCGCAAAGCGGCCTGCCGTTGTTCCAAACTCTCCTTACGGAGTGTGTATGTGGACAACAAACTCCAAAATGCTTACATCTGAAATGAGAGTAGTAGGAACCATTCATTGTAGACATTCCCCCCTTTAGGGTTTGAAGCTGTGCTGTATCAGGCTCATCAAGATACTGACAGAAGACTGCCATTGTGTGTGCACTGCAGATATGAGCAACATTGATCAAACGCTGTAAACAACATCATCAAAGATGGATCGTGGAACGGGCAAGCGAAAAAAATCTGTGGCCACAACATCGGCTTCAGATAAAGTCTGATGGCTGTTGAATGTTGTCCTTCTACAAAGAAAAGTCTGCCTGTAGGCGAAGCCAGACGGGTGAGCCGGATGAACTGTCAATCGGTGAGACAGCAGCATTTGAGAGTGTCTTCCATCACAGAATTTATTGCCAATGACATACCATAGCGGTCGGCCACAGGTACAAGTAGTATGTGGATAATTCACTGGCGCTTGCTTGCTTGCTTGTGTTCGTTGGCTGTGATCCGGCCCCCCAAGTCCGTAGTCAGATGAAGACATCCTGTTGTCCAACATCAGTGTGATGTCATACAGGACCTGATGTTTGCGTGAGTATCCGTTGTCCCAAGTCTGGCTTATTGGTGTGTAGACTGGTGGTTCCTCGCCGTGCAGGCAGATACTCTCCGACTTCGGAGGAATCAACGATCCTACCGACTTTAGCCACGACCTGGAAGGTACCTGTTGCCCAGGACGCTCGGCAAGGACGCGTCAGTAGGTCTTGGCCATATAGAACCTGGCCCCGGTGCCTTGGAAACACCTCTGCGTCCCAATTCACTGGTGATTTCATCTGTGAGAATGCGGAACAGCGTCGTGAACAGTGATATGAGAACTGACAGGACATTGGGTTCAATAACTTTCCGCACAAAGCTGGTGAAGAGATTCCGAGGGAGAAGTCCACACTCGTCTTATTGCACTTGGGTGAGCAGTTGGTGGCCTTTTTGAATGTTTTGTTGTTGTTGTTGCGTATCCCTTACGGGACGTTGCAGTCAACACCATCATTTTTCAGCTGCTGTTGATGTACTAGGCAAATTTTACGTTCAGTAGTTTGCCATTGCTTTCTAAACGACCGGCTCCTATAACTTTTTCGAAAAAACCAGCATCGCTATGTTTCGAACCCGGGTATAGGGGCTCACAAACCGCGTTCTCAAAACCTTAGCCACAGAGACCGTGATAATATACATAAATATATTTATTTTAATTTTATATTATATTATATTATATATATTATTTTTATTTATATTATTTATTTTATTTTATTAATTATTTATATTTAAAATTATATTATATTATTTTATATTATATTATATTATTTTATATTATATTATATAATATAATATAATATAATATAAATATATATAATATAATATAATATAATATAATATAATATAATATAATATAATATAATATAATATAATATAATATAATATAATATAATATAATATAATATAATATAATATATATTTATGTATATTATCACGGTCTCTGTGGCTAAGGTTTTGAGAACGCGGTTTGTGAGCCCCTATACCCGGGTTCGAAACATAGCGATGCTGGTTTTTTCGAAAAAGTTATAGGAGCGGGTCGTTTAGAAAGCAATGGCAAACTACTGAACGTAACATTTGCCTAGTACATCAACAGCAGCTGAAAAATGCTGGTGTTGACTGCAACGTCCCGTAAGGGATACGCAACAACAACAACAAAACATTCAAAAAGGCCACCAACTGCTCACCCAAGTGCAATAAGACGATAGTGGACTTCTCCCTCGGAATCTCTTCATCAGCTTTGTGCGGAAATTTATTGAACCCAATGGCCTGTCAGTTCTCATATCACTGTTCACGAAGCTGTTCTGCATTCTCAAAGATGAAATCACCAGTGAATTGGGACGCAGAGGTGTTTCCAAGGCACCAGAGCCAAGTTCTATACTGGCCAAGACCTACTGACGCGTCCTCGCCGAGCGTCCTGGGCAACAGGTACCTTCGGGGTCGTGGCTAAAGTCGGTAGGATCGTTGATTCCTCCGAAGTCGGAGAGTATCTGCCTGCACAGCGAGGAACCACCAGTCTACACACCATAAGCCAGACTTGGGACAACGGATACTCACGCAAACCTCAGGTCCTGTATGACATCACACTGATGTTGGACAACAGGATGTCTTCATCTGACATACAGGACTTCGCGCTGGAGATCACAGCCAACGAACACAAGCAAGCAAGCAAGCGCCAGTGAATTATCCACATACTACTTGTACCTGTGGCCGACCGCTATTGGTATGTCAATTGGCAATCAATGTCTGTGATGGAAGACACTCTCAAAATGCTGCTGTCTCACCGATTGACAGTTCATCCGGCTCAGCCGTCATGGCTTCGCCTACAGGCAGACATTTACTTTGTAGAAGGACAACATTCAACAGCCATCAGACTTTATCTGGAAGCCGGTGTTGTGGCCACAGACTTTTTCGCTTGCCCGGTTCCACGATCCATCTTTGATGATGTTGTTTACAGGCGTTTGATCAAATGTTGCTCATATCTGCAGTGCCACACACAAGTGGCAGTCTTCTGTCAGTATCTTGATGAGCCTGATTACAGCACAGCTTTCAAAGCCCTGCAAGGGGGGAATGTCTACAATGCAATGGATTCCTACTACTCCTGCATTTCAGATGTAAGCATCTTGGAGTTTCTTGTCCACATACACACTCGTAAAGGAGAGTTGGACAAACGGCAGGCCGCTTTGCGAGCTCTGAGTCAGATGAACCTCAATTCAAACAACCCAGATCAGATCCAGAAGAGAGTTGTTCATATTCGTAAGACTAAGTTTCTGCCGTGCACTAGCAAAGCAGTATCTTGGCTAAGGTGAAAGGACTCATCTGAATGGTGCACTTGCCTAGGTCAAGATTCTACAATCACTTCACTATCATTGATTAAGATACTTTATTGAGACATGTCTGAATGGCCTAGTGCACTTTTTCTTCTGAAGCAATATCTTGGTTAAGATAATTTATTAGGACACACTTTACGGGTCCAGTGCGTTTGCTAGGTCAGTTTTCAAAGTGTACTTACAAGATAACCAGAAACATTTAAGAAATGTTGAGTGAACTACGTTTGTTTTTCTTATTCATGCCGACTACAGCTGAAAACCATTTTGCTACCTTTGTGGAATAAACACCTGATCTGTAAGTAGAGATTAACTGACTCAGTGCCAAAACAAACAAAAAAGTAAGTTTCGACCAAACATGGTGCACAATCAAATGAATGAGTACTTCAATGTAAATTTTGATTCAATGAGCATTGACATTGCAGAGGATGCCACAAAGCAATGTATGACGCTATATTGTTCTTCTGTCCAAATGGCAGGTCACATTTGGCGATATATAATCCAATCATCATAACACTGGGAGGCCAGCATGGCCGAACGGATAAGAACATGTGTTCTTAAACATCTGGTGTGTTGATGCCGAGATGAGGGGTTCAACCCCTACACCGGCCAGTAGGACTAAAATGATGACCTGTCGTCCTTGACTTGGGGGCGTAAATTACAATTATCTCTGAAGTCAGAGTGGATTTGCCTGATGGCAGGGGACACTGGTAATAAGGAAAGCTAATCTACATGCAAAAATCAGTCCAGTGCTACTAGAAGTAGTGTGTGTGTGTGGACTATGCTTGAGCGCAAAAAAAAAAAAATAATAAAACTGAACAAAGCCTGACCCTTTTTCTGGACTGAATCAATACCAGGCAACCCTTCCAATGATCAAAGGCTGGCTGTAGTCTCTCCCCAAAACAGACTTCCCAACCAACACAAATTAGTGGGGCAGTGTGAGCATTCTTTAAATGTCCTACTGGATGACAAATTCTTTGAATTCTCCTCACATCTCCAAGGTTCACGGTCTCCACTGTGATGGGGCTGGCCAAGGACCACACATATGACATGCTCCAAGACTGGAAGAGAGTCACAACAAAAGTAGTTATGTTGGGAACTCATCCACACATTTCAGCATCCAATATGTCGGCTGATAGTTTTATGAAGGTTTTTTGGGAAAATTGCCGACTGGGTAAAAAAAAATTTTGGCGGCGTGTGGGAACGGGTCTATTTTTTAGGCGGGTGATGGCGGGTAAGTTTCTGTGAAAGTAATTAAGGTATTCGAGGGGCGTAAAAGTATTCGTGTCTATGTTGGTTGGTGGGATGTCTGTAAAAGTAATTAGAGTACGGATGAGGGGTGTGAAGGGCTGTAAGTTATATATTTTGGTTGGACGTGGTTACGTAGGGTATATGAATGTGTTAGTATGAGTGGTGAGTGATGTATAAACTGCCAAGGGTGTGATGGGTCGTGGTTATACTCGACGAAGTAAGAGGTGTAGATGGTTACTATCATCTGAACAGTGTGATAGTAGTGTCTAAGTGAAAGTAAAGGGTGGTATGTTCATAGTAGCTTATTCACTACCATCATTACAAAGGAAATCTTATAAAGTTATAATGGTTGTCATTTGATGGTAAGGGGTGGGTATTAGTGGTCAAGTAGGAGTGGTCGATATACATATTACACATATACACAAGAACACTCAAAGACAAATACAAAGACAGTCAAGTACACACACATACACACCCATCGCCTAGGATTACTACTGTCATCACAACTATACTCAAGTACACACCCATAAACAAATACACAAGAATACTCAAAGACAAACACAAAGACAACCATACACAGACAACCCATACCATTACTACTGTCACTATCAACATATATACACATGTGCAGAGACAGCACAGACACACTCGTACCATTACTACTGTCATCACAACTATACACAAGTACAGACACACTCACCCATAATCAATTACACAAATAGACACCTACAAACAAAAACACACAGACACACTTGTACATACAGACACAGTACAGACAATCCATACTATTACTACTGTCATCACAACTATACACAAGTACACACAGACACACTCACCCATACACAAGAACACTTACATTTTGCGCAATAAAATTACGATTTATTATTTTTAAGTGTTAATTAAAATTTAACTTTTTCGCTTTCTAACAGTGGTTTGTGTCTATGTCTCTTACAGAAAGAGTTTGTTGTGTTTGGTGAATCGTTAGGTTAGGGGTTAGGTTAGGGTTAAATGATGTATAATTAGGGTTAGGGTTAGTAAGAAAGAGTTTGTTGTGTTTGGTGTATATAATGCTCTATTTTCCTTAGGCGTTCATCATTAATTACTGTGGTAGTCCAACGAATTCAAATAATTCGTCTCAGGAACCCAATCTCTGTTGTTTTTTCAAGTTCTTCTTAGGGGTGCTGATCGATGACCGTATTCGTTGTCTAGAATAGCGCCTAGTAGGTTAGGGGGACAGATGCTTTACCTCCATTAGGTTGGAAAATCTGCCTAGTCACCAGAAATTATATTGTTCTGTAATCAAAAAGAATGTTAGTGTTATTTGTTATGAAACATTGAAAGTCGGTTAGAAGATGTGGTAGCTGGTATTCATGAGTTCACTAAGGTAGGCGTGTTTTTAAGAAAGGCCGAATTTATAACAGACAGTGGTGGTTGCTTGCAGACTTGTCGTTATTGCAGATGTGAAATGGTAAAGTGAGCTAGGAGTGGACACCCTAAGAAATGTTATTTTAGGCAGACTTCGAGAAAAAAAACCGTTGTATTGTTGAAAGCTGGAACAATGAAAGGATAGTGTAGCAGACATTGTGGTATGGAAAGTTGAAGCTGGCAGCCATGGGAAATGGTTCCGTGATGATGAATACCTAGATGATACAGAAACTATACTAGTTGGAACCATAGACGACCTTACCATAAATGTTGTTATGTCTGTTTCAATGGACCACGTGTACAATGGAGGTTTGAAGTTCTTGTTGATGTGACCAGTTTGTGTTAGAAAGAAACCAAGAGTGTGGAGAGATGAGTGCTTAGTCTGTATAAGGGTTTCTGTAGCAGATACGGTGAAGTTGGAGGTTTCGGTAATGTAAAATCGAGAAAGTGGTGACATTGATAACGGGTTTTCAGATAAAAGTTCAAGACACGTATGAGATAACTACAGAAGTTACATTTTTCATAATTTTGGTAACACCTTTGCCTTAGTTTGGTCGACATAGTTCTTACTTTTCCATAGCTATTTCTTAGACTGACTGACAGATTTTCCTAGTTTTTATCACTTTGGATGACACGTTTATAAGTTTGATTGAAATATGTCTTTACTTGCTTCGCTTTGTTTGACAAATATTCCTACTTTTTATAAGGTTAACAAAGTTTCCTACTGTTCATAAGTTTGGATGTGCTATTTATAACTTTGGTCAACATTTTAGTTGTGTTGGGTAATATTTTTTCCTATCTTTTTATAAGTTTGTTCGAGTTATATCTGTATTTGGCCAACATTTTTCGATTTGTCTGACGCATTTTTCTATTTTTTATAAGAATTGATGATATTTTTATAAGTTTTGGTTGAGATATTTCAGTATTTGGTTGACCTTTTCCCTTTTGGTTGACAAATTTTCCTAGTTTTTATAAGTTTAGTTGAAATATTTATAAATTTGATTGAAAGTCTCTTCCCATTTGGTAATCATATTGTCATACTTTTCATAAATTTGGCCGAGACATTTCATATTTTGGTCAGTATCTTCCCGTATTTGGTTAGCAAAGTTTCCTACTTTTCATACATTTGACTGAAATATTTCTGTATTTGCCATAACTTTTCCCCCGAGTTTGTTCATGTCTGTATAAAATGTCTCTGTGCATGTCTGTATGTGTCTCTGTTCATCCCCTCTCCGATAAGAAGAGGACAACGTCATGAAAACAACCCACTAAAGAAAATCAACAAAACAAAAATCTTGATTTCAATATTTTTATCACCAAAATATGTGTGTTCACAACATATTCATCAAAACAGTTTAGTGATATATCATAAGAAAAAATCAATGACATACATGATTAGTGAAAAACAGTTTAGATATATATCATAAGAAAAAAATCAATGACATACACGATTAGTGAAAAACAGTTTAGATATATATCATAAGAAAAAAAATCAATGACATACATGATTAGTGAAAAACCAAAAAGTTCTGGCTTAGTGATCTTCATTTTTGAGTATACAGTTGACTGATATAGCTTGATTGAGTAAAACAACACTGTTGTTATTGTCGAAGTCATCACACATGAGATATCATACAAGATATCTGAATACTTCTTTTTATCATACCAAAACCACCCGGTAGCGGTGGTCGACACTTTTTTCTAATACTACCACTTGATTGGGTAGCATAATCGAGAGGTCCTTGCAGTACGCCTTAAGGGCTGCCAAGCTGTCTCTATCATTTGGTTGGATATCCTCTGCTACTATGAGTGGACTTGTTGCCAGGGTGTCTAAGGGTGTCATCCTTTCTCGTGGTGTCTGGTGATGTAAGTAACGTTGTAGGTTCGAATTGTATAGATTGTCACGTACCTGACAGGGATAATCATTGTGAATGTTCCCATTGTAGCGGGTACGGTTATCATTGAAGTCACAGTGGTGGCAGTCTGGTACTTGACTTACACTACGAGGCTGGTGTAAATATACAGGTGGTGCTGTCGTCTCTGGTGTTGTAGTGTTTGTTGTATTCATGGGTGGGTGATGCTGTGTTCACATGTGTCTTTGTAGATTGCCTTTTCTGTTGAAAAGTTGTCCACATATATGACATAAGTGTGGTTTCGTACCGTATATGTGGTGATTAAGGTTATCACAATAGGCTTTGTCGCACACTGAACACGTGAAAGTAGATCTAGTGGTCATATTGATAAACTGGTCATAAGACACACTTTCGGTTTTTACAACCGCGAAAAAGTTCTGATGTATACAATATATGTTTCACTGTTTTATCAGATGCCGACGAAACGAATAAGGCTCACACCAACCTGTTTCACTGCTGTAGCTAGCCAAGTCAGCACGTGAACAATATCTGCTTACTACACTAAGCGACTTACAACAGCAGGTTTCACAAAAATAACTCTGTAGATACCCAAGTCAGCCGTGAACTGGTACTGAGCTCACAAGAGACGCCGTCTATTTTATACACTGGTTCTGCACACGACCCTACATAGCTGATGTGGGAGTTTTTGAAGACAAGCTATTCTCACGCCCGCCTGCTTCCCTACAAACCGATGACTCATGCTACCACTTAATGACTTTTGCATATGGCGTTGATGACGTAGGGGCTGTCTCGGACATCCGCGTTCTTTACCAAAAAGGGTATGTGGTTTGTGATATTCTTGTAGGGACACGTTTTGTTTATGTATTTGTTTATAGGTGAGTGTATCTGTACTGGTTGTGGTACCAGTAGTAATGGTTTGTGTGGCCCTCTTTGTGTATTTGATTATGGTTGTGTAGTTGTGTATAGCTGTTGTTGTGACAGTAGTAATGGTATGGTTTGTCTGTACTTCTGAATCTGTACGTGAGTACGTGTGTGTGTTTGGTTGTCTTTGTATTTGTCTTTGAGTGTTCTTGTGTATGGGTGAGTGTGTCTGTGTGTACTTGTGTATAGTTGTGATGACAGTAGTAATAGTATGGATTGTCTGTACTTCTGTGTCTGTATGTACAAGTGTGTCTGTGTCTTTGTGTGTTTTTGTTTGTAGGTGTGTATTTGTGTAATTGATTATGGGTGAGTGTGTCTGTACTTGTGTATAGTTGTGATGACAGTAGTAATGGTACGAGTGTGTCTGTGCTGTCTCTGCACATGTGTATATCTGTTGATAGTGACAGTAGTAATGGTATGGGTTGTCTGTGTATGGTTGTCTTTGTGTTTGTCTTTGAGTGTTCTTGTGTATTTGTTTATGGGTGTGTACTTGAGTATAGTTGTGATGACAGTAGTAATCCTAGGCGATGGGTGTGTATGTGTGTGTACTTGGCTGTCTTTGTATTTGTCTTTGAGTGTTCTTGTGTATGGGTGAGTGTGTCTGTACTTGTGTATAGTTGTGATGACAGTAGTAATAGTATGGATTGTCTGTACTTCTGTGTCTGTATGTACAAGTGTGTCTGTGTCTTTGTGTGTTTTTGTTTGTAGGTGTGTATTTGTGTAATTGATTATGGGTGAGTGTGTCTGTACTTGTGTATAGTTGTGATGACAGTAGTAATGGTACGAGTGTGTCTGTGCTGTCTCTGCACATGTGTATATCTGTTGATAGTGACAGTAGTAATGGTATGGGTTGTCTGTGTATGGTTGTCTTTGTGTTTGTCTTTGAGTGTTCTTGTGTATTTGTTTATGGGTGTGTACTTGAGTATAGTTGTGATGACAGTAGTAATCCTAGGCGATGGGTGTGTATGTGTGTGTGTACTTGGCTGTCTTTGTATTTGTCTTTGAGTGTTCTTGTGTATGGGTGAGTGTGTCTGTACTTGTGTATAGTTGTGATGACAGTAGTAATGGTATGGGTGTGTCTTTGTGCTTGTCTGTCTTTATGTGTATGTCTGTATGTACAAATGTATCAAGTGTGTACATGTGTGTACTTGGCTGTCTTTGTGTTTGTTTGACCCTCTTTGTATGATTTTTACACACCCCACAAAAAAGATACTTGTATCTCTAACAACGCACCAGCTAATATTCTTGTCGCTAATATTGGTAGTACTATTATCACTACTATTGATTCTTCCTCACTTTACCCACCACCATTGCACTATACGTACTTTCCCCTACAATTTAAGTGGTCACTCGACTACTTGACCACTGCTTGACACTGCTTGACCACGTCATCGATCACTTTAATCACTACCATAATCTTAGGCACATCGTCCTCTACAATTTAAGTGGTCACTCGACCACTTGACCACTACTTGACCACTACTTGACCACTACTTGACCACTAATTTACCACCCTTTAAGCATCACCATGTCGCAACAACTACTTTCCGCTAACATTTATTCACTTGACCTCTTGACCACTGCTTGACCACTAATTTACCACTCTTTAATCATCAACATATCATTACAACCACTTTTCCCTAAAATTTCCTCACTTGACTACTTGACCATTACTTTACCACTGCTTGACCACTAGTTGACCAGTGTGTAACTGCGAACATAACACCTCTTATCTTATTACATTTATGACCACCCCTATATCGACCACTCCTACTTGACCACTAATACCCACCCCTTACCCTCAAATGACACCCATTACAATTTTATAAGATTTTCTTTGTAATGATGGTAGTGAATAAGCTACTATGAACATACCACCCTTTACTTTCACTTAGACACTACTATCACACTGTTCAGATGATAGTAACCATCTACACCTCTTACTTCGTCGAGTATAACCACGACCCATCACACCCTTGGCAGTTTATACATCACTCACCACTCATACTAACACATTCATATACCCTACGTAACCATGTCCAAAAAAAATATATAACTTACAGCCCTTCACACCCCTCATCCGTACTCTAATTACTTTTACAGACATCCCACCAACCAACATAGACACGAATACTTTTACCTTAATTACTTTCACAGAAACTTACCCGCCATCACCCGCCTAAAAAATAGACCCGTTCCCACACGCCGCCAAAATTTTTTTTTTACCCAGTCGGCAAAACACCTTCATAAAACTATCAGCCGACATATTGGATGCTGAAATGTGTGGATGAGTTCCCAACATAACTACTAACAAATCAGTGATGGAAGACGGCTAGCAAACCAACCTAGCACTCACACATGATCAACATAAATGTGCTGTTTGCCTATAGAGATGGAAACAAAGTCATCACCACTCCCCAAATTCTTCATGTCATAGACAGAAGTGAACAACTTGTGAGTGAATAATTTGTTAATCTCTTTTTCACTGAAATCTTGCCATTTTATGGTGAAACGATTTCAGCTGCGCTTTTTTATGTAAACATGTATTATTAAGCATGGGTTACAGGAAACCGTCTAATCTGCTGATTTAATTGGCCCCATCACTTCAACAAAAGTACATAAGCCAGATTTCTGCACTCATACGGTTAACCATTTTATATTCAGTAGTTTGCCATTTCTTTCTGAACAACCAGTGCTCAGACATTGTTAAAAAATATAACACAAAGCGGTCTGTATTCTTCTTCTGCGTTCATTATGAGTGTTTCTTCAGATATAATTGTGTTGTCTGCTATACTTGTGCCTTTAGGCCAACACATAGACCTCTGCGAGCATTTGTTGACCGGGTTAATCTTCCCGGGTGTCTTGAAGGACATTCCACCCTCACTCTGACGTTTTTGCGTTGTGCCTGTTTACAGCAGAGCTGCTAGACTTGCGCCTTTAAGCCAACACATCCAACTTCTGTGGGCATTTGTTGACCGGATTAACATTCCCAGGAATGCCGGTAATCTATGGCCAAGGTCGGTCTGTATTCAAAATGCCTGCAGCTGATTGTTAATGAGGGATTGTGAATCACATGCACTATGCTTTGGCCATAAATACTGACTGAGGTTACTGCCATTTGCAACTAACATTCCAAGAACTATTTATATTGAGTGCTTCTGGTAGATCAGGGGAAATTACTGCGGTTATACATGTATCAAGAAGAGATAAAATCAGAAATGAAGAATCAGGACTAAAGTGGGGGTTAAAGCAGCACTAGATTTTATTAAAAAGCAGCAAGTCAAATGGTTTGGTCATGCAAGTAGGTTACCAGTCAACAGCATACCACAACAAACATTGATGTACAGACCAGATGGAAACAGAGGAAGAGGCCGACCACGTAAACGTTGGACGGAGGGAATAACAGAGTCCATGGGAATATCGATATATGAAGCCCATAATCGGGCACTCTCACGATGTTTATATTTTTCCTCGACACCGCAAGGTACAAGAGGAACGTGATGGGATGAGATGAGATGAGATACATGTATTTAACTTTTTAAAATTGGAATCACAATTTTCAGTGTGGAAAATTAAACTTGCAACATTTTGCACAGAATAGAAAATTTGAGGCCTCATTGTGGTATTGTGTAAATTTTGCTTATGCGTTGCAACGGTACAAAGTGATAATCTCCACAGGACCGGCCTAAATTACCAGAATACTATCGATAGAGCTCTCTTATGAAACTATATGGTATATGCACATAAAGAATTAATAGTAAGCATGTTTCAGCATGTATAGGGATGGGTATGTTGTCTACGTCTGGTGTGCTGATTGTGTAGAAAGCATTAAGACATGGAGATAGCATAGGGAAGCAATGAGGAGTGTTTACAGCTTAAAGATGTAATGATGCTTTCTCCAATAAACATTTCTATGTTGTTTTATTGTAACACACGTACTTGCACAGTTTGTGTATCATATTGTTGGTTTGCTGATTTTGCCTTGTTTTCAATTAAGTGCTGGCCAGCTTTGAGTTCCTAACTAACATCATTATGTGCTGTGCTGATAACCGAGGTGATCATATTTTGCCGTCTCAAGCGATCACCAGAGTCGTGGATCAGCTCCGTGTTTTTGTCTCAATTATGTATGTGGCCAAGCCATCAGAATATTTATCTCTCTGCCTTCTCTTGTTCTTTTCCCAAAATCTTGCCAGGTGTCACCAAGTTCTCCAGTTTATTTCTTTTCATAATATGCCCAAAAAATCTTGACAGTCTAAGCCTAATTTCTCTAATCAATTTACAGTTTTCATGTATTTCTTGTAGAACTTGTTCATTGGTTTTTCTGTCTTCCATGGTTTTCTTTGCATTTTCCCCACATACCACATTTTCACTGCCACTAGATGTTTTTCAGTTTGTCTGCTCATTGTCCACGCTTCACATCCATACAAAAGCGCAGGTCTCAATAGCACTTTAGCACTCTTTATTTTTTCTCGTTGCAACTGACATCTTTTTATTGTTCAATATTTTCCCATCTTGCAAAAGGCTACCTTTGCCATATCGATCCTTGTTCTAATCTCTTCAAGGCACCTCCCATCATATGTTGTGACTGCTCTGAGATAGTTGTACCGGTTCTCTTGTTTAAGAACATTCTCATTTACCTGTATATCCTGTTTTTATTTATATTTTTATGTTGCATATCCCTTACAGGACATTGCAGTCAACGCCAGCATTTTTCAGGTACTGTTGATGTACTAGGAAAGTTTTACGTTCAGTATGTGGTACGACCGGCTCACATACCACTGCAAGCTACCAGCGCGGCGCGATCCGCTGCCGAATCTTGTGCAGCTGTTTTCCCTATGTGGATATACGGGATTACGAACAACGTCATTAACACCTTGGCCAGGGAGACCGGCTAATATCTTAAGTATACTCCACAAAATATGCATAAAAACACAATGTTTCTTTCAGTATACTTACATAACTAATAAGAAACAAAAGAGAATTAAGGTTTTTTTTTAAAGCTTAAATGTTACAGAAAACACTGGTAAAACATTTAGATTACTCATAACATTTGAAACGTTCCTACCTATATTCAGCATGGATGTGGATCATGGACAATTTCGCAGTTACAACAGAAGAAGACTTTTGAACTAAAATGTGACAGAAAATGTCTAAGAATACCATGGATCAAGCACATGCATTATTGAGTACGGGCTTTTGAACTAAAATGTGACAGAAAATGTCTAAGAATACCATGGATCAAGCACATGCATTATTGAGTACAGGCTTTTGAACTAAAATGTGACAGAACATGGCTTAGAATACCATGGATCAAGCACATGCATTATTAAGTACGGATAACAACCGTAGACCCATCGAGTGCCCGTTGGTCTTCACAAATGTGTGGCTAGAACCATATTCCCAGTACTCCTCAGTGGCTGGAGAAGGGTTCTGGGCTGTACTTTGTCTTATGAAACGTCAGTGCTTTGCTTTGTTCAGGTTCTACCAGGCGCCAATTTATGCTTATACCAGTTAATCATTACTCACGGATTAAACACGGTCAGAAAATCACGTGACAATTAATGCAGAAGTGTAAAAGACTCAGAAAGTGTTAATCTGCTAAGACGCAGAGAGAGAGAAACACCATGCTTCACACCATGCCGCCCGAAGGTGGCGATGGCAAATCACATTGCCGCCAAAATCTTAATATTGTGTTAGAAAAGTGTACATGAGGGATAGTAAATCAAATAACTCCATCGGAATTATAAAGAATATTCGCAATAAATAATAACCAGTAATAATAATATCCCAGTAAATACTTAATGGCGTTAACTGCATTTACCAATCCACTAGCACTTGAAAGTGCTATTCAGTTTCCCTTCATTGAGCTGGGTCGGTGACTGCGTTTGTAATACTCTCCACGACTTGAGAGGACCCGGTCATCTCACTCCCAGCGTGTCTCCGTGACAATATGGTTATTCCGTCTGCCTCACGCTCTGAAAGTTATAGGTTTGAATCTGGTCTCCATCATACGGTTCATGGGTGCAATTTCTTCGAGACTCCTGGGGGTTGTCAATGGAACTGCAGAGGTTGTGCTTTGTGCGATGCTTTCAGCAGGCTGTCCCGTGGAATGAGACCAAGCCATGTGGGATAAAACCTGGTGCAATGATGCCGATTCTCCAGCTGGTCAACCGTGTAAACTCCCGGAAATCCTTCCAGGCATTGGGTTAGAATGTTCTCAAGAACAACAAACAAACGTCAGGAATGTGCTCAGGAACAACTGGCATATGAGGAATGCCAAAACAATGTTTTCCCGTAGTGAATTTGAATAACGAAGACACAAACAATAGATTGCACGATTTATTGCCTGGCATATTTCGCTGCATCTCGTCAGGTACATACTGCAGAAATCACACAACTTACGTGAATTAACTAGATAAGTTCTTCAAGTTGAAATATACACACATTGGTACAGTAATGTCACTTATCTACCACGGTAATTTTAAGCTGACTAACATGTCTTTTCTGTTTGCACAATTCTGGCTTGCGTTGACAGATCATAAATGCTTCTGCAAACTTTAACAAGCGAGTATTTTGTGTGTTAAACAACACGCGAAAGGCAGTGTCTCTGTCCACCACATGGCCACTGTCGATAATGTACCTACCATTTGAAGACGCCGGGGGCTTACGGTGTGTCGGCCCCACGAGGCTAGCATCTCTTGTGTGTTGTATCTTGTTGACCCATTGAGGTATGTGTTCTGACACCCGTTAGTAGTAGGTTATGTGGAGGAGAGACCAAGAAATAGGAGCACTCCTACAGGCGCAGCAACTCCTTCAAGATGGCGGACCGGTAGGAGTGCCTCACGCCGGGTGGAAATGTTGGAAATTTAGGTGGGTAAAAAATGTGGGTCATGAAAAAAAAGTGGTGGGAAAAAAGGTAGTACGGGGAAGTTTTTATTTGGTCGAGTGTGGGAAAATTGGGTCGGGAAATTTTTGTTGGTTAGCGGGTGTGTGAATGAAGTCTGTAAAACTAATTAAGGTAAGGAAGAGTGGGTAAAATGTTCGTGTCTGAATCGTTGGTATGTATGTGAATGTTTTAGTGGAATGTTCATAAATGTGTGATGGTGGGGTGTAGTGTGGGGTGATAGTAGTGGCTAAGTGAAAGTAGTTGATAAAGGTGGTATGTTCATAGTAGCTTATTCACTATCATTACAAATGGATATGGTGTCACTTGGTGGTAAGGGGTGGGTACCAGGTATTAGTGGTCAACCAGTGATCAAGTAGGAGTTTTCGAGGGCGATATAGGGATGGTCATAAATGTAATGGGTATTGATAAGAGGTAGGGTAGAGGGTCGCAGTTACACACTGGTCAACCAGTGGTCAACAAGTTGTCAAGTTGTGGTCAAGTAGTCAAGTGAGGAAATTTTAGGGAAAGGTGGTTGTAATGATATTGTGATGATTAAAGGGTGGTAAATTAGTGGTTAAGTAGTGGTCAAGCAGGGGTCAAGTGGTCAAGTGAGGAAAATTTTACGGAAAAGTGGTTGTAATTATATGGTGATGCTTAAAGTGTTGTCAAGTAGTGGTCAAGTAGTGGTCAAGTAGTGGTCAAGTGGTCGAGTGATCACTTAAATTTCAAGGAAAAGTGGTTGTAATGATATGGTGATGCTTAAAGGTTGGTAAATTAGTGGTCAAGCAGTGGTCAAGTAGTGGTCAACTGGTCAAGTGATCACTTAAATTGTCGGGGAAAGTGGTTGTAATGATATGGTGATGATTAAAGGGTGATAAATTAGTGGTCAAGTAGTGGTCAAGCAAGGAAATTTTACGGAAAAGTGGTTGTAATGATATGGTGATGATTAAAGGGTGGTAAATTAGTGGTCAAACAGTGGTCAAGTGGTCAACTGAGGAAATTTTAGCGGAAAGTAGGTGCAGCGATATGGTGATGAATAAAGGGTGGCAAACTAGTGATCAAGTAGTGGTCAAGTGAGGAAATTTTACTGAAAAGTGGTTGTAAAGACATGGTGATGAATAAAGGGTGGTAAATTAGTGGTCAAATAGTGGTCACGTAGTGGTCAAGTAGTGGTCAAGTGGTCGAGTGACCACTTAAATTGTAGAGGACGATGTGGGTAAGACTATGGTAGTGGTTAAAGTGCTCGATGACGTGGTCAAGCAGTGGTCAACCAGTGGTCAAGTAGTCGAGTGACCACTTAAATTGTAGGGGAAAGTACGTATAGTGCAATGGTGGTGGGTAAAGTGAGGAGGAATCAGTAGTAGTAGTAGTAATTCATTCATTCGTTGGCATCTTGCCGTCTTGACAGACGATAGTTTGTAAGGGATGGAGTTATTGCCTCTCCATAGCACAAAGCCTGGGCTAAAATATAGAGATCATGTGTTGCAGTAGTAGTAATAGTACTACCAATATTAGTTGTACCGACAACAATATTAGCTGGTGCTTTGTTAGAGATACAAGTCTCTTTTTTGGGGTGTGTAAAAATCATACAAACACAAAGAGGTTCACACATACATACAGACAAGTACACACACACAACAACAAAGACATACAAGTACAAGTACAGACAAGTATACAAGTACACACAGACACACACACGAACACACATACAGACACATCATACCATTACTACTGTCATCACAATTATACACAAACATGGACAGACACAGAAGTACAGACAAACCATACCATACATACTGTCATCACAACTATACACAACTAAACACACACAGACAAACACAAAGACAATTATACATACCCATCTCCTACCATTACTACTGTCAATATCAGCTATACACAAGTTCTAACACACTCACCCATAAACAAATACACAAAGAGGGTCACACAAACACACATACAATCACAAAGACAACGACACACAGCCATAAACAACCACTCAAGTACATACACAGGAACACAAAATACCAAACAAGGACAGACACACACGTACAAACACAAAGACACACACTCATCTCTTACCATTACTACTGTCATCACAACTATACACAACCACGTACAGACACAACTGCACGCACACACATACATCAACTACACAAATACACACCCATAAACAAATACACAAAGAGGGTCACACAAACACACATACAAACACAAAGACAACGACACACAGCCATAAACAACCACTCAAGTACATACACAGGAACACAAAATACCAAACAAGGACAGACACACACGTACAAACACAAAGACACACACTCATCTCTTACCATTACTACTGTCATCACAACTATACACAACCACGTACAGACACAACTGCACGCACACACATACATCAACTATACAAATACACACCCATAAACAAATACACAAAGAGGGCAACACAAACACACATACAAACACTAAGACAATCATACACAGACAACCCATACCATTACTAATGTCACATCAACAGCTATACATATGTGCAGAGACATCACTAATACAGACACAGTCGTACCATTACTACTGTCATCATAACTATACACAACCACAAACAGACACAACTGCACGTACACACAGACATCAACTACACAAATACACACCTTCAAACAAAAACACACAAAGAAACAGACACACTTGTACATACAGACACACTCACCCATAAACAAATACACAAAGAGGGTCACACACACACACGTACAAACACAAAGACACACACCCATCTCCTAACATTACTACTGTCATCACAACTATACACAACCACGTACAGACACATCTGCACGGACACACAGACATCAACTACACAAATACACACACAAAGACAGACACACATCCATACAGACAAGTACACACTCAACCATAAACAAATGCACAAGTATAGCCTCTTCCTGGCCCCACAAGAATATCACAAACTACACAAACCACATACCCTTTTTGGTAACGAACGAGGATGTCCGAGACAACCTCTACGTCATCAGCGCCATATGAAAAAGTCATTAAGTGGTAGCATGAGTCATAGGTCACGTTGCTTGCTTGTGTTCGTTGGCTTGAGCTCCAACGCGAAGTCCTGTATGTCGGATGAAGGCATCCTGTTGTCCAACATCAGTGTGATGTCATACAGGACCTGAGTTTTGCGTGAGTATCCGTTGTCCCATGTCTGGCTTATTGGTGTGCAGACTGGTGGTTCCTCGCCATACAGGCAGACACTCTCCGACCTCGGAGGAATCGGCGATCCTATTGACCACAGCCAGGACCCCAAAAGGACCTGTTGCCCAGGACGGTCGACGAGGACGCGTCAATAGGTCTTGGCCAGTATATAACCCGGCCCTAGTGCCTTGGAAACACCTCTGCGTCCCATAGGTCACGTGAAGGCGGGCGGGTGGTGTGAGAATAGCCTGTCTACAAAACTGCCACGTCAGCTATATAGGGTCGTGTGCAGAACCAGTGTATAAACAGACGGCGTCTCCTCACTTGCTCTACAGCAGTTCGTGGTACACCAGTTCAGGTGCTGACTTGGCTAGCTACAGACTTATTTGTGAAACCTGCTGTTGTAAGTAGCTTAGTGTAGTGAGCAGATATTGTTCACTTGCTGACTTGGTTAGCTACAGAGGTATTTGTGATCCAGGTTGGTGTGACTCTTATTCGTGTCGTCGGCATCTGATAAAACACTGAAACATATATTGTTGAGTATACACCAGAACGTTTTGCACTTAAAAAAGTATTCATCTACCAGTTTATCAATATCGCCACCAGATCTACTTTCACGTGTTCAGTGTGCGACAAAGCCTGTTGCGATAACCTTAATCACAACATTTACGGTACGAAAGATCAACCAATTTACGGTACGAAAGATCAACCACACTTATGTCATATCTGTGGACAACTTTTCAACAGAAAAGGCAATCTACAAAGACACGTACGAACACACCATCACCCACGTATGAATACACCAAACACTACAACACCAGAGACAACAACACCACTTGTATATTTACGGCATCCTCGTAGTGTAAGTCAAGTACCAGACTGCCACCACTGTGACTTCAATGATAACCTTACCCGCCACAATGGGAACATTCACAATGATTATCCCTGTCAGTTACGTGACAATCTATACAAGTTGAACCTACAATGGTACTTACGAACACATCACCAGACATCACGAGAAAGGATGACACCCTTAGACATCCCGTACCTGACAACACGTCCACTCATAGTAGCAGAGGATATCCAACCAAATGATAGAGACAGCTTGACAGCACTTAAGGCGTACTGCAAAGACCTATCGCTTATGCTACCAAATCAAGTGGTAGTATTAGAAAAAAGTGTCTACCACCGCTACCGGGTGGTTTTGGTATGATACATTCATAAAAAAGAAGTATTCAGATATCTTGTATGAAGGATCAACTCTCATACATGTCTTTATTCTGGATCCGAAACAAATAAGGTATGTGTGATGACTTCGACAACAACAACAGTGTTGCTTTAGTCAACCAAGCTATATCACACACCTCAAGAATGAAGATCACTAAACCAGAACTTTTCATTTTTTCACTAATCATCTATGTCATTGATTTTTTTCTTCTTTAAAGTACCGTAAAGTAAGGGGAAAAGTTATGGCAAATACAGAAATATTTTAGTCAGATGTATGAAAACTAGGAGTTAACCAAAGGTGAAAAATACGAAACTTTGTTAACCAAAGGTGAAAATTATTATCCAAGTAAAGACATGTTTCAACCAAACTTATAAATATATCATCCAATCTTACAAAAAGTAGAAAAAATGTGTTCGCCAAATGGGAAAAAAATGTTTTCCAAATACAAAAATAGCTCGACCAAACTTATAAAAAGTAGGAAACGTCGTTAACCTTATAAAAATTACGAAAATTTGTCAACCAAAGGGGAAATAAGTAAAGACATATTTCAATCAAACTTATAAACTTGTCGTCCAAAGTGATAAAAAACTAGGAAAATCTGTCAGCCAGTCTAAGAAATAGCTATGGAAAAGTAAGTCGACCAAACTAAGGCAAATGTGTTATCAAAATTAGGAAAACATGTAACTTCTGTAGTCAAACGTGTCTTGAAGTTTTATCTGAAAAGACATTTCACAATACATCAACCTCACCACTTTTCCTTATTTTACATTACCGAAGACCTTCACCGTATCTGCTACAGAAACCATAATATCCCAAATGTCGGATCTATTAAAGAAAACGTATGAGATACACCAAGACAACAAGAACATATCATACAAAACAATTCACAAACCAGACTTAGAACTCACTACCATATCAGATGAACCACCCAACAGAACTAGAACACAAAACAATAGAAATCGTAATGAAACACAATCAACACATGACACACAGAGCTTACAGCTCCAGACAAAACACATGGACTCAAGCAAATTTTGGTTCTTGCACTGTAGAATTCTACCAACACTTCTTTTCCTATCACCAAAGCTAAACCTCTACCAAGAACACAACCACTGGGCATTTGTCCAACATAATACTCATAAGAAAAAATCAATGACATACATAGTCATCAAAACAGTTTAGTGATATATCATAAGAAAAAAAAATCAATGACATAGATTCACATGATTAGTGAAAAACCGAAAAATTCTGGTTTAGTGATCTTCATTCTTGAGGTGTGTGATATAGCTTTGTTGACTAAAGCAACACTGTTGTTGTTGTTGTTGTCGAAGTCATCACACATACCTTATTTGTTTCGGATCCAGAATAAAGACATGTATGAGAGTTGATCCTTCATACAAGATATCTGAATACTTCTTTTTTATGAATGTATCATACCAAAACCACCCGGTAGCGGTGGTAGACACTTTTTTCTAATACTACCACTACTACCACGATTGGGTAGCATATACGATAGGTCCTTGCAGTGCGCCTTAAGGGCTGCCAAGCTGTCTCTATCATTTGGTTGGATATCCTCTGCTACTATGAGTGGACGTGTTGTCAGCTACGGGGTGTCTAAGGGTGTCGTCCTTTCTCGTGATGTCTGGTGATGTGTTCGTAAGTACCGTTGTAGGTTCGACTTGTATAGATTGTCACGTAACTGACAGGGATAATCATTGTGAATGTTCCCATTGTGGCGGGTAAGGTTATCATTGAAGTCACAGTGGTGGCAGTCTGGTACTTGACTTACACTAGAGGATGCCGTAAATATACAGGTGGTGCTGTTGTCTCTGGTGTTGTAGTGTTTGGTGTATTCATACGTGGGTGATGGTGTGTTCGTACGTGTCTTTGTAGATTGCCTTTTCTGTTGAAAAGATGTCCACAGATATGAATAGTGTGGTTGATCTTTCGTACCGTAAATGTGGTTGATCTTTCGTACTGTAATTGTGGTGATTAAGGTTATCACAATAGGCTTTGTCGCACACTGAACACGTGAAAGTAGATCTCGTGGCCATATTGATAAACTGGTAGATGAATACTTTTTTAAGTGCAAAAAGTTCTGGTGTATACTCAACAATATATGTTTCAGTGTTTTATCAGATGCCGACGACACGAATAAGTGTCACACCAACCTGAATCACAAATACCTCTGTAGCTAACCAAGTCAGCACGTGAACAATATCTGCTCACTACACTAAGCGACTTACAACAGCAGGTTTCACAAATAAGTCTGTAGCTAGCCAAGTCAGCACGTGAACTGGTGTACCACGAACTGCTGTAGAGCGAGTGAGGAGACGCCGTCTATTTTATACACTGGTTCTGCACACGACCCTATATAGCTGACGTGGCAGTTTTGTAGACAGGCTATTCTCACACCACCCGCCCGCCTTCACGTGACCGATGACTCATGCTACCACTTAATGACTTTTGCATATGGCGCTGATGACGTAGGGGTTGTCTCGGACATCCGCGTTCGTTACTAAAAAGGGTATGTGGTTTGTGTAGTTTGTGATATTCTTGTGGGGCCAGGACTTGTGTATTTGTTTATGGTTGAGTGTGTACTTGTCTGTATGGATGTGTGTCTGTCTTTGTGTGTGTATTTGTGTAGTTGATGTCTGTGTGTCTGTGCAGATGTGTCTGTACGTGGTTGTGTATAGTTGTGGTGACAGTAGTAATGGTAGGAGATGGGTGTGTGTCTTTGTGTTTGCACGTGTATGTGTGTGACCCTCTTTGTGTATTTGTTTATGGGTGAGTGTGACTGTATGTACAAGTGTGTCTGTGTCTTTGTGTATTTTTGTTTGAAAGTGTGTATTTGTGTAGTTGATGTCTGGGTGTACGTGCAGTTGTGTCTGTACGTGGTTGTGTATAGTTGTGATGACAGTAGTAATGGTACGACTGTGTCTGTATTAGTGATGTCTCTGCACATATGTATAGCTGTTGATGTGACAGTAGTAATGGTATGGGTTGTCTGTGTATGGTTGTCTCAGTGTTTGTATGTGTGTTTGTGTGACCCTCTTTGTGTGTTTATTTATGGGTGAGTATTTGTGTAGTTGATGTTTGTGTGTACGTGCAGTTGTGTCTGTATGTGGTTGTGTATAGTTGTGATGACAGTAGTAATGGTCTTTTGTTTGCTTCTTTGTGTCCCTGTGTCTGTACTCGAGTGGTTGTTTATGGCTGTGTGTGGTTGCCTTTGTGTTTGTATGTGAGTTTGTGTGACCATCTTTGTGTATTTGTTATGGGTGAGTGTGTCTGTACTTGTGTATAGCTGATATTGACAGTAGTAATGGTAGGAGATGGGTGTGTATGGTTGTCTTTGTGTTTGTCTGTGTGTGTGTAGTTGTGTATAGCTGTGATGACAGTATGTATGGTATGGTTTGTCTGTACTTCTGTGTCTGTACTTGTTTAAGTATAGTTGTGATGACAGTAGTAATGGTATGGTTTGTCTGTACTTCTGTGTCTGTATGTGTGTACGTGTGTGTGTGTGTGTCTTTGTGTACTTGTATACTTGTCTGTACTTGTACTTGTCTGTCTTTGTGGTTGTGTGTGCAAATGTGTACTTGCCTGTATGTATGTGTGATCCTCTGTGTGTGTGATATTTACACACACCAAAAAAAGAGACTTGTATCTCTAACAACGCACCAGCTAATATTGTTGTCGGTACAACTAATATTGATAATACTATTACCACTACTACTGATTCCTCCTCAGTTTACCCACCACCATTGCACTATACGTACTTTCCCCTACAATTTAAGTGGTCACTTGACCACTGGTTGACCACTGCTTGACCACGTCATCGATCACTTTAACACTACCATAGTGTTACCCACATCGTCCTGTACAATTTAAGTATTTAAGTGGTCACTCGACCACTTGACCACTACTTGATCACTACTTGGCCACTAATTTACCACCCTTTATTCATCACCATGTCGCTGCAACCACTTTTCCCTAAAATTTCCTCACTTGACCACTACTTGACCAATAATTTACCACCCTTTATTCATCACCATGTCGCTACAACTACTTTCCGCCTAAAATTTCCTCAGTTGACCACTTGACCACTGCTTGACCACTAATTTACTACCCTTTAATCATCACCATATCATTACAACCACTTTTCCGTAAAATTTCCTCACGTGACTACCACTTGACCACAGCTTGACCACTACTTGACCACTAATTTACCACCCTTTAATCATCACCATATCATTACAACCACTTTCCCCGACAATTTAAGTGATCACTCGACCACTTGACCACTACTTGACCACAACTTGACCACTAATTTACCACCCTTTAAGCATCACCATATCATTACAACCACTTTTCCGTAAAATTTAAGTGATCACTCGACCACTTGACCACTACTTGACCACTAATTTACCACACTTTAAGCATCACCATATCATTACAACCACTTTTCTGTAATATTTTCCTCACTTGACCACTTGACCCCTGCTTGACCACTACTTGACCACTAATTTACCACCCTTTAATCATCACCATATCATTACAACCACTTTTCCCTTAAATTTCCTCACTTGACTACTTGATCATTACTTGACCACTAGTTGACCACTGGTTGACCAGTGTGTAACTGTGACCCTCTACCCTACCTCTTATCAATACCCATTACATTTATGACCACAACTATATCGCCATCGACCACTCCTACTTGATCACTGGTTGACCACTAATACCTGGTACCAACCCCTTACCACCAAGTGACACCCTATCCATTTGTAATGATAGTGAATAAGCTACCATGAACATACCACCTTTATCAACTAATTTCACTAAGCCACTACTATCACCCCACACTACACCCCACCATCACACATTTATGAACATTCCACTAAAACATTCACATACGTACCAACGATTCAGACACGAACATTTTACCCCACTCTTCCTTACCTTAATTAGTTTTACAGACTTCATTCAAACACCCGCCAACCAACAAAAATGTCCCGACCCAATTTTCCCACACTCGACCAAATAAAAACTTCCCCGTACTACCTTTTTTCCCACCACTTTTTTTTCATGACCCACATTTTTTACCCACCTAAATTTCCAACATTTCCACCCGGCGTGAGGCACTCCTACCGGTCCGCCATCTTGAAGGAGTTGCTGCGCCTGTAGGAGTGCTCCTATTTCTTGGTCTCTCCTCCACATAACCTACTACTCCCGTTTGTTAAGCTGTCTCTCTGTTCTACCAATGTAAACTGCCTGGCATCTACATGTGAATTGGTAAATACAATTGTTTGTGGCGTACAGAGGAACAGGCTCTTTGACTGTTGGTGTAGGAATCGGTACGGTTTTATATCTAATGACTGGAGTTGCAGCACAGAATGTTCGGCCTACTGCTGTAGTAAGCCGGTCTTGTAGACGTTGCATTACGTCATCCCCTCGAAAGGTTAGCTGGATGAATACCTTGAGTTTAGGGACTGTAGTTACGTCTGCTTTGGGTTTGGGCTGTTGGCAGTGGCGCTTTATAAATCCTGTGGAGTACCCATTTAGGTTTAAGACATTCTTCAGAGTTTCAAATTCCTCTGTCAGTGTGTCCTGGGTGCATATCTTTCTAGCACGGTCAAACAAGGTCCGTACTAAGCCCCGTTTGTACTGGACAGGTGTGAAGCTCTGAAAATTCAGGTATTGGCCAGTCCATGTTCCTTTGCGATACACCGATCTTTGAATTGTGCCATCTGCTCTACGTCTCATTAGAATATCTAGGAACGGTAACGCTTCGTTGTGTTCGTGTTCCATAGATAGAGAGATGTTTTTATGCGTCTTGTTCATTGTGGCCTGAAACGATGTTGTTTGTAGCTCGTCTGTGGTGATAATTAGTATATCGTCCACATAACGACGGTAAAAGGCCAAGTTGTTGATGTCTGAGGATCTTTTTTCTTCTAAATGTGCCATGAAGATGTCTGCTAGAATAGAACCAAGAGGACTCTCCATGGCCACTCCGTCAATTTGGCGGTATGACTTAGTTGGAAAATTGAATTGTATGTTGGCGGTACATAGTCATACATGTTAGTCAGCTTAAAAATACCGTGGTAGATAAGTGGCATTACTGTACGAATATGTGTATATTTCAACTTGAAGGATTTATCTAGTTAATTCACGTATGTTGTGTGATTTCTTCAGTAGGTACCTGACGAGATGCAGCGAAATATGCCAGGCAATAAATCGTGCAATCTATTGTTTGTGTCTTCGTTATTCAAAAATGAGGAATGTTCTCAAGAACAACTAACATACGAGGAATGTTCTCAAGAACAACTGACATGTGAAAAATGTTCTTTACAACAACTGACATGTGAGGAGTGTTCTCAAGAACAACTAACATATGAGGAATGTTCTCAAGAACAACTAACATATGAGGAATGTTCTCAAGAACAACTAACATATGAGGAATGTTCTCAAGAACAACTAACATATGAGGAATGTTCTCAAGAACAACTGACATGTGAGGAATGTTCTCAAGAACAACTAACATGTGAGGAATGTTCTCAAGAACAACTGACATGTGAGGAATGTTCTCAAGCACAACTAACATATGAGGAATGTTCTAAAAAACAACTGAAATGTGAGGAATGTTCCAAGAACAACTAACATGTGAGGAATGTTCTCAAGAACAACTGACATGTGAGGAATGCTCTCAAGAACAACTAACATATGAGGAATGTTCTCAAAAACAACTGACATGAGAAGAATATTCTCTAGAACACCTGACATGTGAGGAATGTTCTCAAGAACAACTGACATGTGAAAAATGTTCTCTAGAACAACTGACATGTGAGGAATGTTCTCAAGAACAACTGGTATGTAAGGAATGTTCTCAAGAACAACTGACATGTGAAAAATATTCTCTAGAACAACTGACATGTGAAGAATATTCTCAAGAACAACTGGTATGTAAGGAATGTTCTCAAGAACAACTGACATGTAAAAAATGTTCTCTAGAACAACTGACATGTGAGGAATGTTCTCAAGAACAACTTGTATGTAAGGAATGTTCTCAAGAACAACCAGCATGTGAGGAAAGTTCTCAAGAACAACTGACATGTGAGGAATGTTCTCAAGAACAACTGGTATGTAAGGAATGTTCTCTAGAACAACTAGTCTGTGAGGAATGTTCTCAAAAACAACCAACATGTGAGGAAAGTTCTCTAGAACAACTGACATGTGAGGAATGTTTTCAAGAACAACCAACATGTGAGGAATGTTTTCAATAACAACTGGTATATACGGAATGTTCTCTAGAACAACTAGCATGTGAGGAATGTTCTCAAGAACAACCAACATGTAAGGAAAGTGCTCAAGAACAACTGACATGTGAGGAATGTTCTCAAGAGAACAACTGGTATGTAAGGATTGTTTTCTAGAACAACTAGTATGTGAATAATGTTCTCAAGAACAACCAAAATGTGAGGAAAGTTCTCAAGAAGAACTCAATGTGGGAAATATTCTCAAGAACAACTGGTATGTAAGGAATGTTCTTTAGAACAACTAGTATGTGAGGAATGTTCTCAAGAACAACCAACATGTGAGGAAAGTTCTCAAGAACAACTGACATGTGAGGAATGTTCTCAAGAGAACAACTGGTATGTAAGGATTGTTTTCTAGAACAACTAGTATGTGAATAATGTTCTCAAGAACAACCAACATGTGAGGAAAGTTCTCAAGAAGAACTGAATGTGGGGAATATTCTCAAGAACAACTGGTATGTAAGGAATGTTCTTTAGAACAACTAGTATGTGAGGAATGTTCTTAAGAACAACCAACATGTGAGGAAAGTTCTCAAGAACAAATGGCATGTTGGTAATTTCTTTAACAACAACCAACATGTGAGGAATGTTCTCAAGAACAACCAGCATGTGAGGAAAGTTCTCAAGAACAACTGACATGTGAGGAATGTTCTCTAGAACAACTGACATGTGAGGATTGTTCTCTAGAACAACTGACATATGAAGATAAAATCGAAGCTATAGAAATATAGACTAAAGGGAAGAATATTATGATAGGAGAATAAAACAACTTATTACAGAAACTGGGATTTAAGAAAACTGCTGAAGGGAATGAAGGCCAGAAAATTAAGGTATATCGGCCGTATAAAAGGGTAGGACCTCTAGTTAAAGGATATGTTTGGGGTACAGTTGGTTGGAAAGCATGGAAGAGGAGCAATATAGTTGAGTGAACATCAACATCGGATGGCCTTGAAGAAGCATTTATGAACGCACCATGACGATATGGGACATAGGAGGGCACATGACCTACTTGGGCCGAATTCCAGCATGTCCGTGCGTGTTGTGCTGAATCGTGATCAGGTTACATTCTATTATGTTTCCCAGGATGTGAAGTTTCAGAACCGGTAAGGCACAGCCCGCAGGTTTAAATGCATAGAAGTTGCCGTGAAGTTGGAACAGCGACTAATTTAACTAACTTACTGTCTGAAGCTTCATACATCTGTTTTTCATCTTTGCTGTCATTACCATGAGCTAGTCCTACTGATAACAGTCAGCTATCTTCCCGTCTGCCTGGCTGTCATCGTCTTGCTCATGTCTAGGTATGTGAGCTCGGGTTCACACAGGTAACAATAACTCCGTTAAATATAATATCTAACATTTATTGTAGTTCACTATACTGTGCATTGGCGCTGAGTTGCATATCACAGAGATTTAACATCATCACACATAGTTATCACAAACATCCTAGCAAACTATCTAGCATATGGTCTATGAACCCCAAATACACATGGGTTTAATCTATTAATCTATTGAGTCCCTCTAAGGCAGGCCCTGTTGCCTCTCTGATGGTCCGTCTGTCCTCTGACGGTCCACACGTGTCCCAATCCGACACGGGTGGTAACTCTGTCCGAGTTCCTCGTGGACCCCGCAATAGGCGGGCCACATCAGTGTCCACGGGACAGTGGACTCAATGACCAGTCCTTCGAGAAGGCTCTAGATTACTCTGGCCTTCGAGTGACTGACTTCTTTCCCTTGGGCGGGAGTTGTAGCCCTTTGACTCATGTCTATAAATGTGAGTCTGTGACAAGATTCCCCCCTCTCCCCCGATCTGATGGGTTGTTATAAGGTAATTAGATCTGCTCTAATTCTGTCACAGAATCATATAAAGTCGGTGTTTGTAGTTTGGTGGACAGTAACCTGGTAACCTACACACTGGCATCAAAACTCATGTATTCTCCCATACACCACTTCTCTGATTTGGTGAAGAGATCACTCTCTCTCCTGTGTCCTTAAAAATGCTTATCTGACCGAAGTTACGTGACGTTTACTAGTTGTGTTTACAACCCGTCCTTCTCATAGTACCCCACTGATACCAAGACAATTAACCTCTGTATTAAAGAGGATTAACAAGACCGAAATCCTGGCTAATTAAGTACACCTTCAAATCTTGATCTGTGAGTGCATTTCAATACATTTTTACTCTCGTATGTTGTATAATGCCAAATATGTAGTTACGTTGTTATTTTATCCCCTCAGACTACATGTGTCCCTGTTGGCTTGTTAGTGTGTTGACTAATAAGTTGCTGCTTCTAATAAAGTGACTGTATTTTAAATTGATAGTGTTCAGTTTTAAGGTTTGTGTAAAGTGTGTGCTGAATGTGTGGGTTATTTCCAAGCGTCACGAGTTGGGATAACCTTAATCATGAATTACTCCTATGTGTGCAATACATGATCAGGCATTCCAAGCAGTGGTGCTTAGATGTAGTATCCTAAAACCTAAACTATGAATATTAACCTAACTAATAAACATGTATCAACAATTTAGACAAGTAATACAATTTACATGAAAGACGCAGACAAATTAAAATAAATACGTTTTGCGTACAATTTGTCCGCTCAGTATATCGTTCTCTCATTTAATCCATCCACTCTGTCATTCACTCATCTTTCATTCCAAATAGTATTTGGTTAAAATATATAATTAAAGTTGAGGTAAGTATTATTGCCCTTAGAAAAAATGGAATAGGCGATCTTTTCCCTTTAAGAAAATACGTACGATGACTCAAAAATGGGTTATAATTTACACAGAGACAATTGCATAGGAAGGTTATTTATCCTATTAATGGAACTACCTGTAATATTATGGTAGAATATGTACAAATTACAGGTTAACACATTTTATATACAAAATTCAATGCAAATATAATACATATTTAATATTTAATTAATTAATTAAGTAACTAAATCCAACGATGATGTGCGCGTTGTCCTCCTGTTGTTAGCGTGTCGTGTGCCATGAATGTTACAAGTTAGTATGGCTGTATCTTGAGTGTTGTAGTCGACGTAGTTCTGTTTCGGCTGTTTGCAAAGTCTCGTAGCAACAGCAAGTATGGAATGTTCTCAATGTTGCGTATAAAGTGTTCTTACAGTTTTCAGAGTGAGTTCACAGGTTGAAATCATTACACTATTAATGTCTCTCGCTCGGATCGTTCTAGAGCTTGGGCAATTGATAGTATAGCTCTTCACGTATAGTTCATAAAGTATGACTCTTAAAGTTTCATGTTCGTGGGTGTCATAAGTAACTTATTTACTGAGGTGTTATTACTATTCAATGGGAGTTCTCTAGCAGGTGTAGAGTTACACTGTTAGATGACACAGACTAAAAATATCACAGTTTCTAGTATGGCGAATGGTCGATGTGCTAAATGTTATTCTACTGGCGCATTCGTTTGCCATGATAATAGGTCAGCAATAATGTTGTCAGTGCCTCTGATATGGCGGATTTCGAAGTCGAAATCTTGAAGAAGAAGACACCATCTTTGTAAAAGGGGGGCGTTGGAAAAGGGTTTTCGGGGGGGGGCACCT
>JACEFZ010025159.1:0-35302 GCA_014155875.1 Cepaea nemoralis | reverse complement strand
TTTTTATCCCCAAAGAGCTGTCCAATATGTAGTTAATATCCATCAGAATAGCGCTTGGGGTCAGTGGGACACTCAAGCTCCCCCACCACGGCAAGGTGGTGACACATCGGGGGAGGCTGTCCATATTAAGTGTTCCTTGCCATCACTCCGACTTCAGAGGTAGAAAAAAAGTGTGTTGAAGTGCTACGTAGTACCTGTGCTTTTGTGTAGACGTGAAGCGTGGACAATGAGCAGACAAGCTGAAATAAAAACATTTGATGGCTGTGGAAATGTGGTTTCTGGGGAAAATGCAAAGAATACCATGGACAGACAGAAAAACCAACGAGCAAGTCCTACAAGAAACATATGAAAATCATAAACTGATTAGAGAAATTAGATGTAGACAGTTTTGGTCATGTTTATGAGAAGAAATAAATTGGAGAACTTGGTGACAACTGGCAAGATCGAAGGGAAGAGAACAGGGGGAAGGCAGAGAAGTAAATACCTGGATGGCTTGGCTACGTGGCATGGTTGAGACAGGAACACTGAGCTGATCCACGACTCAGGTAATTGAGTGAGATGGTGAAAATACAAAGAATACCATGGACAGCCAGAAAGACCAATGAACAAGTCCTTCAAAAAACAAATGAAGATCGTAAACTGATTAGAGTCATTAGACGTAGACAGTCACAATTTTTTGGGAATGTTATGAGAAGAGATGATCTGGAGAACTTGGTGACAACTGGTAAGATCGAGGGGAACAGACCAAGGGGAAGACCTAGAAGGAAGTACCTGGATGGCTTGGCCTTGCGGCATGGTCGAGACAGAAACTCGGAGCTGATCCACGACTCTGGTGATCGAGTGAGATGGCAGAACATGACCGGCCACGCTTACCGGCATGGCACATGATGGATGGATGGAGTATGCACCTACCGAGATGCAGCTAACAATGCCAGGCAATAAATTTCGCAACATATTGTTTGCAGCTTCTGTATTTAAATTCACCATGTGTCTATAATGTGTCTATACCTCGCCTTTCAGCTGTTAATAACATTAGTTTATTTAGTCGACGGATCAACATCACGGCACACGGGTGTAACCCATAAGTGCTCCGTTCTACTCTTAACTCGAGCCCGAGTCCGGAGAATCTCAGCTCAATGCACGACCGGCGATGATCCTGAAATACTTTGAGTAGATTTTACACTCCAAATTTTGCCCGGGCTGCGCCGTTAGGCTATTTCGATTTCTAACTGCCAAGGGATTTTTTACGTGCGCAACAATACACACCGGCGTCCGATCTCACTACCCAGAGACCAGGGGAAATTTTGTTACTAGATGTCCACGTGAAAAAATCCCGGCCCTCACCGGGGCTTGAACCCGGGACCTCCAGCACTCGAGGTGGACACTATATCTCCAGACCACTCATCCCCCCATAGGTTTTCTCAACGTGTGTCTATCCAGTGGCAGCGTCTTTTCTTCACCTCATGGTTGACTGATCCGTGCTGATGGAAAATATATTGCCAAATAGGACCTCTTATTTGGAAAAGGTCACTAATCATTGAATGTAAGAAATAGAGTGCTGAAATACTAATAATACTATATAGAACCCGTTTTGTTGTATGGCAATGAATCTTGAAATGAACAAATTAGGAAGAACTAGGAAGCAACAGAGATGTGATTCCTGAGACGAGTGTTGCGACTTCCTTGGACTGCTAAAGTAACTAAGAACGAATACTGTACCTGAAAAAGGCCAATGAAAATAGAACATTATTTATATACAACAGTGGTTCTCAACCTTTTTTGGCCCGTGCCCCCCCCCCCTTTTCATCATATTTTAAAGACGTCATTCCCCCATTTCGTATTTCCTCCCTGTAGCGAAACGCCAGTGGGCCATGTCCTTATGTATTCTGTTATTCTTGGTAAACAAGGGGAACCGGCTTTCGGAAGCTCTCAGTTCTTTATTCGCTCAATTCTCCATGAAAGATGGTTCTTTGGGTTATCTTCATACCACAATCTTTACATGGAGCGAGTATATATTTGTCTTTCCTTTCGGGTAGTCCCGAAGGCGCGCCTTGCGTCAAATGTGCACTGGTGCGGCTACTGGTCAATTGATGCCGGGCAAACAAGTACCGTTTGCAAGTTGCAACTTGTCAAAGTTAATTAAAGATAACGACAGAAGTGCAACTACTACTAAGACATTTTTAAAGGTAAACTTGGGTTGTGGGTGGTCCAGACAGACCTGGACTTATAAATGTATTTTGTCTCAAAGGGGAAGATGAATTGGCGAAAAAGCCAATCATAACCAATGAGAGTTGGTTGACCGTTGGCAATCTAAATGGGCGTCTTGTTCTTGGCATAGCCCGGGGAAGTGAAACGGAACAATATATCTCCCCAGAGGATTTCATTTGTTCTTGGGCGTCAGATGAGCTGTTGCTATCTTTCTGTCTACGGCTTGAATTGGGCATCTGGTCATCTTTCTGTGGAATATCATCATTGGATAGCTATAGTAATCTATGATCTATCTTCTTGAGCCAGAAGAGGCTAGTCACAGGGAACTATCTCTTTCGTCTGTCACTCGATAGGATGATGTCGGGAAGAGAATGGCCTTCTCTATCTCATTGAGAGAACCTGCATTCCTCTAAATCTATGTGTTCTGTGAGGCACTACCGGTACCTTGCGGCGACAGCTCAGACAAGAGCAGCGGCCGGAGGGGTTAGTATCTTCTTTCCTAGTCTTGCGGGGAATGGGGAACTACACTGCGGTGCCCATACAACCCCAATACTATACTATTAGTTAAGGGGGAGAAACACAAAGCTTACTCGGCGCACCACACCACAAGATCTTGCGGGTGAGAAAGGCATGATTTGCAAGTGAGAGGGAAGCATGGAAATGATTGTGCCAAATCATAATAAAGGCTTGGTATGAATGTGGAGAGTGTGTCGTGTGGGCAAAAAGACAACAGGACTTCGTCCAGCTGGAGGTCTCCTCAAGCCCGGACGTGGTCAATCCAGGGGCCACCTGACAGGTCAGGCCCAGTCATTCAGGTATTAATAATAGTGTATTTGTGTGATACATGAGTCAGCCCAGTCGCTCAGGTTTTGTTTGTCATCTCCAGGGTCCTCTTCTATGAGAAGTGAATATGTCTTCTAACGGACATTATCACCAGTGCTTCTAGGCTAACGCCAATATGTCCGACGAGGCCAACTCAAGGTTTGGTGTGCTTAACTCTGAGACAGATGGCAAGGTCAAGGTCGTGAGGCAAGGACATTTTGCATGACTGGTGCATTGCCGGTTTTTTTTCAACAATATACGCCTGAGAGCAGTTGTTGTCTGGAGGGAGCCTAAGAGTGATTTTCTGGCATACCCATTTTATAACCAGACATTAAAAGGCACCCATCCATATCCCTCCACGAACACCTCACCGTATCTGCAACCGTAAAGCTTTTCATAGGTCAGTGAAGACCTGGTGCCGAATTAATTCATGTGGCAATGAACAGAAGTCCTCAACACACCAGTCGCTTGGATTCTACAAAAGCCTGTGGATTCTACAACCAGTTGCTGGAGAAGGAAGGAGATTCTGACATCTTTGGTGAGATATATCTGGACAGATCAGACAGTATCTGAAGCTGGATGTGTGACTGTGGTGACTGGAGGCTCTGTGTCAAAACTTTACCAGTGTAGTGTCTGTGTAGATCTATATGTTTATCTGCCTTTATGTGTTCCTGTGCTGTTCTTGATTAGGTTAATAAAATTACTTCCAAGTTGTTCTGACGACTGCCAATGTTATTTATGTGTCAGCCAGAAGAACACTGCAGGAAATAGGGTCCCTAGGTCGAAAGGAAGCGTGACAGTGAGTCCAGGGAAAAACGGAGGAGGGTTGGCAGGTAAAGACCTATCCCAGCCAGGGCTATAGAAGATTAATTAAACATTGTGACCGGGCTATTTGGGACCCTCCACGTAGCTTGTTACAATTTCTGGGGGCTCGTCCCGGGATATTTGAAATCCTGGTGGAGTTCTGGCTGATTTAGTGATAGGGGGACAGATATCCTTGTTTTCTATCAATAGGTTCTGCCTACCGTGCCTGGCTATTGTCTATACTCTTCCTGACACAGACTGACCGACATACGACGTGTTGTGGTCGTGTAATGTAACTTGTTGTGTATTTGTGAGGGCAGGTGAATAGACAATTACCTCTTCCCTTACCCTCTGAGTTTAAGATGGCATCAGCTGGGTTTAATGTCGCTGACGTACAGGCTACAGGGCGTGAAATGGGTTATGATGGAGCGGAGTTACAGAAATATGTGCAGGAGGTGGAAAGAGACTACAGACAGGCTGTGCGCGAAGCCAAGAGGATTGAGGCGGAGGCTGAAGTTAGGAAGATGGAGGCCGAGCAGGCAGTCAGAGACCATGAGTTCCGTATGAGAGAGCTGGAGCTGAAAGCTCAAACTGCCAAGGAAAGAGACGGTGCAGTGGGAGACACAGTTCTCCCTGACTCAACAACTTCTGGTGGCGGTCCATACCAGGCAATGAAGTTCCCATTGCTCCCGTTCGATGAACACAAAGATAAGATCGACCAGTATCTTCACAGATTTCGGTCGATGCTTTGGCTATGGGATTGGAACGAGGGAAATGGAACTTGAAACTCTCACAGGGCCTGAGGGGGACCGCGTACGAGGTCTATTCTAGGTTGCCACCTGGTATGGAGAATGACTATGAAGCTCTGGAGAAAGCACTATTGAAAAGGTTCCAGATGACAGCTCATACTTATCGACAACAGTTCAGAAAGTCGAAGAGAGAGCCAGGAGAGATGTTCGCAGCCTACAGTGTCAGACTGAAGTCTTACCTTTTGAAGTGGATGTCATTAGCTGGATTTGCTAACGACTATGAAAGTTTGGAAGAATTGGTGGTCGTGGACCAAATGAAGAGAATGATGCCTAAGCCATTGCAAACCTTCTTGCTTGAAAATGGAGCAGAAAGGTTAGACCTAGTCAACACGTTGGCGGAAAGGTATGTGCTAGCTCATGGGGATAATGGGGAATTGTCAAAACCCAATCCCCGACCACCAGACACATGGTCTGGAAAGAAGAAGAACCCTAAAACAGCTCACACTAAGAAGGAGGATCCTTTCGATAAAGTTCCTATTAAGAAACCCTCTGGTAAGAGTCCACCTGGATCTCCTAAAAGAAAGTGGAGTGAAAAGTGGTGCGCCTATTGCAAATCTCCCACACACAATACGGTTGATTGCCGGCGTAAACAGAAAGACTCTCACTATGCTGCTTGTCTTGTAGAAACCGGGGAAGGGTCTCACAAGGAGGTAGAAGGGAGGGATCTTGGGAACAAAGATTTAGAAAAACCACCAGTAGTAGAAACGGTACTTGTGAACGGTCAACCAGTTGAGTGTCTCTACGACACCGGTCTGCAGTTTGAGGCTGTAATTTCATCACACTTAGTGAGTCCAGAGCAGCTAACCGGAGAATCTATTGAGATTCAAACGGCGACAAAGAGTGCGGTAGCGATGTCTCTTCCAATTGCGAAGGTGGACATCAAATCAAAATATGTTACCGGCACTATACAGGCAGCCGTTCTGCTAGATCCAATCTTCCCAATGATCTTGGGTTGTCGCTACGTCTTTCTAGGGATTCCAACCGAACGTAGGAGCGATGCAAACCAGATCTCAATCGGAGGATGAGCAGACGCCGGCCTTGATCGTGAATCCCTTGCCTGGGGAGTTACGAGCTGCTCAAAGCCAGGATGCTACTTTGCAACCTTGCTTCAACCAGTTGCCAAAAAGTTCTGACCCACCAAGACGGGGTCAGTATTATATGAAGAATCGGTTACTGTACCGGAGAGCCGGAGTGGAGGAACACCAGCATGGACAGCTGGTAGTTCCTAAGGCCTATCGGGAACAGCTTCTTCATATGGGACACACCATTTCTTTCAGTGGACATATGGGTGTCGGGGCAACTCTCCAGCGCATTTCCTGCCATTACTACTGGCCAGGGATGACTGGAGACGTGCGTAGGTACGTCAAGTCGTGCCCAGAGTGCCAGCGAGTGGCACCAAAACACTGGACAGCTCCGGTAGTCCTGGGAGACATGCCTATTATGAACTCTCCTTTCGAGAGAGTGGCCATCGATCTTGTTGGTCCTCTTCCTAGGACTAGGAAGAGGAATAAGTACATTCTCACGATGGTGGATTGCTGTTCCATGTGGGGTGAGGCGATACCTTTGGCCACAATCGACTCTAAGCGAGTGGCTGATGCACTGATGGAGACCTTTACTAGGTTGGGGTTTCCCAACCAGATCCTAACGGACAATGGGTCTCAGTTCTGTGGTAAGCTGATGGAAGAAGTCTTTCGTATCTTCCAGACTAACCACATTCATACCAGCCCGTATCACCCTCAGTCTAATGGGCAAGTAGAGAGGTTTAATGGTACCTTGATGACCATGCTTCGGAAGCTGGCACAAGAGAAACCAGACAGATGGGATGAGTATATCTCGGCCGCCTTGTTCGCCTATCGGGAGGTTCCCCATGGGTCGACCGGGTTGCCACCAGCCACTCTACTATTCGGGAGGCCAATCAAGGGTCCCTTAGAAGCCTTATTGAGATGTTGGACAGAGGAGGAAACTTCTGAAGAAGCTGTATCCTCTTATAAATACGTCGACGAGTTAAAGGAAAAACTCCAGACGGGTGGGCTTTGGCAGCTCAGAATCTGAGGGCGGCCAGAAAGAGACACGCGGCCTACTACAATAGAAGGACGAAAGATAGGTCTCTTAAGGTGGGGGATCGGGTTCTGTTGTTACTTCCAGTAGGTTCCAATAAACTCGAGATTGGTTGGCAGGGGCCGTTCCCGGTGGAAAGGGTTGTGTCCCGCACCAACTATGCCATCCGGATCAGGGGGAAATCCAAAATCTTCCACATTAACCTTCTCAAAAGTTTGAAGAACGATCTGATGGTACTTCTCTCCCACTCATGACTATGGCGGTCGCGATGGAAACTGAATCGGGCGAAGACGCGGATCGGGGTTATCCATTACACCCTGGGGAAACCTATAGGGATGTCCATATAAATCCTGATCTGTCGGCGGAAGAAACAGACCGTGTCATCCGGTTGTTAGAGTCCCATCAGCAAATTCTTACCGATCGGCCAGGGCGGACAGGGTTGGTCGAGTTTGATATGACTCTGACTACCCAAGACCCAGTTCGCCAGAAAATATATCCAGTACCCTTTTCGAAAGAGAAGGCCCTGGAAACTGAAATCCAGAAGCTTCTGGACGATGACATCATCACTCCTTCGACTTCTCCTTATAATGCCGGGGTTGTCTTGTTGAGGAAGCCAAGCGGGGAGCACCGCTTATGTATTGATTACAGGCATTTAAACAGTTGTACGACATTCCAAGTTGAGCCGTTACCAAACACAAATCAACTGTTTGCCAGATTAAATAGGGCAAAGTACTTCTCAAAAATTGATTTAAGCCGGGGATATTATCAGATCCCTGTGAAACCTGAGGTTCGGCCAATGCTCGCTTTCAGTACTCCGAGCGGCCATTACGAATTTAAGGTGATGCCTTTTGGGCTGAGCAATGCGCCCAGTGTGTTCACACGCATGATGAGAAAGTTATTAGACCCTTTAAGGGATCCTTCTGTTGTCTCGTTTATGGATGATATTCTCATCGCGTCTGACAATATGAAAGATCACCTGAAATCCTTGGAAAAGATCTTCATAAGATTGAAAGAGGAGGGGTTAACCGCCCGTCCAGCCAAATGCATGATTGGCTATCAATCCTTGGAATTTCTGGGACACACTATTACCCCAGGGGGACTGGTACCGGAAGAAAAGAATATTGAGAAGGTCCGTCTCGCACCCCGTCCTAAGTCCAAAAAAGATGTTAGGTCTTTCTTGTCTTTGTGTGGGTTTTACCAGAAATTTATTCCGAGGTTCAACGAAATTGCGGCGCCGTTAACTGAGACCCTGAAGAAAGGATCACCAGATCTTATAGTCTGGACCCCGAGCTGTGAAGAAGCTTATGGGAAGCTGAAACAGGCTTTGGTGGATAGGCCAGTCCTGCAACTCCCAAATTTGGAGAAAACGTTTGTTCTGAGAACCGACGCGAGTAACATAGGGATTGGGGCAACTCTGTTGCAGGAAGGGCGAGATAATCCTTCGGTGCTGTGTCCGGTGGCATATGCCAGTCGAAAACTGTTACCCGCCGAACGGAATTACTCCACCGTCGAACGGGAATGTCTAGCTCTAGTGTGGGCGGTACAGAAATTTCAACCTTATCTGTATGGAGTCCAGTTCAAAGTGCAATCCGACCATCAACCTCTGACGTTCTTGGCAACTTCTAAGAAATTGAACGCGAGGTTAATGAGATGGTCATTGCTCCTACAACCGTATCAGTTCACGGTCGAATACATCCCCGGAAGGGAGAATGTGGGAGCAGATTTCCTATCACGGCATCCTATGGTTGAATGTGAGGGTGGGGTCATTCGAACAGAACCACTGACAGTAGAAAGTCGTCGGGTTCGACTTTCTTAAGAGGGGGCCTATGTAGCGAAACGCCAGTGGGCCATGTCCTTATGTATTCTGTTATTCTTGGTAAACAAGGGGAACCGGCTTTCGGAAGCTCTCAGTTCTTTATTCGCTCAATTCTCCATGAAAGATGGTTCTTTGGGTTATCTTCATACCACAATCTTTACATGGAGCGAGTATATATTTGTCTTTCCTTTCGGGTAGTCCCGAAGGCGCGCCTTGCGTCAAATGTGCACTGGTGCGGCTACTGGTCAATTGATGGCCGGGCAAACAAGTACCGTTTGCAAGTTGCAACTTGTCAAAGTTAATTAAAGATAACGACAGAAGTGCAACTACTACTAAGACATTTTTAAAGGTAAACTTGGGTTGTGGGTGGTCCAGACAGACCTGGACTTATAAATGTATTTTGTCTCAAAGGGGAAGATGAATTGGCGAAAAGCCAATCATAACCAATGAAGAGTTGGTTGACCGTTGGCAATCTAAATGGGCGTCTTGTTCTTGGCATAGCCGGGGAAGTGAAACGGAACAATATATCTCCCCAGAGGATTTCATTTGTTCTTGGCGTCAGATGAGCTGTTGCTATCTTTCTGTCTACGGCTTGAATTGGGCATCTGGTCATCTTTCTGTGGAATATCATCATTGGATAGCTATAGTAATCTATGATCTATCTTCTTGAGCCAGAAGAGGCTAGTCACAGGACTATCTCTTTCGTCTGTCACTCGATAGGATGATGTCGGGAAGATAATGGACTTCTCTATCTCATTGAGAGAACCTGCATTCCTCTAAATCTATGTGTTCTGTGAGGCACTACCGGTACCTTGCGGCGACAGCTCAGACAAGAGCAGCGGCCGGGAGGGGTAGTATCTTCTTTCCTAGTCTTGCGGGGAATGGGGAACTACACTGCGTGCCATACAACCCCAATACTATACTATTAGTTAAGGGGGAGAAACACAAAGCTTACTCGGCGCACCACACCACAAGATCTTGCGGGTGAGAAAGGCATGATTTGCAAGTGAGAGGGAAGCATGGAAATGATTGTGCCAAATCATAATAAAGGCTTGGTATGAATGTGGAGAGTGTGTCGTGTGGGCAAAAAGACAACAGGACTTCGTCCAGCTGGAGGTCTCCTCAAGCCCGGACGTGGTCAATCCAGGGGCCACCTGACAGGTCAGGCCCAGTCATTCAGGTATTAATAATAGTGTATTTGTGTGATACATGAGTCAGCCCAGTCGCTCAGGTTTTGTTTGTCATCTCCAGGGTCCTCTTCTATGAGAAGTGAATATGTCTTCTAACGGACATTATCACCAGTGCTTCTAGGCTAACGCCAATATGTCCGACGAGGCCAACTCAAGGTTTGGTGTGCTTAACTCTGAGACAGAGGCAAGGTCCAGGTCGTGAGGCAAGGACATTTTGCATGACTGGTGCATTGCCGGTTTTTTTTTCAACAATATACGCCTGAGAGCAGTTGTTGTCTGGAGGGAGCCTAAGAGTGATTTTCTGGCATACCCATTTTATACCAGACATTAAAAGGCACCCATCCATTATCCCTCCACGAACACCTCACCGTATCTGCAACCGTAAAGCTTTTCATAGGTCAGTGAAGACCTGGTGCCGAATTAATTCATGTGGCAATGAACAGAAGTCCTCAACACACCAGTCGCTTGGATTCTACAAAAGCCTGTGGATTCTACAACCAGTTGCTGGAGAAGGAAGGAGATTCTGACATCTTTGGTGAGATATATCTGGACAGATCAGACAGTATCTGAAGCTGGATCTGTGACTGTGGTGACTGGAGGCTCTGTGTCAAAACTTTACCAGTGTAGTGTCTGTGTAGATCTATATGTTTATCTGCCTTTATGTGTTCCTGTGCTGTTCTTGATTAGGTTAATAAAATTACTTCCAAGTTGTTCTGACGACTGCCATGTTATTTATGTGTCAGCCAGAAGAACACTGCAGGAAATAGGTCCCTAGGTCGAAAGGAAGCGTGACAGTGAGTCCAGGGAAAACGGAGGAGGGTTGGCAGGTAAAGACCTATCCCAGCCAGGGCTATAGAAGATTAATTAAACATTGTGACCGGGCTATTTGGGACCCTCCACGTAGCTTGTTACACTCCCTAAAAATTCCCCTCTGCCCCTACACAGTAGGCCTATCGTAATAATTGAAGCTAAATTTAATAGCACATACTAAACAAAGTCTAGACATCTACATAAAGCGTGATTTGCGGATCTACTTACGTTATAAAATGAATTTCAGAAGGGTAATAGATACAGAACTGTAAAGTGTGAAGGGAAAAACAACATCAAGTAATCGGTTCTTGTAATTTGTATTTACGCAGTTTAGAAATAATCTTCATTCCCCCCTGGAAACCCTAAAATTTCCCCCTGGGGGGGGGGGGGGGATTCCCCACCGGTTGAGAACCACTGATATACAACAATAAGAAAGAGGCACACAGCTTTCTTTGGCTATATGATGAGAAAAGAGGTATAGTAGAACATCGCGACAATTGGAAAGATCATGGAGAAGAGAGGCAGAGCCGACCAAGAGGAATTATGCTGGATTGATTGAGATGGTGGTATGTCATCAGCAGAGTTGATCTGGACCATTAAAGATCGAGATCTGTAGAGTCTTAAACGCCTGCTCTAGTTGGCATGGTAGATGATGATGATGAATAATCTGTTGCTCTCAGTCGCTTGCTGGCGGTCTCGAGTCACCTTGTGCACATGACTACCTCTGCCGTGGGAGGCTGCTGCCATGGAGCACCTATTTACGCTGTTTCTCTGATTCTCTATTGAACCAAACATGACTACAAGAAGCAAATGAAAACCGTAAACTGATTAGAGAAATTACTAATTAGATTAGAGTATTTGGACACGTTGTGAGAAGAAATAAATTGGAGAACTTGTTGACAACTGGCAAGATTGAGGGGAAAAGAACAAAGGGAAGACATAGAAGTAAACACCAAGATAGCTTGACCACATGGCATGGTCAAAACAAGAACACAGAGCTGATCCATGACTCTGGTGATCGTGTGAGATACCGAATATCTTGACCACGCTTGTCGGCACGGCACGTGATGGTGATGGTGATGATGATGATTTCCCAGTGTTGCTCCGTGTACAGAACCGTACCCAATCCAATATGGTGGCACGAGTCCGCCGTGTCTTGATGTTTTGTTTCAAACGATGAACAACATTTTGCAGAGTAAAGTTCTGGTAACACAAACGAATGCTTTATAAGATAAATGCATCTTAATCTAGAACGGTATGTATTAATAGAAATTGTATTGTTTTTTGGCTGTGTCTGTTATCACTTTTTTTTAAATGTTGCATTCAATAACAATATATATTATATAGCATGAACCATCAGATTTTTAAATTTGAGTATTTTCTAATGGGACCACCACCAAAAGATAGGCCTTGAGAAACCGAATCTAATGGTACCAAGATGATGCATGTATGTCAATTAGAAGCGAAGATATGCAACTTTGAGTGTCGAGATCATTAACGCAGAAATTGACACAAAAGATCTCTTCTGCACATCTTTTTTTCGTGTCCGAACCAAGGTCATGGCAGAAGTTATCAAAACTAGAGTAGTTTGTTTATTTTTAAACGAACATCCTAGCAACCATACACGAACATCCTAGCAACCATACATCATTGCGATCGGTGTAGCGAAGCCTAACCGCTCATGTCATCTATTTTTATAGGGTGAACCATCAAATTTTTAAATTTGAGTATTTTCTAATGGGACCACCACCAAAAGATAGGCCTTGAGAAACCGAATCTAATGGTACCAAGATGATGCATGTATGTCAATTAGAAGCGAAGATATGCAACTTTGAGTGTCGAGATCATTAACGCAGAAATTGACACAAAAGATCTCTTCTGCACATCTTTTTTTCGTGTCCGAACCACGGTCATAGCAAAAGTTATCAAAACTAGAGTAGTTTGTTTATTTTTAAACGAACATCCTAGCAACCATACACGAACATCCTAGCAACCATACATCATTGCGATCGGTGTAGCGAAGCCTAACCGCTCATGTCATCTATTTTTACATATGATGCAACATTATCTAATTAGCATATAAAAATGGCCGCCAATTAGTTATTATATTAATTAATTACCAAGTGCATTCTTTATATTATGTTTAAACCCTGGCACGTAATATATTGTATTATGCGGAATGATGCTACGCACATAATGGATTAATTCCTGTTTAGATAGTATGCAACATTATCTAATTAGCATATAAAAATGGCCGCCAATTAGTTATTATATTAATTAATTACCAAGTGCATTCTTTATATTATGTTTAAACCCTGGCACGTAATATATTGTATTATGCGGAATGATGCTACGCACATAATGGGATTAATTCCTGTTTAGATAGGATGCAACATTATCTAATTAGCATATAAAAATGGCCGCCAATTAGTTATTATATTAATTAATTACCAAGTGCATTCTTAATATTATGTTTAAACTCTGGCACGTAATATATTGTATTATGCGGAATGATGCTACGCACATAATGGGTTAAATCCTATTTACATATGATGTAACATTATCTAATTAGCATATAAAAATGGCGCCAATTAGTTATTATATAAATTAATTTTTGCGTTAACAATCATGACACTCAAAGTTGCATATCTTCGCTTCTAATTGACATACATGCATCATCTTGGTACCATTAGATCCGGTTTCTCAAGGCCTATCTTTTGGTGGTGGTCTCATTAGTAAATACTCACAATGAAAATCTGATGGGGCATGCTAAATAGATTTTTAACAAATAAAAACTTTTGTTATTTTTGTAGATTGGCCGTAAATCACGAGGTAGACCAAGAAGACGGTGGAGAGCGAATATATGTACAGACCTACAAGCACTTGGAATCAACGACTGGCAAGAGGAAGTCAACCAGAGAGACGAATGGAGACGGATTGTATCTACAGCAAAGAACCTCAATGGCTCGGAACGCTGAAGAAGAAGAAGAAGAGAAGAAGAAGATTGGCCAAGATATGAAAAATATTTGCAGAAAGAAATACAGAAAGACAGCATGATCGACCACAGTTGTACTCACCATTTCTTGCTGCACCTCTTGTACTCACTGTTAAAGTTAGTACATGTATATCCCTCATTGATGTTCTTCCCTGGCTCATTTGTCTCCACAATGGTTTTGACTTTTCTTACCACATCAGGTACGGAACAACCATCCACAAAGAGCAGACAAGCAATGTAGCCTTTGGGGATAGGATATGCTTCTTCGAACGCAGACAGATGGGATCTGAAATCATCACCAGTCCTTCTTGCCATCGTTCAATAGTGCAATTCTAAATATAAAATAAAAATTAAATAAATTTACGTAAACAGTAAAATTATTGTATACATTCATAATGAGAGATTATATCTTAATTTATATGATGAGACATTTGTATAAAATGGATGTCTCCTGTGTGAATTTAAAATTTATGAGATAGTCTTAAAATATTAAATTAGGTCGCTTAAAGTCGCTTAAAAGTCGACTTCATTGCACCGGGTTTTATCCCATATGGCTCGGTCTCTTTCCATAGCACGGAAAGCGTCACACAAAGCATGAACTCCGTAGCTTTTGGCGACGACCCACAGGAGTCTCCGAAACATTTAACTCGTAAACCGAAGGGTGCGGCCCGGAATCGAACCCACAACCTTCGGAGCACGAGTCAAATGGCTAGACCACTTCGCCACAGAGACTCCCAATCATAAGTATGAAACATATGAAGAAAGGAAAAACAGCTGGGCCAGATGAAATCACAGTAGAAGAATTAGAAGTATTGGGAGAATTTGGGGTATTAAGTTTAACCGAAATGCTAAATGATATTTACAACAGTGGATATTTACCAAGTGATATGGTAAAATCTGTATAGCAATAGTGTCACTAAGCTTCTATTTAGAATTATAATGAGAAGAACAAGAGCCATGAACGTCTACGCCAGCCGGCAAGGCACTTGATGATGATGATGAAGTATGATTGATATGCGTGGTGTGCCACTGCCATTGATTAGCAATGGGCAAAGTTGAGGAAACACATGTCAGCACATTTTTTTTGTTTCTGTAAAAAGTGCTGTGATCTAAGCGATGAAACTATCCGAATATGCATATAGTTGGATGCAGAATTTAAAAATGCATATAAGAACATTCTAATATTAATCCATCAATTTTAAAATAAATTTTGTACGAACATGCGAGATGGACTTGCCGCAGCCATTGATTTGCAATGGCAAAGTTGAGGAAACACATGTCAGCACATTTGTTTTGTTTCTATAAAAAGTGCTTGTGATCTAAGCGATGAAACTATCCGAATATGCATATAGTTGGATGCAGAATTTGAAAATGCATATAAGAACATTCTAATATTAATCCATCAATTTTAAAATAAATTTTGTACGAACGTGCGTGATTGACTCAAAACCGCCATTGATTAGCAATGGGCAAAGTTGAGGAAACACATGTCAGCACATTTTTTTTGTTTCTATAAAAAGTGCTGTGATCTAAGCGATGAAACTATCCGAATATGCATATAGTTGGATGCAGAATTTGAAAATGCATATAAGAACATTCTAATATTAATCCATCAATTTTAAAATAAATTTTGTACGAACGTGCGTGATTGACTCAAAACCGCCATTGATTAGCAATGGGCAAAGTTGAGGAAACACATGTCAGCACATTTTTTTTTGTTTCTGTAAAAAGTGCTGTGATCTCAGCGATGAAACTATCCGAATATGCATATAGTTGGATGCAGAATTTAAAAATGCATATAAGAACATTCTAATATTAATCCATCAATTTTAAAATAAATTTTGTACGAACATGCGAGATGGACTTGCCGCAGCCATTGATTTGCAATGGCAAAGTTGAGGAAACACATGTCAGCACATTTGTTTTGTTTCTATAAAAAGTGTTGTGATCTAAGCGATGAAACTATCCAAATATGCATATAGTTGGATGCAGAATTTGAAAATGCATATAAGAACATTCTAATATTAATCCATCAATTTTAAAATAAATTTTGTACGAACCTGCGTGATTGACTCAAAACCGCCATTGATTAGCAATGGGCAAAGTTGAGGAAACACATGTCAGCACATTTTTTTTGTTTCTATAAAAAGTGCTGTGATCTAAGCGATGAAACTATCCGAATATGCATATAGTTGGATGCAGAATTTGAAAATGCATATAAGAACATTCTAATATTAATCCATCAATTTTAAAATAAATTTTGTACGAACGTGCGAGATGGACTTGCCGCCGCCATTGTTTTTGCAATGGCAAAGTTGAGGAAACACATGTCAGCACTTTTTTTTTGTTTCTATCAAAACGGCTGCGATCTAAGCGATGAAACTATCCGAATATGCATATAGTTGGATGCAGAATTTGAAAATACATATAAAAACATTCTAATATTAACTGATCAACCTCTAAAACGTGAAATTACTGACCTTCTCACAAACGAAAACCGATTGCAAATGACAAAACAAAATTTGAACCACTTTGCACACGCACAGTGACAGTTTGACCTTTTGACAGGAAGATGAGACGGCGTTCGTGATTGGCCCCTGTTATATGAAAGTATCCAACCAGAGACATTAAAAGTAACTTTATATACATATATTTTGGGAGACCCGGTGTTGTCCTTCTGCGCATGCGCGAAAAACATTTTAAGGCTGTGTTAGTTTATCTTGGTTTCTGGGTCTCCCTAATTTTTACATATGATGTAACATTATCTAATTAGCATATAAAAATGGCCACCAATTAGTTATTATATTAATTAATTACCAAGTGCATTCTTTATATTATGTTTAAACCCTGGCACGTAATATATTGTATTATGCGGAATGATGCCACGCACATAATGGGTTAATTCCTGTTTAGATAGTATGCAACGTTATCTAATTAGCATATAAAAATGGCCGCCAATTAGTTATTATATTAATTAATTACCAAGTGCATTCTTTATATTATGTTTAAACCCTGGCACGTAATATATTGTATTATGCGGAATGATGCCACGCACATAATGGGTTAATTCCTGTTTAGATAGTATGCAACGTTATCTAATTAGCATATAAAAATGGCCGCCAATTAGTTATTATATTAATTAATTACCAAGTGCATTCTTTATATTATTCTTCTTCTTCTTCTTTCGTTCGCTTGAAATATGTCTATATCTGCAATGTCGTCTCTTGCATGAATTTAACTGTTTTTTTCAGTTCACACAGTGGTCCATAGAGTTTATCTTCCACCGTCGTCTCTCTAGGCCAGAAGGTTTGCCTAGATATGTTATATTTTGGGCAGTCTTGGAGTATGTGCTCTGCTGTCTGCGACGCCAATCCACATGTGCACATGGCTGTTTCACCAATCTTGAATTTTGTATACATGTGGTTGCGTAATCTATTGTGTCCTGTTCTGAGGCGCAGAATAATGACTTGTTCTGGTCTGTCCATAATGTGGTAGTCATCTTGAGCAGGTTTTGGTGGCTTTCTGACTGATTTGATCATTCTTTTCTTTTGGTGGTATGTAACGGGCACATCAGGCTGTTCCTCTTTGGCTCCTTCCTTAGCCAATTGATCAGCTCTGTCGTTTCCGGGTACTCCACAGTGGGATGGTATCCACTGTATGGTGACTTTATGCTGACTGCTAAGTTCAGAAAGTAGTGTCCTTAGTACTGGCAATTTCCCAGAGAGGAGCGCCTCGAGTACTGATTTTGCATCTGTTAGTAGCACCACAGGTTGTGTACCATTGCTGTTATTTAGTAATTTCTCTGTTGCTATCTTGATTGCCTCAATTTCGGCATCATAGTTATGGCAGTACTTTCCTGTCGGTACTCTGGCTGTGTCCCTAGTATTATTTGGGTATTCTATGTACACTCCCGCTCCTCCATTTCGAACAGCATTTTGTGCTGACCCATCTGTGTAGACTCGGATCCAGAGGTCCTGTGGGTATTCTTCATCAAGGAAGCTGAGAGTGGCTGTTCTGCGCTGCACACTGTTCTGTTCTTCCTTGTCAAATATTCCTCTCACTTTTGTCTGGATTTGTAATGATAGTCTATGCTCATCTTTCCATGGAGTTCGCTCTGGAATAGTTGTTAGGGGGATACCAACTGTGGGCAGATCAATGGTTTCTCTGCAGAGTCGTTTGGCCTGGTGGATAAAACTACTTCTTTTCAACCGCCCCATAGCTAGGTTTTCAAATCTGTTCTTCATAGGGTGGCCTGGCAAGCTGAGGAACTTTTCTGCTTGTATTAGCGTTTTCGTATCTCTGCGCTCACTCAGTGCCTGTGTCTTCCCCATCTTCTCCATTTCCACTATAGGGGTTGATCTCATCCCTCCTGTGGTGACTCTAAGTGCTTGATTTTGCACCTTGTCCAGCTCTTGTAGTGTGGTATTTGATGCTGAACACCACGCAGTTGACCCATATTCCAGGTGTGGTCGTATGCTCTGTTGGTAAACTTTGCTAAGTATTTTCATACTGGCTCCCCATGTGGTTCCACTTAGCTTTCTCAGGATGGCTATTTTCCTTCTGGCTTTTGCTACTGCTTTGTTGATGTGCTTTCTCCATGTCAGCTTGCCATCAAATGTTACTCCAAGGTATGTTGGTTCTTTATCTTCTCTTAGGGGTGTTCCATTTATCTGGATGATCCCTGCCTTTTGTTTTGGAGAGAGGGTAAATAGGGTGGTGCTGCACTTGTCAGTGTTTATGCTGACACACCATCTATTTGCCCATGCAGCAAATGTATCTACAGCTCTTTGTAGCAATCTGGTGGCCACTGATGCATATTCATTTGTGCTCCATAGAACCAGGTCATCGGCGTACATTGCCGCTTTAATTCCATGCGGTAGGTGAGCAACAAGATCATTGATGAAGATTAGAAAAAGTGTGGGGGACAAGACTCCGCCCTGGGGGACACCGTGGCGCAGTAGTACTTTCTTGCTCTTGAGTCCGTCTATCTGTACTCGGGCTCTTCTGTTGTGCAAGTATGCTTTCACCCATTTGTACATTCTTCCATTGACTTTGCAGTTTCTCAGTTTCTTCATCAGACCTTCTTTCCAGACTTTGTCAAAGGCTTTCTTCAGATCTATCCATGCTGCAAGCACCAGCTTCTTCTCTTGGAATGCATCCTCAATTTCTTGAGAGAGGTAGGTTGTCTGATCTTCCGTAGAGTAGCACTGCCTAAAGCCAGCCTGCTGTGGCACAAGGATGTTTTTACTTTCAATGTACCACTGCAGTCTGTGATTGATGATGCGCTCCAGTGTTTTGCAGAGACAGCTGGTGAGGCTAATTGGTCTGTAGCTAGAGGCAATGGAACCATCTTTCCCTGATTTTAGGAGGGGTATCATGATTGCTTCTCTCCAGGCTTGTGGAACACTGCCTAAGGTCCAGCTGTTATTGAAGATCTGCAACAGCTTTGTTTTGGCCTCTGTTCCTAGGTTCCTGATCATTTCATTGGAGATACCATCAGCTCCTGGTGACTTTCTCATTTTCAGTTTTGATATGGCTAGCTCCAGTTCGCTGATTGTGATGGGTGCCTCCAGAACCTCATGTACTATTTCCTTCTGTCCTGTATGTTGTCGTTTCTCTCGAATCTCTTGTTGATTCTCTGGACTAATTTTGATATTGCTATCTTGTGCGAACGAGTCCGCAAAATGGTCAGCTGCTTGCTTTCTTGTTAAGATTTTTCCATCTTTATGTAGTGCAATTTTTGAGTTTCTCCCTGTGCCCTCGTCATTAAGCTGTTTTATTAGCTTCCACAATTTCCTTGTGTCTCTTTCAAAGTTCAGAGACTCCGTTTTCTCCTGCCAGCTTTTCCGTCTAGCCTGCAGCTTGGCCCTTTGAAATTTGGCTTTTGCATGCTGGAATTTATTGTGGTGCTCTTGGCTGGGTGTGGCCTCTGCTTGCTTTCTACACACTTCAACATCATTATGCAACTGTTCCAGTTCACTACTCCAGTAGGGTTTATATTGTTTACGGGCTCCTCTTGGTACTGTTTCTCGCGCTGCCTGTAGTATGCATTTCCCAAACTCTTCAACTGCTTTATTTATGTCTTTCTCAGTGTTCAGGTTTCTAACCAGTATGCTGGTGCGATGCTTGTACATTGCCCAGTCTGCTTTCTTGTAGTTCCACCTCGAGAGGGTGCTGCTTTCACTTACAAGCTCATTTTCTACGGTTAGAAAGACTGGCCGATGGTCACTGCCACCAAGTTGTTTCCCAACAGTTCGTGTAATGTTCCACTCCAGGTCTGGTGAATGAAAAGCCAGGTCAGGTGTAGTTGAAGAGTGCCATGATCTCGAGTAGAAAGTATGTGGGTCGGACGGCTTGTTAATCAACATGAATCTATTCTCATCTTGCCAGTCTTCCAGTCTCTCTCCTCTCTGGTCCATGTGATCATAGCCCCAGCTCTGCGAGTGGCTGTTGAAATCGCCACACACAATCATTTTTTCTTTTAGTGGTAGAGTGTCCAGTGCCTGTGGGCGGTCACTTGGACAGTAGTAATTGATCAGATGTAGATCTGTATTACCTGTCTTAAGTTTAAGTGTCTGATACTCAGCCCCTTCCATGTAGACTTTGATTTGGGAAGCCATGATGTTATTTCTTACAAGGGTCAGTATCCCACCTTTTCGCCTGTTCTTTCGGTCAGATCGGTAACACTGGTAGCCTCTGATTTTGAAGGCTATATTTTCATTGAGGTGAGTTTCTTGCAAGCAACATATGCTTACTTTCTCTTTGTCCAGGATGTTTTCTAATTCAACTTTTTTGTTGCTGACTCCCTCCGCATTCCAGTGCATTATTTTAAGTCTTAGTTTAGTATGGCCAGTCGTCCTATTCTCATGTCCCCTGGCTCCACAGGACATCTGAGAAGGACCTCCAGTAGTTGGGGTTGGACCCTTTCGAGACATAGGGCCCGGCACTGCACCTGCCTGGGGGTCCAAAGCAGGGCGAGCACCATAACGATTAGCAGTAGTCGACATATTCCATTTTGCGTGATTGCGTGGCATCCTGATTTCTGTGGTGCGCCTCTTGGCTGGTTGCCTCCGTCTTCAGCACCTTTCTTTGCTAGAGCAGACTGTGGTCTCACTCGAGTGTAGATGTGTATGCGCGCACACGCCTGTCTGCGCATGCATGTCCGTGCATACACATCTAGAGCATACTGGTTATTTTCCGGCGCCAGAGACTCGCCGTCGCCCCTTCTCCTGTTAGTTTAAACAGGCCCGCCACGTGAAGGCCAGGAGTTGGACTTTTGCTGCATAGGTTATGTATTCACGAGCCATTGAGGTATTTGAGCAATGTTGGGCGCTCACCCCAACACCGCGCCTCGGCTACATACAGCAACATTTGGAACCCCAACGTTATCTAATTAGCATATAAAAATGGCCGCCAATTAGTTATTATATTAATTAATTACCAAGTGCATTCTTTATATTATGTTTAAACCCTGGCACGTAATATATTGTATTATGCGGAATGATGCTACGCACATAATGGGTTAATTCCTGTTTAGATAGTATGCAACGTTATCTAATTAGCATATAAAAATGGCCGCCAATTAGTTATTATATTAATTAATTACCAAGTGCATTCTTTATATTATGTTTAAACCCTGGCACGTAATATATTGTATTATGCGGAATGATGCTACGCACATAATGGGTTAATTCCTGTTTAGATAGTATGCAACGTTATCTAATTAGCATATAAAAATGGCCGCCAATTAGTTATTATATTAATTAATTACCAAGTGCATTCTTTATATTATGTTTAAACCCTGGCACGTAATATATTGTATTATGCGGAATGATGCTACGCACATAATGGGTTAATTCCTGTTTAGATAGTATGCAACGTTATCTAATTAGCATATAAAAATGGCCGCGAGAAGAAGAAGAAGACTGGCCACGATATGAAAAAGATTTGCAGAAAGAAATACAGAAAGACAGCATGATCGACCACAGTTGTACTCACAGTTTCTTGCTGCACCTCTTATACTCTTGAAGCCAAGCGTAGCAATTGGAGCTCTCTGCATTAAGGCATCCGAGCAATGTACCCTTTCAGAATAGGGTATCCTTCTTGGAACACAGACAGATGGGATCTGAGATCATCAGCAGTCCTTCTTTATTACAATTCTGAATATAAAATAAATGTATGTAAAAGTAATTGGGAATATTCTTCAACAAGTGAATAGGTACAATTATCTCGGAACAGTAATATCTGATGGGAGATGCCTTGAAGAGATTAGAACAAGAATCGCCATGGCAAAAGTAGCCTTTAGCAAGATGAAGTACATACTGACCAATAAAAAGATGTCAATTGAAACGAGAAAAAGAGTGTTGAGATGCTACATAGAAATAAAGAGGAGGCAAGTGAAATATTTCGGCCATGTTATTGTTAAAAGACATGATACTCTTAAAAAAACCATACTGGAGGGCAAGGTTGAGGGCATGCGAGCAAGAGGTAGACAACGCAGTGCCGCCCATTGATTTTCAATGGCAAAAACCTGTTGGCAAAAAAATAATGTTTTGAACCACTTCGTAAGCATCTTGAGTGATGAAACTCACCAAATAAATGTAAAATTGCATGCAGAATACGAAAATCCATGTGAAAACATTATACTATTAATACATCAAGCTTAAAATAACCGATATATGTGTGTGCAGCAGTGCCGCCATTCAGCCCATTGATTTTCAATGGCAAAAAAATTTTCCCGAAAAACAATGTTTTGAACCACTTTGTAAGCGTTTTGAGCGATGAAAATCACCAAATAAATGTAAAATTGCATGCAGAATACGAAAATCCATGTGAAAACATTATACTATTAATACATCAAGCTTAAAATAACCGATATATGTGTGTGCAGCAGTGCCGCCATTCAGCCCATTGATTTTCAATGGCAAAAAAATGTTCCCGAAAAACAATGTTTTGAACCACTTTGTAAGCGTTTTGAGCGATGAAAATCACCAAATAAATGTAAAATTGCATGCAGAATACGAAAATCCATGTGAAAACATTATACTATTAATACATCAAGCTTAAAATAACCGATATATGTGTGTGCAGCAGTGCCGCCATTCAGCCCATTGATTTTCAATGGCAAAAAAATGTTCCCGAAAAACAATGTTTTGAACCACTTTGTAAGCGTTTTGAGCGATGAAAATCACCAAATATATGTAAAATTGCATGCAGAATACGAAAATCCATATGAAAACATTATACTATTAATACATCAAGCTTAAAATAGACAATTACTAACTTATATCACAAGAAATTCAATTTTTCAAAGACTGAAGGGAACTTACACACATTCTGCGAGTTCAAAATGGCAGACTGACCTTTGGTCATGAAGCCAAGATGGCGCCCGTGGTTGTTATGTGTTATTTGAAGGTATCCAATCAGAAACACCAGAACCACCTATAATCGACAATGACTCGTTGACACGGCGACACCCTTCTGCGCAAGCGCGGAAAAAATGGTTTCCGGTAGAAGTCTGTTTACAGTATACGGTTCACGCTAATATATAATATAACATTCATGATCAGACGAATCATATCCGATCCATTGCAGGACGTTGCAGTCAACACCAGCATTTTTCAGCTGCTGTTGATGTACTAGGCAAGTTTTTACGTTCAGTAGTTTGCCATTGATTTCTGAACTGCCGGCTCCCATAATAACAACGCGACACGGTCTGCTGCACAAATCGGCCGCGGCTGCGTCTTGAACGCCTGGTAATGTACTAATGCCAATGGTAAGTGGCTCACGAACCCCGTTCGCAAGCCTTTGGTCACGTAGACCGGCGTGTCTATTATGCCGATTTAATTAAATTCTCTGTTGACTAAATTATGGTAGAAATTTTGAAATTTATAGTAGCGAGTTCTATCATGATTTTCATTCTGAGTATTTGCTCATGAGACCACCACAGATTAGATACGCCTTGAAAAACCAAATCTTATGGTACCTCAATAATGCCTGTATGCTGTATGCCTATTCTAAGCGGAGATATTCACAAAAGAGTGTCGCCTGTATCTCCAGGGAAAAATATAATTCACATTGATTGCCATGATTTTGGAACTCTTCAGTGTGTCACGTATAATCCATATCTCCACGCTGCCAAACAGGTCATAGACGGACATGAAAACTGACTTCAAAAATATGTTCTGCCGTGTTAAATTATTAAAACTTAGTACAAGTATACAAATAAATTATTATTAATCTTTAAAACTATTCTCTTTAACTTTAGTAGTTCAAATTGCACGTTTTGTGTGCTTTAAGTGTTACAAAGTGAAAGTGTATATGCCAGTCCAATCGATATGCGCGGCCGCCGTGGTCCAAGGGTTTCTCATTCACAAAGGCACATCTTCGCAGATAATTATTTTTTCAACCACAATTCATGCAAGTTTAACGATGAAACTTTCCAAATATATGTAAAATTGGATGCAGAATTCTAAAATCATCTAACATTAATGCCTTTCTATAAACAAGGCCAGAAAAAAAATTAATTACGTTAAGTATGCTAAATAATTTTAATTTATTTTAATGCCATAATAATTTCAACCAATCGCTGTGCACGAAATATTAGATGGACCTTTTCTGCTGAAACCAAGATGGCCTTTGTTATTGTCACATGATATTTTGAATGAATGAATGGCGTCGTAAGCATGAATGGTCTTTACATAGCCAGCTTTGGGGACACAGTGGATAATTCTAGGGTGGCGCAGTGTATCACTTCCGGTTTCACGTCAGGTCGCGGCATGATCTAACCCCCTAGAAATACTAAATAGAGTATATGAATATCATAATTATTCTGAATAGTCAACACAGAACAGATGTCGTCAGTCGCTACACGCTGAGGGGATTACTGGTTTGAATCTGAACACTTATGGACTAACTCTTCGATGTGTAAAGAAAATTATCTGTTGACTGTCTTCTTTTGCTGGCCTTTGTACCGTGTCCCCCAGTGGGACATAGGCCGTGAACCAACTCAAACCAAGCTAACTCAACTTGACACTGCAAGGTACAAGAAGAACAAGATGAGATGGTAGACGAGCACTCTCCCACTGTTTATGCTACACCTCGACACTGCACGGTACAAGAAGAACAAGATGAGATGGTGGACGAGCACTCTCCCACTGTTTATGCTTCACCTCGACACCATAAGGTGTATAAATGAATAGCAGAAGTCTGTATGACAGTAGATGGTACTGTCTGTGACAGTAGACGTTACTGCCTATGACAGTAGACAGTACTACCTGCTTTCTGTTAGCGTCGGATATTGGGCAGTGCTCACCAAACCCAACAACCCACATTTTGCCAGCTGATTTGGTTAGAGAAGCACAACTGGGAGCATACACACCTTATCCTAGTGCAAGGAAATGCAACCTAAAGACTAAATATAATGGCAGGACAGACCAGGTCCTAAACCTTGACTGTCAACTGGTCTGGGATCAAAGCTGCGACTGGCAGGTGGACAGTTGGAGCATTGTTTTGCTAATCCGGCAGCTTCGACAGCTTGTCTTGTTCCAGATGTATTGGTGTTACCTTTTCTCTGGAGTAAACTAGGCAGGCAGAGGGAGAGATCAAGCTTGGGTTCTTGGTGAGCAAACACCCCCCAAAACAGCAGAAACTCATTAGTATGTGTAAAATAGAGGACCCATACTTGTATAGACCAATTGACATTCCAGGTATGATGTGGTCAAAATTCATCTTCCACTCTCACTTTCTCACATTTCCTGGTGGTCTGATGTAAGGTGAATATTTCTGTCATCTTTGTGCACAAAGTTGTCAACTACTTATGTTTCCACTTTAGCTGACATTGTAAATAAATATAGCATGATTAGATTAATATGATATTTTTTTTCCTTTCTTCTTTACAAAACTGTTTTGTTTCCAAGCTGAATGGTTAATTTCTGTGTTTCTAGGATCAAAAACAGATCTTCTGTATGGGAGTGGAAGTCTTCTTCATTGCAAACCAAAGAGTCAGCTGGAAGATCCAGTAGAGAATGGATTCATACCATGAAAGTGGAGTGAGGTAATCTAATATTGCCCACTGGTCAATAGTTCAAGTAAAATACCCTTTTGGGTTGAGTTGAGTCAAGAACCGACATCACAGCACTCAGGATATTCCAATATGTGCTCCGTCCTCATCTGCAACAGCCAGTAAAGAGTCCAATACTAATAGTACCAGTAGCAGTCTGATTATGTGTCCATCTGGCCTTCCCTCTGAGTCCTGAGTGTCAGTCAGATGTCTGGTCACTCCCTGCAGCAACATTCTCTCCAGGCTGTGATGGTTTGTCTGTTTTCTCCACTATACACATGATCCCAGACCATGTCAGTCTTATCATGCACCAATACCCCACCAAGTGGTGCAGACCCAGCCAATCTGTCCACCTGCTCGTTTCCCACTACACCAGCATGTCCTGGGGGGAAAATCCAACAGATTCTCTCCATATTTGATTGTTGAATTGAACCTGCCACTCTGCACGAAGCATGCCTATCTTCAGCTTTCTCATCATACTTTGTGAGTCGGTCACAATCTCGACATGCGTGTGCTGTTTGTCCTCCAGCCAGCATGACTGCTTCCACCTCCATAAAAAGACCATTTTCTGTATCTTGTAGTGTATTTGCTACATGGTGCTAGTCCCGTATTTCCCCGGGAAGGTTAACCCGGTCAACAAGCGCCCACAGAAATCGGATGTGTCTGCCTAAAGGCACAGTATCGCAGCTCTGCTGTAAACAGGCAAACTCAATCCATCCGAAAAAAGACTCCGGATGAATGCAGAAGAAGTCCCACGTTTGTGTAGACCAATCAGCACTCACTGTGGATGATGTCCCATGTTTGTGTAGACCAATCAGCACTCACTGTGGATGATGTCCCATGTTTGTATAGACCAATCAGCACTCACTGTGGATGATGTGCCATGTTTGTGTAGACCAATCAGCACTCACTATGGATGATGTCCCTTGTTTGTGTAGACCAATCAGCATTCATTGTGGATGATGTCCCATGTTTGTGTAGACCAATCAGCACTCACTATGGATGATGTCCCTTGTTTGTGTAGACCAGTCAGCACTCACTGTGGATGATGTCTCATGTTTGTGTAGACCAATCAGCACTCACTATGGATGATGTCCCATGTTTGTGTAGACCAATCAGCACTCACTGTGGATGATGTCCCATGTTTGTGTAGACCAATCAGCACTCACTGTGGATGATGTCCCATGTTTGTATAGACCAATCAGCACTCACTGTGGATGATGTGCCATGTTTGTGTAGACCAATCAGCACTCACTATGGATGATGTCCCTTGTTTGTGTAGACCAATCAGCATTCATTGTGGATGATGTCCCATGTTTGTGTAGACCAATCAGCACTCACTATGGATGATGTCCCTTGTTTGTGTAGACCAGTCAGCACTCACTGTGGATGATGTCTCATGTTTGTGTAGACCAATCAGCACTCACTATGGATGATGTCCCATGTTTGTGTAGACCAATCAGCACTCACTGTGGATGATGTCCCATGTTTGTGTAGACCAATCAGCACTCACTATGGATGATGTCCCTTGTTTGTGTAGACCAATCAGCATTCATTGTGGATGATGTCCCATGTTTGTGTAGACCAATCAGCACTCACTATGGATGATGTCCCTTGTTTGTGTAGACCAGTCAGCACTCACTGTGGATGATGTCTCATGTTTGTGTAGACCAGTCAGCACTCACTATGGATGATATCATCAATATCACGTATTTTTTTTTTTTTTGCATATATAGGGCACCGCTGTCAGCACCAGCATTTTACTGCTGTTGTGATCTCTTGGCAAGTTTATGTTCAATAGTTTGCCATTGCTTTCTGAACGACCGACTCCCATACCAATTCGTTAAAACCCAGCGCAACACGGTCTGCTGCCAAATTGAACGCAGCTGTGTTTCGAATGCCGGTAAGCGGGATTACGAACCGCGTCCGTTACCCCTTCGACATAGAGACCATCATAACTTGCATTGCACATTGAAATCTTTTCAAGCGCTCCTGTCTCTTTCCATAGATCACACGGAGTCTCCGCGGTGAAGTGGTTATGCCACGGAGACTGGCTAAGCTTGTTGACATCCCCATAGGGTGTGTCCTCAAATGGAGCAGGTGTTGGCTATAATAATTGTATCTGTTCTGCGTATGTTGGACACTCCTGCAGCAAATGTGAAGCTGCCATTTATCAGTTTTGCGGTTACATTCGTTAGTATCTCCTATCTTTAGTTTATTGAACATGTGATATTTAAGCCTTTTGTGGCCGGTCCCTATTCTGAAGATTGTAACTTGTTCTTTTTGATTGAGTTAGTACTAGGCAACAACTTTCTGGTGACCTGGATGCTCTGATTTTCACTTGGTGCTATAATTGTTTCTGATAAATTTCTTGGCTTGTGGATTTCTTCTTCTTCTGCTGCATTCATCCGGAGTTGTTTTTGTTTTTTTCCCAGACGTGATTGTGTTGTGCCTGTTTACAGCAGAGCTGCGTTCTTGCGCCGTTAGGCTGACACATCTGACTTCTGCGGGCATTTGTTGACTAGGTTAACCTTCCTGGGGGCTTGTGGATTTGATTCTGGACTACATCATTTGATTCACGAGTGCAATTTGTTCGGAGGCTCCTAGGGGTCATTGCTGGAGCTACGGAATTCTCACTTTGTGCAACACTTTCGGCAGGTCACGCTGTGAAAAGAACCATATGGGATAAAACCTGGTTCAATGAAGTCGATCCTCTCACCTTTAACCCTTGTAATCCATTGATTACGCAAGGAGAATCTCACCTCAGCGCATGAACTCTGTAGCACCAAGAAGGATGCACATTTTCTGTGTGTAGCAGAATCACTCATGATATAAATATTCTTTTATGGTTAGGTTTCCTTATCAGAAGCAATCTACGAAAGACAAAATACAAGCTACACTATAAGGCCCCAAATACACCAAAATCAATATACTCAGTGGTTGAACGGGGACATTCGACTCAAGAGTTAGAATTGGAAAATAGGTTTCCTTATTTTGAAATTTAGCCTGGGTAGTGATCTATTCTGCGTACTCTTTTATTATTTCCAACCATAGAGGAGTTTTATACGTGCACTTGAATTTCTCACACTTGTCTGAGAAGGTTAGGCCCAGATCCACTACCCCAGGATCAGGAGGAGTAGGAAAGTATACTATCCTTATTCGTATTTTGTAAGAGTCCACACATGCCATTAATTCAACCAGACCTGCTTCACTTTTAAGCAGATGTCATAACCTCAAAGTGGAAGTCAGCATGACCGAGTCATGACTCCAGGCATTTTTCTCCTGCTGTGAAAGACGTTCGGTCATTTTTGTTGTCCTTGTGTTGTTCCATGTTTGTCCCCACCTGCGAGCATGTCTGCTCCCAAGCCTTCCCTCCCTTGGAGAGGAGAGCTTTGTGCATCCGGTGCTTCATGCCCTCACAAGGCAGTAGCTGTCATTTAATTAATTGTATATATTTTTAGTGATAATGTTGGCTGCATAGTAATGAAATATGTGGTTCATGAAGTAACATTGTGTGTGGATATACAGAAGAATGTCACATTTTATGGAGGGACGCAGAGGTGTTTCCAAGGCACCAGGGCCGGGTTATATACTGGCCCTCCCCCGATGTGTCTCCACCTTGACGTGGTGGGGGAGCTTGCGTGTCCCATCGACCCCATTTGCTTGCCGATGGATGAAAAACTACATATCGGACAGCTTATGGGATAGGGACCAGACTAAGAGGGACACAACCTGCTGCTCTGCAGGTATAGACTGAGGATAACAGTCAAAAGTTTAAAAGGTGCACGAAGGCAGACTTTTTTGGACCGGACAAAACTCTTAAGGCTCCCTGTCGAGGGCTGTGGCTGAACGCCTCTAAACCACAAACCCTTGTATCTGAGAGCCAGGCCGATACCAGTCTACCAGAAACTCTTAAGGTTCACTGTCGAGGGCTGTGGCTGAACGCCTCTAAGCCACAAACCCTCGGATCTGAGAGCCAGGCCGATACCCGTCTACCGGAAAATAGAAACATGATACTGAGCAAGCTACATGCTCAGGTCTGATACATGTTCGAAGTCTCTCAGCTGGGGGACATGAGAGATTCCCGGATGAAGGGGCCTGGCCGTTTCCCGTTCACTGCTGCACGAAGGTAAGGTGCTGAGCCGGCAGTACATGTAGCCTACCTCGTGAGCGAGTACAAAAAAGTCAGAAAAGTGCCCCAGTCGAAGGGTTACGGAAACTGTCTGTATCTAACTCATAGAGAGTGTAGTCAAAAGTGGAAGAATGTCTCATCAACGCGAAATGGAACGCACGGCGAGCGAACCTATTGCGTGGTCTGAAGTCACAAGCAAAAGCTTACCGAGTGGATGTCACTCACAGTCTGACCGCTCCTGGTGTGTGATTGAGCGATCAGTGGCAAGTAGGATGCCCAACACATGGAAGTGAGGAACTAAAGCAGCCATGAGCAGGACGTGGAAACTCCTTGGGTGAGCCCAGTCTCAGAGCAATATGTGCCGGCTCTGCAATTATGGAAGCCTCCTTGGATAGCGAGATAATGCCCATGGTCTGCCCCTGCCTTCCCTTGAGGGCAGACCACGATATCGTTGATCGCTCTATCTTGACCAGCTGAGATGTGGGTGACATTACAACAGTCTAACGTGTCTCGAAACCAGAGGAAGGCTAACCTCACTAAAAAATGCCCGCCGGAAGTCGGAAGTGTCGTCCTACGGGTGGCAAACTAAAAATTGACACTACGCATTTACGTCCGAGTGAAATGTCTCGTCCGAATGTCTCCCGTGCTAGGAACAGCTCTGACTACCTAGTTTCCGAATGCCGCTCTTGTTCGGAACAGCTCTGACTAGGTAGTTTTCCGAATGTCTGTCGTGCCTGGAACAGCTCTGACGGGCACAACGACAAGCACATGTGCGAAAACTCGCTGAGTGAATACCTTCTGCAGACCTGTCTGGTTTGTGCGGGAACGGCCCGGGGCGAACGAAAAGCCCAATATATTGAAGTGAGGAATTAAAGCAGCCATGAGCATGACGTGACCATTCCCTCGGTGAGCCCAGTATCAGGGCGCTATGTGTCGGCCCTGCAACTATGGAAGCAACCTAGGATGGCGGAAAATGCTATGGACTGTGCCTTCCTTCTCTTGAGGGATGACCGAAGTCCTCGACTGTTCGAACTTGACCAGCTGGGATGTGGACGGTACCACAAAAGTGAGAGTCTCCCAGGATTGCTAACCTGGTCAAAAATGCACGCGAAAGCCGGATGTGTGACCTAAGGGTTTTCAACCCAAGGGTGCCTAACGCACACCACAATCACATCTAAAAAAACACTCCGGATGAACGAAAAGAAGAAGAGAAGATATACTGGCCAAGACCTATTGACGCGTCCTCGTCGAGCGTCCTGGGCAACAGGTCTCTTTGGGGTCCTGGCTAAGGTCAATAGGATCGCCGATTCCTCCGAAGTCAGGGAGTGTCTGCCTGTACAGCGAGGAACCACCAGTCTGCACACCAATAAGCCAGACATGTAGTAGACACCTTGCAGTCTTGACAGACCAAAGTATGTGAGTGAAATGTGGCCAATATTCCAACACAATGTCTGGGCAGAGCTTCAGAGATCATGTGATGCCCAAACGACATGATCCCTCCCTCGGCCTAGTCTTGTGTATTCCAGAGGAATGGGTAACCAATACGTCTGGCACAAGGTAGGCTGCAGACGCTGGCGGCTCAGCGTCAATCCACCGAGACCTCACCACCACGAGCCGGTGGCGAGTTATGGCCAGACCCTGACACCCAAGGGACCCGGCTTAGAGGCGTTCAGCCATGTCCCACAGGTGAGGGCCTTGTACGTGCCCGGACCATGAGGGCGCGCACATCTGTCATCACAAGTGTCCGTACCTGTGGAAAGCGTGCACTATCGTCAGACTCCCCGCCTGACTTTTAGCGGTCCCCGCGACCAGCGGGAATAGGCCCGCCATAGCTACCGCAGGAGATATTTCCTGTCTGTTTGCAAGCAAATCTCCCATACTTCCACTGTGCGGATCTCGCGACCAGCGAGAATAGGCCCGCCGGAGATTATGCTCGTCTGCTGCGAACAAATCTCTACCGAGAGAGACTCCGCTTGACTGAATAAGTAAAGAAACGATAAAATTGCCCTCCAATAGATCCTCGTTAAAGGGTTTAAAGTGTACTCATTCCAATTACGGGGCCTCGATAGAGTCCCGTATTGTTATTTTTCGTCACTACCTCCCCGTGCCGGGAGTGGGTAAGTTGCGCGCCTGCTGCCTTCCTTGGATGTGGTAGCCGTTTCTCATGCTCCCTCTCCGGAATCGAACCCTGATTCCCCGTTACCCGTTACAAACATGGTAGGCATGTCACGTACCATCGACATTTGATAGGGCAGACATTTGAAAGATGCGTCGCCGGCACGTAAGGCCATGCGATCAGCACAAAGTTATCCAGAGTCACCAGTGGGAACGCCGCGCCCCGCGAAGGGCAACGACGATTGGTTTTGAACTAATAAAAGCGCTCTTTCCGCGAGGGTCGGAGCTTGGTAAGCATGTATTAGCTCTAGAATTGCCACAGTTATCCAAGTAGGATCGTGTCATCTAAGGAACCTCGACTGATTTAATGAGCCATTCGCGGTTTCACCGTGAGACAGTGTGAACTTAGACATGCATGGCTTAATCTTTGAGACAAGCATATGACTACTGGCAGGATCAACCAGATATCTATCGGACAGACGGACTATTCACGCACACGCAAGCCAAGAGTAGCATCGCTACCTCAGGTCCTGTATGACATCACACTGATGTTGGACAACAGGATGTCTTCATCCGACAAACAGGACTTCGCGTTGGAGCTTAAGCCAACGAACACAAGCAAGCAAGCAAGCATATTTCATGGAAACAATCAAATACAGAAGTTCTAGAACAACTGGGAGTGAAAAGAAAGTTGATCAAAGAAATAAAAAAAAAGGCAAGTGAAATATTTCGGCCACGTTAAAAACCACTGTTATCAAAACCATGCTGGAGGGGAGGCTGAAGGCAAGTGAGCAAGAGGTATACAATGATACAAGTGGAAGGATAACATCAAGAGATGAATAAACAGCAGTCTGACAGAATGTACAATCAAGGAGACAGACAGTGTTGAAGATCCATTGCAGCCAACTTTCATTGTGGAGACGGCACCTGATTGGTTGATTGATTGTCTGTCTGTGTGATCGATTTATGCATTTGTTGCATCAAAACAAACAGAATATGTTTTTCTTTTGTTCTGTAGAATAGACGAGATGATCATTCAGGGAGATTTACAAGCAGATGAAGGAAAACAATCACATGATGGGGACATAACTCAGGTATTGTAGTGTTGCTTCCTGACTGTTGTCTGTTTTTCTTTTGCCAATGAAAAATATGTATGTTTCAGTGTTGGAAATTTGCCTACAATTTAATACAAATGTTTGAAGATTGAGGACAACTGGCAGCGCTGATCATACTCCGGTATGAACCTTGGGCCTTGTCTACGTCGGATTGGAAGCACTAGACTCGTTTTGCTCTCATTTGAGATCGTCAGTAGTGCATATCCCTGACTGGACCCGGGATTGAACTCTGGATCACTGGTATGTGAGGTGGGTGTGTTACCATTTGACCATGCAACTCACGCTAGACACGACCAAATTATCATGCTAGCAACGTCACCCATTGTAGGCTATAGCTCAAAGTTTGCCCGATCGTCGCGACTGACATCCGTCAATTGATGTGACCTCAAATAATCAGGTCTTCTCTATCTGGCAAGGCACACCAGGCACCTAAAGTCCAATGAGCAATGATCAGATTTATTTATTTGATTTTAGGTTTGACGATTGATTGTGATCATCTTCATCATCATGTGACCTGGCAAAGGCTTTCATGACTCTCCGTAGATCTCAGTCCTTGGTGTTCTGGATCAGATCTGCTGATGATATTCTTCCATGCCACCAGTCCAGCACCATCTCAATTTCTGGCTGCTTCTGCCTCTTTTCCCACTGATTTCCAGTTGTCACAATGTTTTCCAATGCCTCTCTTCTCATACATGTCTTTCTTGATTGGAGAAATTAGACGTAGACTTATAATCTTTTGAGATCGTGTGAGAAACACTAAGCTTGAAAACTTATTTACAACTGGAAAAATTTATAGGAAAAAAGCAAAGGGAAGACAGATAAATAAGTAGATGGTTGGCCAAATGACAATCAGAACAAGAACACAGACTTGATCTGGCACAGGTGATTTGCATGAGATGGTGAACCATGACAGATTATGCTTATTGGCACTCCATATTGGCATTCCTATCCTCACTGGTCACTCCTACCCTCATTGGTCACTACTATCCTCATTGGTCACTCCTATCCTCACTGGTCACTACTACCCTCACTGGTCAGTCCTACCCTCACTGGTCACTCCTACCCTCACTAGTCATTCCTATCCTCACTGGTCACTCACTATCCTCTATAGTCACTCATACCCTCACTGATCACTCCTACCCTCACTGGTCACTCCTGTCCTCACTGGTCACTCCTATCCTCACTGGTCACTCCTATCCTCTATAGTAATTCTTACCCTCATTGGTCACTCTTCCTTACACATCAAACTATTGTCTGGAATTGTTACTTTTACTCTCACTGTTCACTCCTTCTTACACTTGTGTCACCGCCTCACCTTTAGAGATATTAAAGGGCTGCAACTCCCGCCCAAGGGATAGAAGTGAGTCACTCGAGGCCCGAGTAATCTAGAGCCTTCTCGAAGGACTGGTCATTGAGTCCATGGTTCCGTGGACACTGATGTGGCCCGCATATTGCGGGGTCCACGAGGAACTCGGACAGAGTTACCACCCGTGTCGGATTGGGACACGTGTGGACGGGCAGAGGACAGACGGACTTCAGAGAGACAACAGGGCCTGCCTTAGAGGGACTCAATAGATATCAATAGATATATAGACATAGGCTAGATAGTTTGCTAGACTGTTGTATGATAACTATGTGTTTGATGTTAACTATCTGTGATATGTAATACAGCGCGGGATTGTTAACCCACTGCGCCAACGCACTGTATATTGAAATACAATAAATGTTCGATATCATATTGAACGGAGTTATTGTTGCCTGTGTGAACCCGAGCTCGGATACCTAGATATGAGCAAGACGATGACAACTTGGCACTTTTGTCTGCACTGGTCACTCCTAACCTCACTGGTCACTCCTAACCTCACTGGTCACTACTAACCTCACTGGTCACTCTTCCATACACTTCTGCACTGGCCACCCTTACCCTCACTGGTCAATCCTACCCTCCTACCCCACACTTTTGTCTGTACTGGTCACTTCTACCCTCACTGGTCACTCATACCCTCACTGGTCACTCTTACCCTCACTGCTCACTCCTATCCTCACTGGTCACTCCTCCATACACTTCTGCACTGGCCACCCTTACCCTCACTGGTCAATCCTACCCTCCTACCCCACACTTTTGTCTGTACTGGTCACTTCTACCCTCACTGGTCACTCTTACCCTCACTGGTCACTCCTACCCCCACTGGTCACTCCTACCCCCACTGGTCACTCCTACCCTCACTGGTCACTCTTCCATACACTTCTGCACTGGCCACTCTTACCCCCACTGGTCAATCCTACCCCACACTTTTGTCTGTACTGGTCACTCCTACCCTCACTGGTCACTACTACCCCCACTGGTCACTCTTACTCTCACTGATC
>JACEFZ010025158.1:25000-45870 GCA_014155875.1 Cepaea nemoralis | reverse complement strand
ATGATTTTTGTGATTTCACCTTACTATTACGCACACAGCTCTAATGAATCTGTTTATGTGACTTCACTTTGCAAACACGCACACAGCTCTATTGAATGGTGATTTAAAGTTGATAACTTGAAAACATGTCTAAAGAATATGACGTATGCATGGAAACATGAACGCAACTCTAATCTTTATGTGTCTTGAGCTTTAAAATACAAATACAGCTCTGGTGTATATGCTTTTATATGCCTTGAAAGTGTGAATATGAACACAGCCCAAGAATGCCACTGCCTAAACATTAACAATGCTATTTACACAACGTAGCCATTATGAACGCTATTTACGCACCACCGTAAACTATGATCGAACGAAGTAACGAAACCGACGGACTTTAATTTTCAAAGGTTCTCGTGAGTAACGTAACCTGCGCGAGAATCGGTAGCGGTTCTCGTCGCGTTGGTAACTTACGGGGTATGTGACCCGGCCGCTCAGAAAACAGTGGCAAACTACTGAGCGTAATCTTGCCTAGTACATCAACAGCAGCTGAAAAATGCTGATAATGCCTACGACGTCCTGTAAGGGATATGGGAAAAAAAATATTGAGTACGCAGGCTCGTCTATCATTCTGCCGATCTGATCTCTCTCCTTTTATGAACGATGTAGTTCTAACCATCTCAACAACTATATGTGCACTGTATACACATAGACAATTTGCATAATGCGTTACTACGTGGCTAATTGATCATTATTGTTAGTTTAACAAGTAATTGTAATGAGACTAAGGGGCCACTGTGGAATATTGTAGTGTGCATGCCTACCCAGACACTCAGTCGAGTTCAATCACCAGCAGAAGTAATTTGTCCAGTCAGTAAGTGGTCGTTCCAGCCTCATTACAATTAGTATTAAATAAGTTCCAGAAGGTTAACACAGAAGACACAAACAATGTACTGGGTAATGGATTGCCTGTAATCGTGTGCGTAGAACAGAATCAACTCTGATATCTGATATCAGGTGAATAGTACAGAATTAACTCTGATATCAGGTGAATAGTACAAAATTAACTATAATATCAGGTGAATAGTACAGAATTAACTCTGATATCAGGTGAATAATACAAAATTAACTATAATATCAGGTGAATAGTACAAAATTAACTATAATATCAGGTGAATAGTACAGAATTAACTCTGATATCAGGTGAATAGTACAAAATTAACTATGATATCAGGTGAATAGAATAGATTAATCCTTTCGGTGTGATGGACGCTGAAGTACATACCAGATACTGTCACTGATGTATCACCAGCGTGGCCCTAGATTGACTATCATGACATTCTGCTTACACAGTGGCGGTTTTCGATAGCGTATGGTTACAGCTTCAGCAAGTTTGATCTTACGTTTCATTGTTCGTGCAATACAGCTCGCTGAAATACATTTTATGATTATTATTATTATTATTATTATTATTATTATTATTAATGACTATCATGATGGCTAATAGACTGCAATGGCTGGGGCATATAGACAGAATGGAAGATAATAGGGAAACAAAACTCGCTTACACTCAGGAAATAAATGACCGTAGACCCCGAGGTAGACCAAGAAGACGGTGGAGAGATAATATACATACATACCTACAAGCACTTGGAATCAGCGACTGGCAAGAGAAGGTCAACCAGAGAGACGAATGGAGACGGCTTGTATCTGCAGCAAAGAACCTCAATGGCTCGGAATGCTGAAGAAGAAGAAGAAGAAGAAGAAGAAGAAGAAGAAGAAGAAGAAGAAGAAGAAGAAGAAGAAGAAGAAGAAGAAGAAGAAGAAGAATTAATGACTACATGACCAGAGTTCAGCCGGCTCCATGGCCGAGGGGTTAGCAGCTTTCTCCGCTAACCCCGAATACTCTCGTCACGTGACGCGACGAGAATTAGCAGTGGTTCGAATCGCAAAAGTGACTTATGAGAGTATGGAGACGGTCGCTCAGAAAGTCGTGGCGTGCTGATGAGCGTAATCTAGCCTAGGAATCAACATACAGCTGAAAGATGCTGGTGTTGACCGCAATATCCTGAAACAGGATGGAAACGCGAAAAAAAAAAAAAAAAAATGACCAGAGTTCAACAGGGATCGTGCGATAAACGGATTGAGATTTTAATGGTTCGTTTGCTGCATAGGATCTTCGTTTATTCTATAGTCTACCTATTCAGCGTTCAGAATGCTCTTAACCATATGAAATCTGGCAAGGCCCCCGGTCCAGACAGCGTCACAACATAAATGATTAATGCTTTAGAAGAATATGGAATAGATAAAGTTACCAGTCTGCTTAATACAATATATGATACTGGAAATATACCTCATGAGTTATGTAATTCTGTATTTATTGTAATCCCAAAGAAATCAGGAGCCTTGGAATGTGATCAACATCGAACAATTAGTATAATGAGTCACATAACGAAGATTTTGCTAAGAATTATCATGCAAAGAGTTAGGAGGAAAATGCAACCTGAAATAGGAGAAGAACAATGTGGGTTTGTAGAAGGCAAGGGTACAGTAAATGCTGTGTATATACTGAGAACCGTAATCGAACATTTTATAGAAGTAAACAAAGATATACACCTTTGCTTTATTGACTACACAAAGGCTTTCGATAAAGTGAGACATGTCAACATGATAAGGATGCTTGAAGATCTACAAATTGATGGAAAAGACCTTAGACTTGTAAAAAACATATATTGGAAACAACAAGCTGCCATAAGAATTGATAATGAAGTAAGCCAATATCAGCCTATTAAGAGAGGTGTAAGACAGGGATGTGTAATGTCTCCAGATCTGTTTTCCCTGTAAAGTGAAAATATTTTCAGAAATATTGAAGATATGGAAGGATCAACATTGGGGGACGATGCATCAATAACATTAGATATGCAGATGATACAGTATTGATTGCAGACAATGAACAGGACCTGCAAAATTTAGTAGATGCGGTTGTTACACACAGTGAACAACTAGGGTTAGAATTAAATTGTAAAAAGACACAGATTATTTATGGTCGTCACTAGGAAGAACGAAATACCACAATGTAATATACAAGTAAATGGGAATATTCCTCAACAAGTGAATAGGTATAATTATCTCGGAACAGTAATAACATCTGATGGGAGATGCCTTGAAGAGATTAGAACAAGAATCGCCATGGCAAAAGTAGCCTTTAGCAAGATGAAAAACATACTGACCAATAAAAAGATGTCAATTGAAACGAGAAAAAGAGTGTTGAGATGCTACATAGAACCTGTACTTTTATATTGATGTGAAGCTTGGACAATGAGCATCAAGCTGAAAAACATCTGATGGCTGTAGAAATGTGGTTTCTGAGGAAAATGCAAAGAATACCATGGACAGCCATAAAGACCAATGAACAAGTCCTTCAAGAAACAAATGAAAACCGTAAACTGATTAGAGACATTATACCTAGACAGTCACAATTTTTTGGGCATGTTATGAGAAGAAATGATTTGGAGAACTTGGTGACAACTGGTAAGATCGAGGGGAACAGACCAAGGGGAAGACCTAGAAGCAAGTACCTGGATGGCTTGGCGTTGTGGCATGGTCGAGACAGAAACACGGAGCTGATCCACGACTCGGGTGATCGAGTGAGATGGCAGAACATGACCGCCCACGCTTACCGGCATGGCACATGATGGATGGATGGATAGTCTACCTATATTGCTAATTAACGTAAACTTGCCAAGAAATCACAAACAGCCCACAACATGCTGGCATTGACTGCGACGACCTCTAAAGGATATGCAACTAACTTAATCTACATTGGTTTATGTTCCGCTACTGGATTCTCTAACTATTCCGTTCTGTCTATGTAGGTGGCCTAACACGTGCATTGAAACTGACATTATGTAGTTTCCTTGGCCTAAGGTGACAGTGGTTTTTTTCGCTGATGAAGTATTGAAGTGGTTTTATATCTCACAACTGGTAGAACAACCAAAAATGATTCACTACTGCTTTGCGTCGATCCGGTAAACGTTCAGTATTATCTCGAAATTGTCGAACTGTCAGCCCACCTTATAGAATGGTTTAGAATATGTGAAGGTCTAAAAGGTCATACCTCAACAGTAATATCTATTATATGACTACAGCGAACAGCGAAATATACCGCAGAACAAGATGGGCGAATGCTTAGCATAAAGTAAATGTAAAGTGGTTTACCGTAGAACAAGAGGGAGGAATGCTTAGTGGTAAAAACTCCTCCGGGGAGAAAGCATGACAGAGGGACTTCTGATCATCAGAAATAGTTCTCCCTCACCGAATGTTTCGACCTCTTTACCTTCCTGACACTCTCAGGGGACGAGTCCGTCTGGGTCATGACTCCCAGACGTCTTTCTCCTGTGTGCGTATCTATCGAGACTTTCCCTGGTCGACTTCGCTATGTGTGACTGCCCAGAGGTCATCCTCCCCCCGGGGGTGAATATTGAGTACCCGGTGCATCTATCAATGTTGACACTGCACCGTAACTGACTGTGGGAAAGCCAGCTTCTTCCACCTGCCATTGGCCGCAATCTTTGCCTCTGTAATGGTGATAAAGCAACAGTAAAGGGGGCCTTAACGAAATCGACATACTTTTAGACCTATCGGCACTCAATGAGTCATGCGTTCAATATAAAGCCACCGCTTTTACTCGTACTTTCTAGGAAAGTCTATGGTACCTGTTGTTGTTTTTTTTTAAGCCCTGAAAGCCGAGGTAAATGGTGAAACATCCCATGGTTTTAAAAGTAAACGACCAGGTCAATGGGGGAAACATCCCATGGTTTTAAAAGTAAACGACCAGGTTAATGGGGGAAACATCCCATGGTTTTAAACGTTAACGACCCAGCTGACATGCCTGGATACGGTGCAAGCTCTATTTCGTTATAAACCAACTGGTGCTCGATGGATGACATGGCTGCCAGGTATCCATTTCTGGCTGAATCAATTTGACCAATAGGCATCGGTGAATGTTCGAACACATAACCACTGGGCGGGCATGCATCAGGTACCGGACAATTGTCTCTAAAATCTTATATTTTTTGTTAGATGTTGATAAAATATATTGCACGATTTATTACCTAGAATATTTCAACATTTCGTCAGATGTATAATGCAGATTATATTAAGTGTATCCATGAATTATACTTTAACTGAAATATTAGTACTTAACACATCATTGTCACTGATATTGTTCAAACGTCGTGCATATGTTATCCCCACAGCAATTGCAAATATACAATGAAGTCTTTCTGTCTGCGCAAAACTGGGTTGAATCGACTATTTTTTAAAGCCTAAGTATATTGTTTGTGGTTTCAAAGTTTAAATTCACTAAAGGAACACATTGTTTTGAAATTTAAAAACAAAATGTGTGACTTATACCTTTAACCCAATGCGCATCAAGGCGTGTACAAGGAAGGGTCCACCTAACTTGACCGTGTTTACACACACAAACTGCAACATATCATCTGGGAGCTTGCTAACATACACACTTGTCAGGCATACGGTGTTTTAAATGTTTGACAATAAGTGTTTCGCAATTCTTCTGTTGCGATTCATCTTTTGTTGCACTAGATGTTTTAAAGAACCTGTTTCAAGAATCTAATTGCTGTCTGTCATTTGCCGGGAATATAAATAGGCTCCGTGTGAGGTAGGGGGGAGGATCTCTCTCTCTCTCTCTCTGTCTATCTCTCTGTGTGGGTGTGCATACTTGGGGGGGGGGGGGTGTACTGTATACGTGAGAGAGAGAGAGAGAGAGAGAGAGAGAGAGAGAGAGAACGCGAGAAAGAGAGAGAATGTGTATCCTTATGGGAAAGTGTGTGTGTGTGTGTGTGTGTGTGTGTGTGTGTGTGTGTGTGTGTGAATGTGCATCCTTTTGGGAGCGTGCCAGTATGTGTGTGTTTCCCAACGAGCGCTGGTTGTCCAGATCTGTAAAGACAGTCGGTAGCTGTGCAGGCTGAATGAATAAGTGGGTTATACTAAGTGGGCTTCTCACAGGAAATTAACTGTCAGCAGACGCTAATCTGTCTGTCTCAAAGGCATTCTGTATTTCTCAATTGTGTGTCTGTCTGTCTGTCTCAACGGCATTCTGTATGTCTCAATATGTGTCTGACTCACAGTTTTTGTTTTTCTATGTCTGTCTCAATGTGTGTCTGACTCGCAGTTGTTGTTGTTCTGTCATTATATCTGTCTGTCTGTCTTAATGTTAGCAAGTCTGTGCAACAAACGAAGTGCACACAGATTAATTCATATTAAAACACACACACACACACACACACACACACACACACACACACACACACACACACACACACACACATATGCGAGCGCGCGCGGCGGCATTGAGAGAACTTTGTATAAATATGTGTGGAAACTGTCCGGCGCCTGATCTCGGTATTGTAGAATTGTTTCACTGTTTTGTACACATGCTTTGTTCGCTATTGCTATCCAATTAGACTAGATTTATAAATGCTTTTAATGTGTTCAAGTAGCGGGCAACATATGATGTGCCCATTCGATAAGTATGCGAAATAGGAATTATTCCAAAGCTGAAATTACTCGTGACAAACAACAATTATATATTCAGTAACAAGAGTAGGAATTATGTCCTCCATTATTGTCTATTCCTAGAGTTCGATATGTAACCCCATTATCGAAAGGTACCGAGACATTTGTTCTGCGTATTTTATTTTGTAAGCTGCCATGTACTTTGTGTATTCCTTACTTTTGTATTTCCACACCTTTACAGCAGTTTAACACATTTACCGGTCTCCGTGGCGAAGAAGTTTACGGCTTTCGCCGTCACCCCGTATATTCTCGAGAGTAACGCAGCTGCGCCCTAACTGGCAGCGGTTCGAGCCGCGCTGGTAACTTACGGGGGTATGTGAGCCGGTCGCTCAGAAAGCAATGGCAAACTACTGAGTGTAATCTTGCCTAGTACATCAACAGCAGTTGAAAAATGCTGATGTTGACTGCAACGTCCTGTAAGGGATATGCAACATACAAAACCACATTTAATTTGCATCTGTCTGTCTGTCTGTCTGTCTGTCTGTCTGTCTGTCTGTCTGTCTGTCTGTCTGTTCCCCTCTCTCCTTCTCTCTTCGTCTCTCTCTCTCTCTCTCTCTCTCTCTCTCTCTCTCTCTCTCTCTCTCTCTCTCTCTCTCTCTCTCTCTCCTCGTCTTTCTCTCCCACCCCATTTTTCTTTTAACTTCTCCCCCACCATTCTCGCCTTGATTGGAAAAAGGCCAGGTTTCCGCTCCATCCCCAGGGGTCAGCAAATATAACTACCCCGGATCCCGTATTTCCCATTCACAATTAGTGGAACGGCGCAGACCCTGAGTGGGAAACATAATGGCGACAGCTGTAAAACCGGGCGAGATGGGGCGAGTAAGGAAACAATTCAAGTATTGCCAACATTGCAAGAAGTAACCCTCGATGAGGAATCCCTAAGGCCACTCACATAACCTGAATAATACATGCTGAGGTTTTTACTGGCACTCGTGGAAGACAGGTGATAGAAGTATTTGATAGAAGAGGGGGACATATTTGATAACAGAAACATTGAAACCAGTATACCGTTAGAGACCATTGGTCATGAAAGCAATATTTTACAACAAACACGAAGTACGGAGCAGATTTATAAAACACAAATACGGAAAACAAAGTTCGCTGCAGCGACAAGCCTTTATCAGCAAACAAACACAAGACAACACCACGGAGATGTTAGTCTTACTGTGACTACATTTGGGTATAATAATATGAATAGAAAAATGTGATATATATATATATTAATTGGCACCTTGCCGTCTTGACAGACGATAGTTTCTGCTTTAAAAAGGCATAATAACTTTTACCTATGGCGGTAGCGAATGTGACTGATAAGGCCAATTCGCTCTGTAAATGTTCATTCACACTGGGTACATGTGAATACGTGGTCATTTCCACCATCACGCACCATCTTACGTCTCAAACGCTTGGTGTGTGACTTATCTGCAATAATTTTCTCCTTTGTCTTTATTCCATTTCTGATGTTTGCCCTCCATGCAACACGTTCAGCGGTGACTTGCTCCCAATGTGCATTATCAATGCCTGTATCAATCATGTCCCGCTTACACACATCTTTATATCGTTGTAGAGGCCTACCCTGAGATCTCTTACCCATCTGTAATTCACCATATATATATATATATATATATATATATATATATATATATATATATATATATATATATATATATATATATATATATATATATATATATATATATATTGTGTGTGCGCAACGTTTCTGAGACTCCCAGGATGTGAAACACACATGGACAATGCCAGTAGCAGCGTATATGGTTTTATATTTTTGGTCTCATTTCCATAGCTTCGCCGCAGTTTAATTAATTGTAACTGACTAACTAACTAGTTAACTATATGTTGTATACCTGTGCGGACTGTTGGTTTGTCGAGACTCCCGTCTATTCCACTCTTCACATGGGGCAGTGAGGAGCATTTTGTGAGATATTCACAGGAATATGAACGGAGCATAATGGGGTGACCCTTTGCTGGAAGTTGGTACCGCGTCTAACTGACTAGTTAACTAAATGCATATCTGCATTTTGGCCATTTCTGGCATTTGTGGCGTTGTTTGGTTGCCTTTACCAACATTCTGTTACATGTCCCGAAGCAACAACCTGTTTTAGTGATAGGGTCATCACATTTGGTAGGCTAGAAAGGCCAGTCTTTCCCTCTGTTGACGGACGACGAACACAGGAGTCGAATTCGCGTCCCAGGGCTCTCATGATATGATCAGAGTAACCTCCCATCAACGACACTAATCATTGTGGTACGCTGATCATTATTATGATCCTCTTATTTCTTTGCATTGATTCTGCAACCACTCTTCTTTTGGAAACTCAGCGCATGTGACGTATTTCTCTATCTATTAATATATACTCTAGAGTGTTCTTTGCTTTCTTTCTTTGAGTCATTTTTCTCATCATCATAATCATAATCAAACATGTCTTTGTAGGACGTCGCTCTCGTCACAATCCGTCGGAATGACTCTTGATCCTTTGAATACCCCCTCGACTCATGCTGAAGACGTCTTTTTGTCTCGAGCCCATCTTGTATGTATTTCTGCCTCTTCTAGTAGCAACCATACCTTCCATCGTGATATTCGAAGAATTTGTTTGTAACATTTCGGCACAAACATTCAGATTTCCGTCGTTAGTGATTCTCATATGGATGTTGTCCCGGGAAATTTTATGGTTCCGCAAATTATACTGTTTGATTGCATTGTGCCATGCACTCTTAACGCTGATACACCGAATTGGCTATGTTTGCTTGTAGTGTGTCATGCGCTCTTAATGCGATACACCAGCCTGGCTATGCCCAGTCTCTGCCTGACTGCCTTGGTAGTCTACATTGCTGTTAACTAGGGAACCACGGTATTAAAAGTTTGTGTCGTTTTCAACTTCTACATTGTTGATTGTAAGTTTTCTTTAACTTTAATGTAGCATCTTCTTATTCACAACTGCCTTTTCATCCATTGATTGTAGTGCATTACGAGTGCAGCCTTACACTGACGCATCGTCTTATTCCATCGAAACATAGATTGTAAAGCCACATGTGCGTACGAATCCATTATTCTACATTTTCATTTCGCTCCATAACTCTGTCCTTAGTACTTATTAAGACATAAATCACGGCCGTCTCTGAATACATCCTGCCAGTATCATTGCTAAATCGAGACTGAAATAAATTAGCATCTCCCACTGCCGATAGGAGTGTGTCCTCGAAACATTGCCTTTAGACGTGTCTATTTTTAGAATGTAGGACGACACTTTGAACACTCTAGTCCAGAGGTTCTCAAACCACGGCCCGCGGGCCACTTGTGGCCCGTCAGCTGTCAGAAAGTGGCACGTGAGGCCTCGTTTCAGTCGAGATTTCAAGAGTTCACAATAGAGGAGGATAATGTTGCCCTCTTCATAAATTCATTCGTATTTCCTGATGCCAAGCTCTGTCAATTACAGCAAAACCTAATTGATTTGAAATGCAATTCTGCACTGAGATGTAAATTTCTGGAGCTGCCTACTTCACCTTTAGCTGATCATATGATTTCATTCTGGCGACTATTGCCTGTCGAACAATTTGAACACTTGCGTTCATTCGCCCAGAGATACATTTGTCGTTTTGGTTCGACTTACAGATGCGAGCAGTCATTTTGCGCAGTGATCGTTATAAAAAAAACAAGTAACGTTCCAGGCTTATCGACAGTAACCTAGCTGCGCTTATGACTTTGGGCACGGCAGATTTGTGCCCAGACATTGATAAACTGGCATCTGAACTTAAGTAACTGGTTACGAAGAGCAGTTACAATTGTAAATTAATTAAATTAATAGCGATTTTCGAAATTGATTTAAGATTTATTGTTAAATGAACTTTTGATTTTAAATCAAAAACGCTGACTGCCTTTAAAATTTTAGAAGTTTGTTGACGAAAGTTAAGAAAGGTAAGAATGATACTGCACGACTTTTATAATTTTATAACGCTGTGGCCCGCTTAACTACCGAATATAGTAGATATGGCCCTCGGCTTAAAACGCTTGGGAACCACTGCTCTAGTCCTATCAGTCTCGTCTGTAAACTACAAAATATATATGACCCCTTGCTCGTCTGTACATCCCTATATTTCTACGTTACACCTGCCCTGTCACAACACATCACTGGGAGAAGTCACAGCCAGTCTATCCGCATTTCACTGTCCGTAACACCCACAGTCACTGGTAAGAGGATACATTGCTAAGAAATGTGGAACTCAGGACGAATTCAATACAATATCTGCATTCTGAACGTGTCTCGACTTTCCGTATCAATAAATCACTGAGTACATGCACGCACGGGTGTGGCTGCGCCACTCCAGCTAGAGCAGTGCAATTGTTACTGCCATCACATCCATTGTCATGCTGCTACTGGTCTTCATTGAGAATATCCCGCTGGTTTCCTTAACGAGTCTGCCATATAAGGATGCGGAGTAGGCCGTGCACGCTGCTGAATAAGTGACCACACTCTCTCTCCCTCTCTGTTTCTCTCTGTTTCTCTCTCTCTCTCTCTCTTTCTCTCTCTCTCTCTCTCTCTCTCTCTCTCTCTCTCTCTCTCTCTCTCTCTCTCTCTCTCTCTCTCTCTCTCTCTCTCTCTCTCTCTCTCCTACAAAGAGACGTCCCACGATGGCAACTTTCAACATACGCGGATAAAATGAATACATTAGAACAGGAGTTTACAATGTTACATCCTCTCAGACCTTGAGTATGTGTTATTCGTTTAGATTCTTTTTTGTTTTGCCCTGTTGTAATCTATGATAGGAAAGAACTGGGTCAATATTAACATGCGGACAGCACTGATAAAACCCATCACTCTGCAATACCTTACAATGTGTAATGAAACTGTTACTTCACCTCCTTATTAGGCAGTATCACCTATCGGTGGCATGCCATGGACAAAAGTGAGAGACCAATCGCTCAGGACGATGCCAAAATGTATCCGCCATAACTACACAAAACATACTTATTTGCATAACCCCTTGCAATATTTAAAGCGAATGATCGTTCCTTAAATAGTAAAGGCCAACATATATAAAGCAACCATAATTACAGATTAAAGGAAGACTGTAAGCTGTAGTCTTCTTCAATTACGCATACTGTGAATACAAGAAATAAAACATAGGTCTATGTAGGTATATAACCTATGGAGAATATACTAATCTATCCGGAGTGTTGCAGTCTATAGGAATGTTCGAGATATGTCAGAAATGTTCCAGGCCTGTGAGGAATCTCGAAATCTGCTTAGAATGTTGGAACCCAGGAAGAATGTTTAAACCTGAATATACGAACCAACCAGAAATGTTAAACCTATGAATAATATTGGATCCCAGTGGGAACGTCAGAACCTATGAGGAATGTTGGAAACCTACTTACAATGTTGGAAACCTACCAATAATGATGGAAACATACGTACAATGTTGGGAATCTAACATTAATGTTGGAAATCTACCAATTATGTTGGAAACCTACTAATGATGTAGGAAACCTACCAATAATATTGGAAACCTAATCAACAATTTTGGATACCTACCAAAAATTATAGAATATATATATATATATATATATATATATATATATATATATATATATATATATATATATATATATATATATATATATATATATATATATATATATATACCACCGCCCTAGCTAGGGAGGTTATGTAATGGCTGCCAAGTATTACTTCCACTATTCCATGGCATAGTTTAGCTCATTTTATCTAGGATGAATTTTCTCAATAACCAATGTGAATTGAACAGCAGAACTATTAAAATTGTTCATGAACAACGCCGACACGCAGGCCACATTTTGAGTCTGTATTGAAGCACCGTACTGGCATACAACATGCAGAGAACTCCACATGAACTCTCTATCTCGCATTACATAGTATCTCCTTCCAGACCCTCATTAAACAGCACAAAACTAAAGTCTAGCGTGTCATTGCCCTAGGCTGTCACATTTATAGAACATCTTCTTACTTAAACTACTTACGCCACACTTGAAGCTTATTACGTTATTCGTTGGATGACCTTTCGGTGACTCTGAACTAACGGTCCATCAACTCTTATTTCATTCTCTTCTTCTGTCCGTGTTCTGTGCCGAAACTCTTTCCGTCCTCATTTCATCTCTGCTTCTTCTTGCATTCCTCGTTTCCTTATATTCTTTGAATGTTCACTCCCTTTCGTCATTCGCATCTCAAGCTCTTGTCCCGCTGATAACTCTGTGCCTTCATTCTTTCCTCTGTGGTTTCCGTCTGTCCCCTATGATGTCCCGTTTCCAATATCCACACGCGTACGTTCATTGTCCATGCCGCACTTATAATTTCAGTTCTTCCTAAATCTCTATTTTTAACGTGCGCCGTATGACAATGGCCTCCCTAGCAAACGTTTAATACCCATACTTTTTCTCTTTTCGTTTTAATGTTATTAAATTATTTTTGAAGTTTCGAGTTACATTTTCTGCGTATATGTTGAGAAGGTGTAGGGAAATAATTCAGCCCTGTCTTATTCCCTAATGTACATCAAACCAGTTTGTTGTTTCACCGACTACTCTGACAGCTGCATGTGATTCGTGATAAAATGACTTGATTAAGTGGGTGACATGATGTTCCACAATGGCTGATAATGAACACAGTCAAAGACTTCACTGAAGTCTAAAAAGCAAGTATGAAGATTGTCATTGTACTCTCTGTATTTCTGTAAGACGGTTCTCATGTTGAAGATATGGTTCCTGGTTCCTCTGTAAGGAGAACAAGAGACAATAAACAGAGAACTTGTGCAACTATACAGACGATCGTCTCTTATTCAGATCATGAAAGCTAATGCATTTACATGATTCTGTTTTAACATTCCGAGAAAGGGTTTTTAAAGAGAAATTAAGTGCCCATACACTGAGCCAGGCATTGCCCTTAAAGATGGAAGGACTCTGTAAACAAGCGGATCAAGTAAGTTTAAGAGAGTGAGAGGGGGAGAATGAGAGAGAACGCACGAACGAACAATCTTTATTTTCAAAGGGTTACAAATTGGGCACGCAGGCTAGTCTCACATTCGGCACTTCTAATCACTCATCTTTCTTACATCAATTGTGCATGTTACATTCACACAGGAAACCAACTTTGTCAGTTGGATGTTGCAAGCATGGACAATGCATAATATCATGTTATGGCCAGTGACCGGCAGACACACATACACACACGCACATTCATAAACACACACGCACACATACATACCTGTATAATACTTACATCATTTGCACAAACTCTCACAGTTATGCACACACTAAATAACATACAAATACACACTCCCTCGCATACACTGCATGCATGCATACATACACACACAAACATATACACAGACATACACGAATATACACAAACATACACACACACACATACACACACTCATACATAACCATAAAGAGAGAGAGAGAGAGAGAGAGAGAGAGAGAGAGAGAGAGAGAGAGAGAGAGAGGAGAGAGAGAGAGAGAACTAACGGACTTTATTTTCAAAGGGTAACAAATTGGGCACGCAGGCCCGCCTTACATTCGGCCCTTCCAATCACTCATCTTTCGTTCATCAATAGTGCATTGGACAAACATTGTCAAATGAATTTTGTAAACATAAACAATGCATATTACCTTGTTATGAGACACATCCACCACCCACCAACACATCCTCCATTCACCCACACATACCCCACCCAACCACATACACACACACACACCCCAGGCACACATACATGCCCCACCCATCCACCACATCCCCATACCTACACATCTCCCCACCCACACACTCTCCCACCAACCACACATCCCATCCACCCACACCCCAAGCATACATACATTTACCGACGCACACACCCCCACCCAAACACATCTCCCCGCCCATACTCACATATCCTCCACCCGTCCCATTACCCACCAACAATTACCAACCCACATATCCTCCACCACCCACACACATCCAACCACCCAGCCAAATACACATCCCTCAACCACACATCCCCCACGCACACACACATCTCCCCGCCATCTCACATATCCCGCACCTACCTAAACACAAATTCCGCACCCACCCACATAATCTCCCATTCCCCCCCCCACTCACAATCCCGAGCCCACCCATATAAACATCCCCCACCATCTCCTAACTTACACACACTCACCCACCCACATATCCTCTACCCATCCACACATCCTCCACCCGTACATCCCTTAACCACACAACCGTACCCACATACACACACATCCCCACCCACACACACATCTCCCCACCCATACAAACATCCCTTAAACAAATCCCCACCCACCAAAACATCCCGCATTAACAAACAACACCTACGCCATCCTACGCACAATCAACCCCCCCTCAACATCCCCCACCCACCTCACCCCCTCACACATCCCCCACACACGTACTTATCCCCAACCCCAACCCCACCCACCCCCAAACATCCCACACCCACACACATCCCTCACCCACACACACATCCCCACACCCACGACCACCCACTCATCAACACATACATCTCCCATCTACCCACATGAAACCTTCTTGTCTCTAGTAGACATGGAGCCTTCTGGTCTCTAGTAGACATAGAACCCTCTGTTCTCTAGTAGACATGGAGCCTTCTTGTCTCTAGTAGACATGGAACCCACTGTTCTCTAGTAGACATGAAACCCTCTGTTCTCTAGTAGACATGGAACCTTCTAGTCTCTAGTAGACATAGAACCCTCTGTTCTCTAGTAGACATGGAGCCTTCTGTTCTCTAGTAGACATGGATCCTCTGTTCTCTAGTAGACATGGAATCCTCTGTTCTCTAGTAGACATGGATCCTCTGTTCTCTAGTAGACATGGAATCCTCTGTTCTCTAGTAGACATGGAACCCTCTATTCTCTAGTAGACATGGAACCTTCTGGTCTCTAGTAGACATAGAACCTTCTGTTCTCTAGTAGACATGGAGCCTTCTGGTCTCTAGTAGACATGGAGCCTTCTTGTCTCTAGTAGACATGGAACCCTCTGTTCTCAAGTAGACATGGAACCCTCTGTTCTCAAGTAACAGGAGCCTTCGTTCTCTAGAAACAGGAACCCCCCCTGTTCTCTAGATCATGGAACCCCTCGTTCTCTAGTAACAGGGAAACCTTCTTGTCTCTAGTAGACATAAACCCCTTCTTTTCTCTAGTAGCAGGGCCCTGTTTTAATAGACATAGTACCCTCTGTTCTCAGTAGACATGGAACTTCTTTTCCTATAGAACATGGAACCCTCTTTCTCTATAGACTGGAACTTCTTTTTCTCTGTAGACAGGGGGAAACCCTTCGTGTCCTGTAGACATGGAACCCTCTGTTCTCTAGAAAACATGGAGCCTTCTTTTCTCTGTACCATGGTACCCTTATTCTCTAGTAACAGGGAACCTTCTGGTCTCTAGTAGACATAGAACCTTCTTGTCTCTAGAGACTGAAACCCTCTTTTTCTCTAGTAGACAGGGAACCCACTGTTCTCTAGTAGACTGGAACCTCTTGTCTCTAGTAACTGGAACCCTCTGTTCTCTAGTAACAGGAAACCCTCTGTTCTCTAGTAGACATGGAACCCTCTGTTCTCTAGTAGACTGGAACCCTCTTTCTCTTAACATGGAACCCTCTGTTCCTAGTAGACAGGGAACCTTCTGTTCTCTAGTAGACAGGGAGCCCTGTTCTCTAGTAGACATAGTACCTCTTTTTCTCTAGTAGAATGGCGCCTTCTTTCTCTAGTAGACATGGAACCCTCTATTCTCTATAGACAGGGAACCTTTTGGTCTCTAGTAGCATGGAACCCTCTGTTCTCTATAAACATGGAACCCCCCGTTCTCTAGTAACAGGGGAACCCTCGTTCTCTAGTAGACAGGAACCCTCTATTCGCTATAGACAGGGAACTTTCTGATCTCTAGTAGACACAAAAACCCCCCTGTTCTCTATAACAGGACTTCTTTTCCCCTTTAGTAGACAGGCCCTTTCTGTCGCTTAACATAAAACCCCTCTATTCTCTATAACAAAAACCCCTCTGTTCTCTAGTAGACATAGAACCCTCTGTTCTCTAGTAAAATGGACCCTTCTTTTCTCTATAGACATGGAACCTTCTTTTCGCTAGTAGACACAAACCCTCTTTTCTCTAGTAAAACATGGGCCTTCTGTTCCTGTAACATAAAACCCTCTGTTTTTCTATAACTGGGCCCTCTGTTTCTCTAGTTCCCTGGACCCCTTTGTTCTCTAGTAGACAAAACCCTCTTTCCCTCAGTAGACATAAAACCCCTCTGTTCTCAGTAACATGGAACCTTCTGGTCTCCAGAAGCGCCGCACAGTTTCTATACCTCCCGGTCACTGTCTTTTTTACTATCTTTCAGAAAGCTTGTGATAATTAATTCTTTTTCGCTACGTCCTTGGTTACCGCAGCATTATGTGAAGCAAAAAATAGAACAGTGTCCGGTCGACATGTCGAAAGGGGGGGGGGGGGGGGGGGGGCCAATTAGGGGGGTTGGCGTGCGTGAGATGGTACCTCATCCCAAAGAAAAAAATGAAAAATCCAGCCAATCATTATCAAGTCAAAAATGGTCAATTGCGCCTCTGTAATGGTGATAAAGCAACAGTAAAGGGGGCCTAACGAAATCGACATACTTTTAGACCTATCGGCACTCAATGAGTCAGGCGTTCAATATAAAGCCACCGCTTTTACTCGTACTTCTAGAAAGTCTATGGTACCTGTTGTTGTTTTTTTCAAAGCCCTGAAAGCCGAGGTAAATGGTGAAACATCCCATGGTTTTAAAAGTAAACGACCAGGTCAATGGGGGAAACATCCCATGGTTTTAAAAGTAAACGAACAGGTTAATGGGGGAAACATCCCATGGTTTTAAACGTTAACGACCCAGCTGACATGCCTGGATACGGTGCAAGCTCCATTTCGTTATAAACAACTGGTGCTCGATGGATGACATGGCTGCCAGGTATCCATTCTGGCTGATCAATTTGACCAATAGGCATCGGTGAATGTTCGAACACATAACACTGGGCGTGGCATGCATCAGGTACCGGACAATTGTCTCTAAAATCTTATATTTTTTGTTAGATGTGATAAAATATATTGCACGATTATTACCTAGAATATTTCAACATTTCGTCAGATGTATAATGCAGATTATATTAAGTGTATCCATGAATATACTTTAAACTGAAATATTAGTACTTAAACACATCATTGTCACTGATATTGTTCAAACGTCGTGCATTTGTTATCCCCACAGCAATTGCAAAAATATACAATGAAGTCTTTAGTCTTTGCAAAAACTGGGTTGAATCGACTATTTGTTAAAGCCTAAGTATATTGTTTGTGGTTTCAAAGTTTAAATTCACTAAAGGAACACATTGTTTTGAAATTTAAAAACAAAATGTGTGACTTATACCTTTAACCCAATGCGCATCAAGGCGTGTACAAGGAAGGGTCCACCTAACTTGACCGTGTTTACACACACAAACTGCAACATATCATCTGGGAGCTTGCTAACATACACACTGTCAGGCATACGGTGTTTTAAATGTTTGACAATAAGTGTTTCGCAATTCTTCTGTTGTGAGTCATCTTTTGTGGCACTAGATGTTTTAAAGAACCTGTTTCAAGAATCTAATGCTGTCTGTCATTTGCCGCGGAATATAAATAGGCTCGTGTGAGTAGGTGGGGGGCGGGGGGGGGGGGGGGGAGGGAAGGATCCTCTCTCTCTCTCTCTCTGTCTATCTCTCTGTGTGGTGTGCATACTTGGGGGAGGGGGTGTACGTATACGAGATAGAGAGAGAGGAAGAGAGAGAGCGAGAGAGAGAGAGAGAGAGAGAGAGACGAGAGAGAGAGAGAGAGAGAACGCGAGAAAGAGAGAGAATGTGTATCCTTATGGGAAAGGGTGTGTGTGTGGTAGTGGTGTGTGTGTGTGGGTGTGTGTGTGTGTGTGTGGTGTGTGTGAATGTGCATCTTTTGGGAGCGTGCCAGTATCGTGTGTTTTCCAACGAGCGCTGGTTGTCCAGATCTGTAAAGACAGTCGGTAGCTGTGCAGGCTGAATGAATAAGTGGGGTTATACTAAGTGGGCTTCTCACAGGAATTAACTGTCAGCAGACGCTAATCTGTCTGTCTCAAAGGCATTCTGTATTTCTCAATTGTGTATCTGTCTGTCTGTCTCAACGGCATTCTGTATGTCTCAATATGTGTCTGTCTGTCTGTCTCAACGGCATTCTGTGTATGTCTCAATATGTGTCTGTTTTTGTTTTTCTATATGTCTGTCTCAATGTGTGTCTGACTCGCAGTTTTGTTGTTCTGTCATTATATCTGTCTGTCTGTCTTAATGTTAGCAAGTCTGTGCAACAAACGAAGTGTACACAGATTAATTCATATTTAAAAAAAAAAAAAAACACACACACACACACACACATGCGAGCTCGCGCGCGGCGGCGGCATTGAGAGAACTTTGTATAAATATGTGTGGAAAACTGTCCGGCGCCTGATCTCGGTATTGTAGAATTGGTTTCACTGTTTTACACATGCTTGTTCGCTATTGCTATCCAATTAGACTAGATTTATAAATGCTTTTAATGTGTTCAAGTAGCGGGCAACATATGATGGCCCATTCGATAAGTATGCGAAATAGGAATTATTCCAAAGCTGAAATTACTCGTGACAAACAACAATTATATATCAGTAACAAGAGTAGGAATTATGTCCTCCATTATTGTCTATTCCTAGAGTTCGATATGTAACCCCATTATCGAAAGGTACCGAGACATTTGTTCTGCGTATTTATTTTGTAAGCTGCCATGTACTTGTGTATTCATTACTTTTGTATTTCCACACCTTTACAGCAGTTTAACACATTACCGGTCTCCGTGGCGGACAAAAGTTTACGGCTTTCGCCGGTCACCCCGTATATTCTCGAGAGTAACGGCAGCTGCGCCCTAACTGGCAGCGGTTCGAGCCGCGCTGATAACTTACGGGGGTATGTGAGCCGGTTCGCTCAGAAAGCAATGGCAAATTACGGAGTGTATCTTGCCTAGTACATCAACAGCAGCTGAAAAATGCTGATGTTGACTGCAACGTCCTGTAAGGGGATATGCAACATACAACACCACATTTAATTTGCATTCTGTCTGTCTGTGCTGTGTCTGTCTGTCTGTTCCCCTCTCTCCTTCTCTCTTCGTCTCTCTCTCTCTCTATCTCTCATCTCTCTCTCTCTCTCTCTCGTCTATCTCTCCCACCCCCTTTTTCTTTTAACTCCCCCACCCCCACCATTCTCGCCTTGATTGGAAAAAGGCCAGGTTTCCGCTCCATCCCAGGGTCAGCAAATATAACTACCCCGGATCCCGTATTCCCATTCACAATTAGGGAACGGCGCAGACTGAGTGGGAAACATAATGGCGACAGCTGTAAAACAGGGCGAGATGGGGCGAGTAAGGAAACAATTCAAGTATTGCCAACATTGCAAGAAGTAACCCTCGACGAGGAATCCCTAAGGCCACTCACATAACCTGAATAATACATGTTGAGGTTTTTACTGGCACTCGTGGAAGACAGGTGATAGAAGGAGGGGACATGTTTAATAACAGAAACATTGAAACCAGTATACCGTCAGAGACCATTTGGTCATGAAACAAACACAAGACAACACCACGGAGATGTTACGCTTACTGTGCCTACATTTGGGTATAATAACAGGAATAGAAAAATGTGATATATACTATGATATATATATATAATATTATATATATATATATATATTATATATTAATGGCACCTTGCCGTCTTGACAGACGATAGTTGTGCTTTAAAAAGCATAATAACTTTTACCTATGGCGGTAGCGAATGTGACTGATAATGCCAATTCGCGCTGTAAATGTTCATTCACACCGGGTACATGTGAATAGGTGGTCATTTCCACCATCATGCACCATCTTACGTCTCACACGCTCGGTGTGTGAACTATCTGCAATAATTTTCCTTTGTCTTTATTCCATTTCTGATGATTGCCCTCCATGCAACACGTTCAGCGGTGACTTTGCTCCCACTGTGCATATCATTGTCCGTATCAATCATGTCCGCTTACACAGATCTTTATATCGTTGTAGAGGCCGACCTGAGATCTCTTACCCATCTGTAATTCCACCATATATATAATATATATATATATATATATAAATATACTATATAATATATATATAATATATATATAATATATATATATATATATTGTGTGTGCGCAACGTTT
>JACEFZ010025158.1:0-20000 GCA_014155875.1 Cepaea nemoralis | reverse complement strand
ATCTCTTATTCAGATCATGAAAGCTAATACATTTACATGATTCGGTTTTAACATTCCGAGAAAGGGTTTTTAAAGAGAAATTAATTGCCCATACACTGAGCCAGGCATTGCCTTAAAGATGGAAGGACTCTGTAAACAAGCGGATCAAGTAAGTTTAAGAGAGAGAGAGAGAGAGAGAGAGAGAGAGAGAGAGAGAGAGAGAGAGAGAGAGAGAGAGAAGAAAGAGAGAACGCACGCACGAACAATCTTTATTTTCAAAGGGTTACAAATTGGGCACGCAGGCCAGTCTCACATTCGGCACTTCCAATCACTTATCTTTCTTACATCAGTTGTGCATGTTATATTCACACAGGAAACCAATTTTGTCAGTTGGATGTTGCAAGCATAGACAATGCATAATATCATGTTATGGTCAGTGACTGGCAGACACACATACACACACGCACATTCATAAACACGCATGCAAACATACATACCTGTATAATACATACATCATTTGCACAAACCTAACAGTTATGCACACCACTAAATACATTACAATTACACACTCCCTCGCATACACGTATGCATGCATACATACACACACAAACATATACACAGACATACAAGAAGATACACAAACATACACACAACATACACTCACTCCATGCATAACATAAGAGAGAGGAGAGAGAGAGGAGAGAGAGAGAGAGAGAGAGAGAGAGAGAGAGAGAGAGAGAGAGATGAGGAGAGAGAGACTAACGGACTTTATTTTCAAAGAGTAAACAATTGGGCACGCAGGCCCGCCTTAGATTCGTGCCCTTCCAATCACTCATCTTTCGTTTCATCAATAGGCATGGGCAAACATTGTCAAGGAATTTGTAAACATAAAAACAATGCAATACCTTGTTATGAGACACATCCACAACACCAACACATCACTCATTCAACCACACCTCCCCCACCCAACAATACCACACAACACACCCAAAGGCACACATACATGCCCACCAGTCCACCACATCCCCCATACTACACATCTCCCCACCCACAACTCTCCACCACCCACACATCCATCCAACCCACACCCCAAGCATACATACATAACGACGCACACACCCCCACCAAAACACATTCCCTGCCCATTACTCACATATCTCCACCCGTCCATGACCCACCAACAATTACCAAAAAAAAAAAAAAAAAAAAAAAAAAACCACATATCTTCCACCCACCCACACACACCAAACCACCCAGCCAAAATACAATCACTCAACCACCACCCCACGCACACACCACATCTTCCCCGCCATCTCACATATCCCGCACCTACCTAAAACAAAATTCCGCGACCACCCACATAATCTCCCATCTCCCCCCATCACTCACAGATCCCGAGCGAGCCCACCCATATAAACATTCCCCCACCATCTCCTACTTACACCACACTCACCCACCCACATATCCCTCTACCAAATCCACCACCTCCTCCACCCGCCCATCACTAACACACAAAACACCGTACCACATACACACACATCCCACCACAGCCACACAGCTCACACCATACAAATATCCCTCAAACCAAATCCCACCCCACCAACACCATCCCGCAAGTAACAAAACACACACCTCCCATCTAGCGCACAATCAACCCACATGTCAACATCCACACCCATACAACTATCCCCCTCACACATCCTCCACACCACGGAAGGATCCCCCACCCACAAACACACCCAACCATACCACCCTAAACATCCCACCCACACAACATCCCTTCACCCACACACATACCCACACACACGACCACCCATCATCACACAGACATCTCCCATCTACCCACCCACACGCACACACCCAACCCCCTTCAAAACATACATCCCCACCCTCACAACAATCAAACACTCACCGCACACCTACACCTCACCCACCCATACAACCACATCTTATCCGAACCATCTTCCCGACCACAAACACCACACCCACCACAATCCCCAAGACACATCTCTCACCCACACACACATCTCACAGACATCTCCTACCCACCCATATATCCGCCATCTCAATACCCTTCATCACCCACACATACATCATCCATCAGCCACACACCACCACACCCACCCAGACACATCCTCCTCCAAATCCACATCCCCACATCCATAACCAACACCCATCAGACACCCATCCCCAAACTCACACACATCCCCCACACCCCAAACCAACATGCACCACACATTCCCACCCACACACCCACTCACACGCACAAATCACCACCCATCACCCAAAATCCCACACCCACACACATCCCCACCCACCACACACATCCCCCACACTCACGACCACCCCCACCTCACAACATCTCCCACCCCACCACATATCCCCCAAACCCCATCTGCTCACCAAATATATACCCCCACCCATCTCATTAACCCACCAACAATCATCACCCACATATCCTTACTCCACCCACTCACCACAACCGACTAGCCAAAAACACCCTCCCCCACCCTCACACAAATAGCCCTGCCAACCCATTACATCCCGCATGTACACACTACAAAACCCGAAGTCACTACGTTAGCAGCTCCGAGGTTAAGTATAATGGTTATGTGTGTGTCGTGTGTGTGTGTGTGTGTGGTGATGTGCGTGTGTGTGTGTGTGTGTGTGTGTGTGTGTGTGTGTGTGTGTGTGTGTAAAAAAACATGCATTACACATTTGTAGACATATCCGCAGTACCTCGTGGACACAAAGAGTTTGACGACGTCTCCGAGCCTGTCGCTTATAATAAGTTCTTGAGACATCTCACATTGTGGAACAATAGTCTGCTGGCTGTATCGCTTTTAATTTCCCTTGGTACCGTTTTTCCAAGGTCAGTAATGTTCTGATGAAATTGTCGCCCATGGTTGTTATTGGCAGCACAACAATTACGGCTCCGTAAATTCAGATTCAAGTGTAGGAAGTGTCACTCAGGAGACATGGAGGACTCTGATCTCTAGCAGATATAGATGACCCTGATCTCTAGTAGACAAGGAGCATTCTTGTCTCTAGCATTCTTGTCTCTTGTAGACATGGAGCAATCTGTTCTCTAGTAGGCATTGCGCCTAATGGTTTCTAGTAGACATGGAGGACGCTGTTCTCTAGTAGACATGGAACCTTTGTTCTCTAGTAGACATGGAACTTCTGTTCTCTAGTAGACATGGAACCTCTGTTCTCTAGTAGACATGGAACTTCTGTTCTATAGTAGACATGGAACCTTTGTTCTCTAGTAGACATGGAACCTTCTGTTGTCTAGTAGACATGGAACTTCTGTTCTCTAGTAGACATGGAACTTCCGTTCTCTAGTAGACATGGAACCTTCTGTTGTCTAGTAGACATGGAACCTCTGTTCTCTAGTAGACATGGAGGACGCTGTTCTCTAGTAGACATGGAACTTCTGTTCTCTAGTAGACACGGAGCCCTCTGTTCTCTAGTAGACATGGAACCTCTGTTCTCTAGTAGACATGGAACCTTCTTGTCTCTAGTAGACATGGAACCCTCTGTTCTCTAGTAGACATGGAACCCTCTGTCTCTAGTAGAATAGAACCCTCTGTCTCTAGTAGACATAGCCACCCTCTTTCTCTAGTCAGGACATGGAAACTTCTGTTCTCTAGTAGACATAGAACTTGTCTCTAGTTAGACATGAACCTCTCTTTTCTCTAGTAGACATAGAACCCTCTGTTCTCTAGTAGACATGGAGCCCTCTGTTCTCTAGTAGACATAGAACCCTCTGTTCTCTAGTAGACATGGAGCCTTCTGTTCTCTAGTAGACATAGAACCCTCTGTTCTCTAGTAGACATGGAGCCTTCTGTTCTCTAGTAGACATAGAACCCTCTGTTCTCTAGTAGACATGGAGCCTTCTGTTCTCTAGTAGACATAGAACCCTCTGTTCTCTAGTAGACATGGAGCCCTTCTGTTCTCTAGTAGACATAGAACCCTCTGTTCTCTAGTAGACATGGAGCCTTCTGTTCTCTTCTCTAGTAGACGTGGAACCTTCTGGTCTCTAGAAGCGCCGCCACAGTTTCTATACGCTCCCGGTCACTGTCAGTTTTACTATCTTTCAGAAAGCTTGTGATAATTAATTCTTCTTCGCTACGTCCTTGTGTTACCGCAGCATTATGTGAAGCAAAGAATAGAAACAGTGTCACGGTCGAGCATGTCGTAAGGGGGGGGGGGGGGGCGAATTAGGAGGGTTGGCGTGCGTGAGACTGGCTACCTCATCCCAAAGAAAAAATGTAAATTCCAGCCAATCATTATCAAGTCTAAATGGGGAATTGGCGTGAGCTCTTCCATCCATCATGTGCCATGCCGGTAAGCGTGGGTGGTCATGTTCTGCCACCTCACTCGATCACCAGAGTCGCCATCAGCTCCATGTTTCTGTCTCGACCATGCCATGTGGCTAATCCATCCAGGTATTTAATTCTCGGTCTTCCCCTTGGTCTGCTTTCTTCGATCTTGCCAGTTGTCACCAAGATCTCCAATTCATTTCTTCTCATAACATGCCCAAAAAATTTTGACTGTCTACGTCTAATGTCTCTAATCAGTTTAAGATTTTCATTTGTTTCTTGAAGGACTTGTTCATTGGTTTTTCTGTCTGTCCATGGAATTCTTTGCATTTTCCTCAAAAACCACATTTCCACAGCCATCATATTCTTTTCATCTTGTCTGCTCATTGTCCACGCTTCACGTCCATATAAAAGTATAGGTTCTATGTAGCACTTCAACACACTTTTTCTCGTTTCAACTTATATCTTTTTATTGGTCAGTATGTTTTTCATTTTGCAAAAGGTTACCTTCGCCATGACAATTCTTGTTCTAATCTCTTCAAAGCATCTCCCATCAGATGTTATGACTGTTCCTAGATAGTTGTACCGATTCACTTGTTTAAGAATATGCCCATATACTTGTATATTACATTATGTATTTCTTCCTTCTAGTGATGATCATAACCTGTGTCTTCAATTCTAACCCTAGTTATACACTGTGTGCAACAACCGCATCTACTAAATTTTGCAGGTCCTGTTCATTGTCTGCAATCAAGACTGTATTATCTACGTATTTAATATTATTGATGTATCGTCCCCCAATGTTGATTCTTTCCATATCTTCTATATTTCTGAAAATATGTTCACTGTACAGGGAAAAAAGATCTGGAAACATTACACATCCCTGTCTCACGCCTCTCTTAATAGGCTGATATTGACCTACTTCATTATCAATTCTTATGGCAGCTTATTGTTTCCAATATATGATTTTTACAAGTCTAAGGTCTTTTCCATCAATTTGTAGATCTTCAAGCAACTATGGAAAAGACATTAGACTTGTAAAAAAAAAACATATATTGGAAACGACAAGCTCTTAGTTGTCTGATTTTATAGTAATGTCAGCTACTCAAAATGTAACCTTTGGTGTTTTATTGCAAGGAATTTTACCTTCATTTGTTACTTGCTCTTCTTGTAGTATCTGATACTATATATGCATTTCTTCCATTTAAGTTTTGCTTCCATATATGTGTCCATCATTCAGTTATTCTATTTATTAAAAGCTCATAGAATGCCGGATTCCCTCTCGGAAGACCCGGGTTCGAATCCTCGGTAAGGTGTAGATTTTTTCTGTTGGGGGAAAAAAGAAAACTCTAACCTGCACAGTTCGCGGTGACTGTACTAACCAGGCGGTTTTAATTCCTCAGGCTCAAGACCCCCTGCCATACTCCCGCAAGGTACTATATAGGCAGTAAATGACAGTTATGACAGTTGCAGACAATTTTAATGTCATTTTCACTCTGAGTTACACTTATTATTTGCTGTGCTTTTCTTTGCTTCTTTGTCCATTTATTGATCACCATCAGTTCCTATATGTGCCGGTATCCACACAATCAGAACGGGGCATACTCTGGTATTTTGTAGCTTTGGGTATCACCTCTACTGCATCTAATCTACTACATACCTTGTTGTGATTTATATATGTAGTAGCTACTGGTATCACCTCCGATACATCTAATCTACTACCTATCTTGTTGTGCTTTAGATATGTAGTAACTACTGGTATCACCTCTGCTACATTTAATCTACTACTTTCTTGTTGTGATTTATATATGTAGTAACTACTGGTATCACCTCCGATACATCTAATCTACTACCTATCTTGTTGTGCTTTAGATATGTAGTAACTACTGGTATCACCTCTGCTACATTTAATCTACTACTTTCTTGTTGTGATTTAGATATGTAGTAACTACTGGTATCACCTCCGATACATCTAATCTACTACCTATCTTGTTGTGCTTTAGATATGTAGTAACTACTGGTATCACCTCTGCTACATTTAATCTACTACTTTCTTGTTGTGATTTAGATATGTAGTAACTACTGGTACCAATCATCTCGGCTACATCTAATCTACTATATACCTTGTTGTGATTTATATATGTAGTAACTACAGGTATCACCTCTACTGCATCTAATCTACTAAATACCTTGTTGTGATTTATATATATAGTAGCTACTGGTATCACCTCCGATACATCTAATCGACTAAATACCTTGTTGTGATTTATATATATAGTAGCTACTGGTATCACCTCCGATACATCTAATCGACTAAATACCTTGTTGTGATTTATATATATAGTAGCTACTGGTATCACCTCCGATACATCTAATCTACTAAATACCTTGTTGTGATTTAGATATGTAGTAACTACGGGTATCACTCATCTCGGCTACATCTAATCTACTACAAACCTTGTTATGTGTTAGCTCCAGAACTGTTGATTATGAATATGTTACAACCGTGGGCTTCTAGAAATGGTTATCATATAAAATTCCTAACACTTTTAGTACAGCAGTCACTTCTGCAGGAAAAAATAGATAAACTATGTATTGTAAGCTTGAAAGTCGCTTGAAAGTCGACAGGGTCGACTTCATTGCACCGGGTTTTATCCCATATGGCTCGGTCTCTTTCCGCAGCACGGAAAGCGTCGCACAAAGCACGAACTCCGTAGCTTTTAGCGACGACCCACAGGAGTCTCTGAAACATTTAACTCGTAAACCGAAGGACGCGGCCCGGAATCGAACCCACAACCTTCGGAGCACGAGTCAAACGGCTTGACCACTTCGCCACAGAGACTCCCTGAAAATTGTATAGAAATGGATCTTTAATTTTTTATTGTGGGATGTAAATTCATTCATATTGCCATCTTGTTATCTTCTCCTTTGGATCCATCTGAGTCAACAGTGATACTGTCTTTTTAAATTTGATCTATGAGACTATTAACTTTATCTTTTATTTCTGGAAAGGTCTCTTTGTTTATTACAAGTGCTAGTTGATAGTCAGTTACTGGTTTTATTAATTGCCATGGTGGGTAATAGGCGTGTACAGTTTAATTCTGGTTGTTAACTTATTTATTTTTTAAAGTTGCTTATCCCTTACAGGATGTTGCAGTCAACACCAGCATTGTTTTCAGCTACTGTTGATGTTCTTAGCAAGATACGGGATTACGGAGAAAGTCGTTAACCTCTTGGCAAGGGAGGCCGGCTGTTAACTTATACAACGTTTATGAATTCCTTAATTCTAATATGCTATTAAACGGTGCTGTGATTTTTTCTGTGGTCCTATTTTCAAGTGATTCTTGTGTGTGGTTAAAAGTTGCGTCTTGCTTAATGTTGCACGTGTTCACGTGGGCACAGCATGTCCCAGCTGAACAGGTGGTAAAACGTAACCATTACACAACAGAAAGTTGTTTCAGCTCAACTTGTGCTAATCAATGAACAGTCACTCGTATAAGGAAAAAATAAATAAATGAAACTTGTGCCTTGTTCAACCTTGTCATGTTCCAGTCGCATAATATGTAGTTGATGTGTAATATTATCTATTATTAGACTCACTTTATCAACGAAAGCAATGCGGCTAAATGCCATTATGAAATATAAAGCAGATATTTCTTCCAATCACAGAACACAGACATAGGCATATTCTCTTCTACAAGATTACGGGTTTGAGTGCACCTGGGAGTTTATTAGAACTTTACAGCACCCGTACTGATAGTAGATGACGTGTGCTAGTTATGATGTCACAAACAGCCTCGCAGGGGGTTTTTCCGTGAAGGAGATAGAAGTCCGCAAAGGCCAAGCGTTCAGGAACACCACAAATCGCATGTCCTCTAGCAGCAAAGCTTCCTTCCAGCCAGTATAGAAATCCATACAATTCTTCTTCTTCTTCTTCTTCTTCTTCTTCTTCTTCTTCTTCTTCTTCCTTCTTCTTCTTCTTCTTCTTCTTCTTCTTCTTCTTTCTTCTTCTTCTTCTTCTTCTTCTTCTTCTTCTTCTTCTTCTTCTTCTTCTTCTTCTTCTTCTTCTTTCTTCTTCTTCTTTCTTCTTCTTCTTCTTCTTCTTCTTCTCTTCTTCTTCTTCTTCTTCTTCTTTCTTCTTCTTCTTCTTCTTCTTCTCTTCTTTTTCTTTCTTCTTCTTCTTCTTCTTCTTCTTCTTCTTCTTCTTCTTCTTCTTCTTCTTCTTCTTCTTCTTCTTCTTCTTCTTCAGCGTTCCGAGCCATTGAGGTTCTTTGCTGCAGATACAATCCGTCTCCATTCGTCTTTCTGGTTGACCTTCTCTTGCCAGTCGTTGATTCAAATTCGCTACTAATAATTCAAATCTCTAATAACTCCGGTAAGTTACAGCATCGAATGTAAAATTCATCAAGATAAACGAGTGTCAAGCTTTTAAAGATGGATCAATCCGTCACGAACATACATTTCTATTTTCGTCGTCAGGTTTTAATACATCCCGTTTTAATTATTGCTTAATGACCAACACTTTTATAGGACCACGTGAAGTTGGCTGCCTAGGCATATCATCGATATTCCGTTTCCAAGACTCAGTGCAATGGGACGCCACTCTGACCTCCGCAGCGACGGTTGCTCATTATGAAAGATTACAACAGATGACACATGAACTGCAGGATCCCATAATTATTGCCATGCTATAATAGATCTTTTATCTTCGAAACATAATCTTCGACTGCGTTAGATTTAAGTTGGTGTCATTATGCATCGTAATCTTCAAGATACTTTTGTCTCAATGGATGTCGTGCAGTTCGTAGAATATACCATGACATGACATCGGCTGGTTGAAACGAGGATTCTTCGACTGTGATAATCGCTGAAATGGCTGATGTGATACCTCACGGTGTTAATTACTTATGGCTTACATTATATAAGGTATACTGGGTATGGTTACTAACACATCTCCGTGACAGAGGTCAGAACGTCTTCGTTCACTGGTACTATTTCGTTTTAATGATGGTTAATATGTATCTGCATGTGTATTATTTTTCTTCTTTCATTCATGCGTAGAATCATCATCAGAGAAGGCTCATTCAACGGCCAAGTGAGCATCCAGGATCTATAACAGGTAGCAGCGAACCGCCAGACATGGAGAGCAATGACTTCTGCCCTCTGCGCCGCCTTAGGCTCGAGAGGATAGACTAACTAACTAACTAACTAATTCGGTTAATGCAGGCGACTGTCAACAGTGACACTACGTATGAGCAGTTAACGGCTGATTTCGGCGGAGATCGAACCGTATTCAGTCGAGTCCCAAGGTATTCAGTTGGCCGATGTGTCGAAAGGCGGTGAAGGGGAAATGAGGGGGTGGGGGTTGTTGTTGGATGCGTTTAGACTGTTTTTTGAACTCTAGATAACTAATATTGACTATAGATGATGTATACTAGTTATGCCGATTTCACTTTCGTTTTCAAAACCAGTTGTCTTGCAAGTATTTTTCCGTGAGGAAGGCTATGATCCTGGAGCATCCGGCTTGGCAAGATTCCCGTCCTGGGGTGGCCAAGGAAAGTCCCTTTGGTGTGGATGATGTAATTGATAATCTCATATTCGCAGGAATACTGGGAGATAATGTTCCATATAAGGTTTCATATTGGTTAATGGCCTTGGGGGAAAGTCATATCTCCTTTCAGGAGATTTACGGGAACAGGATATTTCTTCGATATCTTACGGAGTGCCACAGTATTGAAGAGCAGTAGCAAATATTAATCTCTGCAGTAGGTGTTTATGAAATGAATTATAAAATGTCACTAGTACTGTGAGAATATAGTGACAACACTGAATTCATCTTCATCTGGATCACCCAGTATCCAAGAATTCCATTACTTCACAACACCTCTTGCAGTTTGTGGCCAGATTACAGTGGAGAACATACACCTCTCACACCATCTACTCTCAAGGCGACATCCATTGTTACGTCTTCTACGACTGCCAGCAAAGACACACTGCAGACCTGGATCAAAACAGTGCGGCTTTATTTATTTATTTGTGTTGTTTTACTTTTGCTTTATGCACCCGACGAAATACAGCGAAATACGTCTGACCATTAATTGTGTGATCTATTCTTTGTGGCTTCATTATTCATATTCACTACGCGAAACATTGTTTTGAATTTATTTGTTTATTAGTAAAGATATTCTATGCACTACAACATCTGCTAAAATCAAATGCGCTATCTCGTAACACCAAGATCACAATATACAAAACATTGATTAGACCAGTTGTGCTGTATGGCTCTGAAACCTGGAGTACAACTAGAAGAGACGAAACCTTGTTACAAACCTTTGAGAACAAAGTTTTAAGACGCATCTTTGGACCCATTAGGGATACACAAAGTGGCGAGTGTAAAAGAAGAAGCAACAAAGACATTTATGATCTGTTTAAGTCCCCGCTAATCACTGGTATCATGAAGGCTAATAGACTACAATGGCTGGGGCATATAGAAAGAATGGAAGATAATAAGGAAACAAAACTCGCATACACTCAGGAAATAAATGACCGTAGACCCCGAGGTAGACCAAGAAGACGGTGGAGAGATAATATACATACAGACCTACAAGCACTTGGAATCAACGACTGGCAAGAGAAGGTCCACCAGAGAGACGAATGGAGTCGGATTGTATCTGCAGCAAAGAACCTCAATGGCTCGAAATGCTGATGAAGAAGAAGAAGAAGAAGAAGAAGAAGAAGAAGAAGAAGAAGAAGAAGAAGAAGAAGAAGAAGAAGAAGAAGAAGAAGAAGATTAGTAAATTACAAATATCTCATTTGAATATTCAATTCACTTTGGGTAATTGTATGTGGCTATTAAACTCCAGTAGGCACAGCATCAGAGTCTCTTGGTCTGGATGCTTTATCTTCATCCACATCATCCAGAGTATTATAAGATTATGTTGGACCCGGAACAGGAAGTGTTTTCAGCGTCAGGTACTGACAGTATTGCAGGGACAGTACTCGGATAGTTCTAATGTTGCGTTTTCTTCCTACAAGCACCGTGTTCAATTAGAGGAGTCGTGATCAAGAAACAATCACTAAGATGGTTTGTTGTACAAAAATCATGTTCAGTTGGAGGAGACAGGAACATATAGCAGTCATTAAGATGTTTTGTCGGTGTCTTCCACACAAATCGAACTGCAAAACTCGTCAGTTATTCTTTTTGGTTCAACTTGCAGAGCATATTGGTTATGTTATACAGGATTGAAGACATGTGTGAAACCAAACACCAATCCTAGTCAGCGATCTCACGACCAAGTTCAAGGATGCCAGCTTTCTGTCTCATGGGTGAAATGGGTTTCCTGTATGATAGCAAGATAATTCGTTCACATATATAGCAAACATCATCAGGACTGTTCACAGTTGCCACGAATCTGTGGCGACGGCACGTCTCCACCAACAGAATCCACAACGCTAATGATAACAAAGAGCAAATGTTGCCACGATTGAATGGACTATGTTACCCGTTTAGCGCTCAAGGCTATTCGTCTCGTGGGGCATCACGCGCCAGGGCTACAGACAAGAGAAAGGCCGGGTCATCGACTTCGGGACGATGAAGTCGTCAGCCAACGGAAACATTTCCCATTACTCCAGGTATCTAAAACTAGAGATCGTTCGCGAGTTTTAAGTTCACATTCGTGATCAGCGTGTCCGATGTAGATAGAAATAGACTTGTTTCAGTCGGAATATGTTGGGTGTTGCCTAGATACTTTATCTATGTGCTATTCACTCTAGTTTGTGTGCTTAAAGAAGACGCGTTATCGCGGGCATTAAATGACTGCATTCTATTTGCATTACTCCTTTGGAGACCTTATGGTATAAACCACTTAGTCCATGCAGTAAATGTCTCCATTCTAATGACTTTACTCATTTGGAGACCTGACGGGGTTAACCACATATTTAATCTCTTGTAATCTATCTCTTCGAGCAATTGTTGTACACATCCACCTACAACCGACCTGTGACTGAAGTGAAAGTGAGAGCTGCAGAGTTACAATGCCCGTCACACCGAGTCCAGTGTTCTAAGTCAGTTGATGGTTATTTGGAAGCTTTGCGTTGATTTTGATGGCATGGTACATCGGCAGTTCAGAAAGCCATGTCAAACTACTGAATTAACATTGCCTAGTACATCACAAACAGTTGCTAAATGTTGATGTTGACTGCAAAGTCCTGTAAAAGACGTGCGTTTTTTTTTAATCCACCTAAAACTGTAGTGCTTTTTGATCCTCTTTTTTTTTTTTTTTTGTTACACCCACAAATTACTGTGTGAATATGTCTGTTGAATATTTTAGCCTGGAGGATTTTTGTAATTAGTTTATGTTGTGTGATATCTGCAGTATCTATCTGACGAGTTACAACGAAATATGTCAGGCCATAAATCAAAATGTTTTGAACTTCCACTGTTTTCAGATTGCTTTAATTAACAGGCAAACCTATGTCTATAGGTGAATTTGCTCCGATTACACTGTAAACTGTTGATATTAGTCCATTAATTCCACGCATCCATGATGCGTCAGCACATGTGTACTTCAACTGACATTTCTTTGATCATTTTCACAATTCGTAATTTGCTAACTAGCAGCCTTGACTTACTCGTACTGAGCCACAAAGGTTGATGCTGTAGAGTTCCCAGCTGCCATGTCTGCCACTTGCCAATTACTGTCTGCATCTCTGGTCCTGGCGGCAGTTGTTCCATGACACGACCAAAATGTTAGCAACTGTTGAATGTCAGGTGTCATAGCTTCCACCTAGAGGGCATTCACAACGCAACAGCAACATCAGTCGATAGATTCCACACAAAACATCAGCAACATCATTCGGTGGATATCACAACAAAACATCAGCAATATCAGTCGATGGATGCCACACAATACGTCAGCAATGCCAGTTTATTGATGTCTCAACAAAATATCAGCAACATCAGTAGATAGATTCCACACAAAACATCAGCAACATCATTCGGTAGATATCACAACAAAACATCAGCAATATCAGTCGATGGATGCCACACAATACGTCAGCAATGCCAGTTTATTGATGTCTCAACAAAATATCAGCAACATCAGTCGATGGATGCCACACAATACGTCAGCAATGCCAGTTTATTGATGTCTCAACAAAATATCAGCAACATCAGTCGATGGATGCCACACAAAACGTCAGCAATGCCAGTTTATTGATGCCTCAACAAAATATCAGCAACATCAGTCGATAGATGGCGCAATAAAACATTAGCAACATCAATTGCTGGATGGCACACGAAAACAACATCAGCAATATCAGTTTATTTGATGTCTTAACAAAACATCAGCACCATCAGTCAATGGATTCTACACAAAACATCAGCAATACACTTTATCTACTGCCTCAACAAAACAACAGCAACATCGGTTAATGGATGCCACAACAAAACATCAGCAACATCAGTCGATGGATGCCACAACAAAATATCAGCAACATCAGTCGATGTCTGTAAAAACAAAACATCAGTTGGTGTATGTAACAACAAAACATAAGTGAAATTAGTTGATGTATGTAACAACACAACATCAGCAACATCAGTTTAATTATGGCGCAGCAAATGATCGGCAAAGAAAGAACCCCCACCCCTCTCTTTCTCTCTCTCTCTCTCTCTCCTCTCTCTCTCTCTCTCTCTCTCTCTCTCTCTCTCTCTCTCGCTCTCTCTATTTATCTATCTATGTATCTCAATGTCTTTATTTTGTAGCCGAGAGGAAGGCACTTAGCCACACAACATGGGACAAAAACAACAAACATACAACAATATATTTTTCCCCTCTGCACTCTGTTCACACCGAGTTCATCCACTTCCATTTCCTCCAACGGTTACAGTCCTGTAAGTTGTATGTGTATTAAGTTGTGTACGTTGTATGTGTATTTAATTGTGTACGTTGTATGTGTATTTAGTTGTGTACGTTGTATGTGTATTTAGTTGTGTACGTTGTATGTGTATTTAATTGTGTACGTTGTATGTGTATTTAATTGTGTACGTTTATGTGTATTTAGTTGTGTACGTTGTATGTGTATTTAGTTGTGTACCTTGTCTTTGTATTTAGTCGTGTACGTTGTATGTGTATTTAGTTGTGTACATTGTATGTGTATTTAGTTGTGTACGTTGTATGTGTATTTAGTCGTGTACGTTGTATGTGTATTTAGTTGTGTACGTTGTATGTGTATTTAGTTGTGTACGTTGTATGTGTATTTAGTAGTGTACATTGTATGTGTATTTAGTTGTGTACGTTGTATGTGTATTTAATTGTGTACGTTGTATGTGTATTTAATTGTGTACGTTGTATGTGTATTTAATTGTGTACGTTGTATGTGTATTTAGTTGTGTACGTTGTATGTGTATTTAGTTGTGTACCTTGTCTTTGTATTTAGTCGTGTACGTTGTATGTGTATTTAGTTGTGTACATTGTATGTGTATTTAGTTGTGTACGTTGTATGTGTATTTAGTCGTGTACGTTGTATGTGTATTTAGTTGTGTACGTTGTATGTGTATTTAGTTGTGTACGTTGTATGTGTATTTAGTAGTGTACATTGTATGTGTATTTAGTTGTGTACGTTGTATGTGTATTTAGTGTATACCTTGTCTTTGTATTTAGTTGTGTAGAACTAAATAAAAGCGCTGCGACGCTGGATTACAGAGGTGCCACCTCCCTGGCGCCCCAGAAGCCACACGACACGGTCTGGAAGCTATGTTGATGTTATCCGGCCATGATCAACGAAAATATCCCGTGAAAGTCAACAGCTGGAGGTTAAGGTCCAGAGTGCAGGTCAAAGTTATGCGGTATTTTCCCGCTCTCCTGCCTCACCTGTTGCACAACAGAGAAGTTCCAGAGAAAGGGGAATAATACAATACTGAAGTTTGGTAGGAGAAGGCACACAGAGCTACTACATTTTACGAATGTGTCAACAACTACCCGTGGAAACTTAAGAAATGAGGCAATGGCAATTCAGTATAACATATTATGAAATTGTCATCAGCCGTGCGAGATCAGAAGATTGCCACCATCATAAGATAGCCATCAACTGTAGAAGATCAGAAGATTGCCACCAGCCGTAGGGGATAAGAAGATGATTGCTACCAAACGTAGCGGATCAGAAGATTATCACCAGCCGTAGGAGATCAGAAGATTGCCACCAGACGTAGGGGATCAGAAGATTGCCACCAGTATGGTGGATCAGAAGATTGCCACCAGCCGTAGGGGATCAGAAGATTGCCAGAATCCGCAAGAGATCAGAAGATGAGTTAGGGGTGGGTTGGGGTTCTTACATTGGTTTTGTTTCCATGTTTCTTTCAAACACGAGCAGCCTACTTCAGTAAGCAACACATTGTTCAGTCTTCGGAGTTCCCAGTATCAGCATTACACTTTGTTATGTGCGTACGCTGGCTTTGATCTCAAGCGTAATCCATACTCGTGTTAGTACTTCTAGTGCTCTGGGCTGATTTTTCGTGTGGAGTTACTTTCCTTATTACCAGTGTCCCTCACAGTCAGACGAACCCACTCCGAATTACTTGTAATTTACGTCCCCAAGCCAAGGACGAGAAGTAAACAATTTAGTCCAACTGATCGGTGTAGGGTTTGAATCATCACACCGGCTGTTTAAAACGAATACTTCTATCCATTCTGCCATGCTGACCTCCAGTAATTCATACAATAGTTGTCAGTTCTGAATTTTCAGCACTGGCATTCATATATTCTGTGTAATGAAATGATAATTGTGTCCGTTTATTTTTGTTAATTTTCCATATTTATGAAATATACAACTCAAGTACATTGTGACTTCCCAGCCGAATAGTCAGCGTAAGTTGTTTCTAACGAAATACTATCTGCGAGCATCTTTAACAAAAGCCCAGACCACGCGGCATCCACAACACGTTTATGTTGAGTTTTCATTGTCAATAGGCCTTATCAGCCATCTTAGAACCCACGGCTCCATACCTTCAACCCCACTTGATGAAATGAATGGTCATCATCATTCTTGATGGACAAACAACAACATGTTGAGTATTTCAGATAACTACCTGTGAAAGTTCAGACACCAACCACCTCAAATGTATAAGTATTGAACATGAGGTTCTGTGGTTACACTTCTACAGTTCCACATTCCGCCAGAGAACATCGTTTTAGTGATTAATCATGAGTACGTACAATCGCCACGACAACTCGAAGACCGACAATAAAACACGCAGACCCTTATGAAGGTGTTGTCAGTTTCAACATCAACAAAGACTGAAACGTTCGTCATGCACCAACACATCATTGAACGGTAAAATGGAGTCTGCTATTTAAACGATAGCGGAAATGCCACAGAAGCATGACCTTTTATTGGATAACAACCATCCTGATCAGGATCCATGACAGAATAGACCTATGGCAAATGTTGAACGCTGAAGAAGAAGACAATTGGACCATAGGACTGGACCATATTAAATATGCTATTTATAGGTTCAGCCATTTGAGAAAATTTGGTGAAAAGCTTTTAACAAAAGTGAACTCTTCAATAAGACTTAAAACTAAATGTTAACAGCTCCTAGAAGTAGAAATAATTTAATACTATGACCCGCTCCAGGACCATGTACATATCACTTCACTTCAAGTACTATACTTGGACACCTTCGTGTGATATGCATCGTTGAAGACGGGTCCTGCAGCAGTATTTGATCTGCCATGTGTATCTTTATGGTGCTGACTTTGTGTCATCTCAGATTTAGCAATAGCTGAACTGACCTTTGACGTTCAATACATCAAGTACATCTAGACTAAACTTTTTTTTAAAAAAAATCTCCAAATTCAATAATCATGGTGGTGATATTATAAATAAAGTATCAAGAATCTCGTAGCAAATACTGCAGGAAAGATGTGAAGTAACATATTATCACATTGTCAGACATTATAAGGTGGTGTATGGGCTCGTTCCTTCCCAGTGATATCGCTTGTTCTTACTTTAAATAGCCGGATCAGCCATAGAAACCTGGCCATCCGGTAGAGGATTTCATCTAAACTTGTGATCGAACCCTAAATGACACGAAGTTAAGCGAGTGCACTAACCGCGATGCTACCAGCTGTAGGGGCGGAGGGAGATCTCACAAAGTGGGCACTGAAAATTATATGTGTCATTTGGGTACTTACACAAGATGACCATTTAAGTTTGAGTTATCTATAACAGCACCTTCTAGATTGTCAGTAATGATAACAACTCAGATTATGACTAGAAGAAAACGCCACAAACTAACAACCCAGTGATAACAGAACTCAAGTTATTTCTAGAAGCTCTCTCCCCCCTTTGATTCCAGGCAATGAAGAGTTTTTAACCAGTTTCAAGCGCCATAAAACTATCAGATTAATACAGTGTTGTTTGGAAATTTTCAAGATTATCTTGTCATTTTCTCGGCAATTAGGTTATCCCAGACTAAATTTGGCACCAGACAATATTATGGGAGATAAAGGCAGCCGGTGTGACATCACCTCATTGTGCCGATGGTCTATACAATGCGAGACTTGCACGTTGCAACCGATTCGCCTTATGTCTTGAAAATGAACCATTTGTCCTGACATGTATGGCACACTACACATGCACCCAATAAACATCTCAAAATAGAAACAATAAATATCCTCTTCACAACAGAAGCAATATATATATATATGCCATTGGCAGAACACTCCAGATCAAAGGCATAGTTAAAGAAAGATCGTGTTTTCCAAGTAACGGCCAAGCTACATTACCACGTACTTAGCAAATATCTATAATAGTTAGCCATAAACAGGAGAGCTAACAATCGACAACACAGTGACCCGGGAGACACTAGAATAAGCAACTGTTTCTCTTATCTTGAGCATATTTAAACAGAATAAACAGATTATGGCAGACGGGAAATATAATTTAAAAATAGAATAGGAATGTTATCATGGAAAACAAATTATCATCCCCAGAAACAAACAAAATATTACAATTAAAATTGTTAAATTTAGGAAATGGCGCAGAAACCTGGACAGTAAACAAGCAATTTGTAAGTAACGTTCAAGTTCTGGAAAAATGGATATACAGAAGAATGCCTGTCTGTCGTATTTCGTGGGCATTAAAAAAAAAAAAAAAATTTAACTGAAAACAAAGTACAAAATAATACATTTGAAAAAAAAAAAAGAACAAAAAAAAAAAAAAGAAAAAAGAAATGCAAAGAAAAGTTGAGAATGAAAAGAGAGTTTTCGAATGAAGTAAAAATGAGACAACTTGAATATTTCGGCCACATTAAAGGACTCTTAAGAAAACCAAAATGGAGCATGAGGCAGGCAGCGATACATGTCGGAAGGCAGTATTATGAGATGGGTGAACAGCAAGCAGTCTGTTAATATGTACAACAGGGACGAGAAACAGTGAGTGCTGGAGATCCACTGTAGCCAATCTTCATTGTGGAGACATCTGATTGATTGATTGATTGATTGATTGATTGATTGATTGATTGAAATAGCGGCAGTATGTTCCTGTCTGTAAGCTATCAGATCCGGCAGTCAATGTTGAAGACGCCCTACAAAAGACCAGACAAAATAACGCGGAAACTCAGCCATAGACCGGAGAGGACAACAAGTTCTGTCCGAGTAGATATTTGTGCCCATATGCATTATGTCTAATCAAACTGTCGGGCAACCATATGCCATTTATATCTTCATCATCAATATCTTATAGTTCAATGCAGACGAATGGGCGATTACGCTTCTTAACACCCTGCGATCTCCAACGCATGCATCAGTTAGTCAGCTGACACGCTCAAATTTATTGACACACGACTGTCAAGCGTTTTCTCTATGTCTTCCTCTGTCTCTCTTTCCACAAATTGTTCCTGTTGTCACAATATGGTCTAGCTTTTGTCTTCTCATAATGTGGCCACAATATGTGTGATAAGTATCTTTGTATCTTAACTTCTTCTCATAATGTGGCCAAAATATGTGTGATAAGTGTCTTTGTATCTTAACTTCTTCTCATAATGTGGCCAAAATATGTGTGATAAGTGTCTTTGTATCTTAACTTCTTCTCATAATGTGGCCAAAATATGTGTGATAAGTGTCTTTGTATCTTAACTTCTTCTCATAATGTGGCCAAAATATGTGTGATAAGTGTCTTTGTATCTTAACTTCTTCTCATAATGTGGCCAAAATATGTGTGATAAGTGTCTTTGTATCTTAACTTCTCTCAAAATGTTTAGATTATTCATGTTGGCTGTCCATTAAATTGTCTTCATTATTCCGTAAACCCATACTCTAAAGCTGCTAGGGAGTTTTGTGTTTGTTTGTTTACTAACTGTCCAGGATTCACATCCATATATTATAACTGGTTCTATGTACTATGCCAGAATTATTTGTCTTACTTCCAATGACAAGGATTTAATGCATAAAATTGTCTTCATTTGATTGAATGCGGGTTTTCTTTATCCTTTTATGTTCTTTATGTCTGTGATGCATCTTATATATGATGTTAGTTAGTTAGTTAGTTAGTTTAGTTTAGTTTAGTTTAGTTTAGTTAGTTAGTTAGTTAGTTAGTTAGTTAGTTAGTTAGTTAGTTAGTTAGTTAGTTAGTTAGTTAGTCGACAGATCATCCTTATTGCACATTGAACCATTCAGTCCTAAGGGGTTTGTAATA
>JACEFZ010025157.1:0-31877 GCA_014155875.1 Cepaea nemoralis | reverse complement strand
ACGTTCAGCGGCGACTTGCTCCCAATGTGCATTATCAACGCCTGTATCAATCATGTCCCGCTTACACACATCTTTGTGTCTCCATAGCACAAAGCCTGGGCTAAAATATAGAGATCATGTGTTGCCCATGCAGCATGATCCCTCTCTCGGCCTGCCTAGTTTACTCCAGAGGAAAGGTAACACCCCTACATCTGAAACAAGACAAGCTGCAGAAGCTGCCGGATCAGCAAAGCAATGCTCTAACTGTCCGCCTGTCGGAGCTTCGATCCTAGACCAGTCGCCAACCAAGGCTTAGGGCCTGGTCTGCCCTGCCATGACATTTTGTCTTTAGCTTGCATTTCCTCGCACCAGGGTAAGGCTTGTACCCTCCCAATTGCGCTCTTCCGCCCCGAAGCCGTTGGCACAATGTGGGGTGTCAGGTTTGGTAAGCGCCGCCCAACGTTCAGCGCTAACAGAAACCAGGTAGTACCGTCTACTGTTATACGGTAGCTCAGTCATATCTGACTAAGACCTGACACCAATATATATATATATATATATATATATATATATATATATATATATATATATAAACAGGGATATGCCACAAGCGGGTAAATGGAAAACAATATTTTTTCTGTTCTATTGATTTAAATAAACAAGTCTGTTTATAGGACTATGTGTCAGATTTTTTTTTTCATATCCTTTACAGGACATCGCTGTCAACACCAGCATGTTTCAGCTGTATGTTGATTTCTTGGCAGTAGTTTGCCATTGCTTTCTGAGCGGCCGGCTCACATACCCAGTAAGTTACCGATGCGATTCAAACCACTGCTGATTCTCACCGTCATCACGTTACCTACGAGAGTATACGAGATTACGGAGAAAAGTCATAACCTCTAAGCCACGAAGCCGGCATGTGTCAGATTGAGTGGTCTAAATAACTTTAACATCATTTCACATGCTGAATGAGTTAGTGCTGCTGTTGACAGAAAATGTTGTTGTTCTTTGTATCATCTAGTATAAAAATGATACCTCAGCAATTAGGACACAGTTTGTGAAGGACACACCAACTTTCAACTAACGAGGTATGTATTATGTACCAGCACCGGGGGAGTCAGGGTCATTTAGCAGCTAGCACGCTTGCCTGTCCACTCATGGCTTCAAATCTCGTCAAGGCGTGGTTTCCCCCACTGATCTAGGCTGACAGGTTGACCCACAGGTTGAGCCACACTAAACTGGGTATCGTGAAATGTTCTGGGAAGTAAAGACAGCCGATGTGATATTGATCTCATCAACTCTTGTGTCGATTCATCCTAAAGCATAGTGCTAGCACTCACTACACCTCATGACGTGACACTGGGTACTTTACTTACACCAGCACTATACGATATACGTGTGATGCCTACATACAAATGGCCCAAAAAGATGAGTTCAATCGGTGTTCCCAGATCCATCCACATGACATACATGTTACAGGCAAGATGTTCCCCCCGACTTGACGCACGTCTGTGTTGGTACTCAAGAAATCGAACTGTGTGACAATATGATTCCAAGGCAGTCCGTGATTTAGGGACATATCTCGTGGGATGTGTATATTGTGTGAATGAATCATGTTCTTACGCAGCTGCATTGTTTTATCAACTGTGGACGTCTCACGATCATGTCATTCATTCATTCGTCCAGTGACTTGTCCTTTTAACAACTGTCCCCCTATAACAGACTTTCGAAATGCAATTCTCAAATGTTTCTCCCAAGTCAGAATGTCCAGTCTTTATTGCATCATGTGCAAATTATTTACTACATCTTGAATGCATATACTTTGTGGTCTTCCACTCCTTCGCCTTCGCTGTACACTTCCCTCCATAATAATCTTTTCTATACTGTTTTTAATAAATATCATGAACAGAGTTGGTCCAGAGCACCAAACATCGAGATCTGTGGGAAGACACGAACGCCTTCTACAGCCGACAAGGCATATGGTGATGATACTTTTATGTCTTTTATATGTCCAAAATATTTCATTTTCTTCATTTTTAATTGTCTTAATAATAACAATTTCTGAATAGTGGGTCCTCCTTGGATAGATCGATCATCATATTTCTGTGTACGCATACATGCATTATTAACGTATGTGTTGAGTTTAACAGTTATAACCTCTAATATTGACACAAATACATATAAACTGGTTACACAAGGACACTGACAGCGTTAAGGCGCTCAATTATGCACACAGTTATCAAATGGCACCCGTGGAAGTACGAGAACGTCGCATGCCTGAAGCAAACACATCTGTTCTTGGAGACATCAACGTGCAGCTGTGAGTACGAATGGGGAAGAAGAAGGAGGAAGACACCAAAAGCAAACAAACGGAGAGGTGCAATAGCGTCTGGAAAGAAACGAGAAGAGATAAAAACAAAATTAAAACAACAATGAAATATTTTAGTCACACGGAAAGGAATAACAGTTATTTAACAGCTATACCACACACACACAAATACACACAAACACACACACAGAGAGAGAGAGAGAGAGAGAGAGAGAGAGAGAGAGAGAGAGAGAGAGAGAGAGAGAGAGAGAGAGAGAGAAATAATCGAGAAATAACATCAGAAGGAAGGTGCATGGCAGATGTTAAGTTCGGAATAGGCCTAGCAAGAGTTGAATTTCAGGAGATAAAACGTATCTAATGGGATAAGTTTCTGTCATTGAATGTCACAAACCGAGAACATAATTTAGTATCAAAACTGTGCTGGAAACCATGAATTCTTGAATGTGAACGAATAAATGAGAAATAGATTTGCTGCAGCGGAGATGTAGTTCCTGAGACAAACGTTGCGAATGCCTTAGACCAGTGGTTCTCAACCTTTTTTGGCCCGTTCCCCCCTTCACCATATTTTCAGAACGTCATTCCTCCCCCCCCCCCCTTTCGTATTTCCTACCTAAAAATTTGGCCCGTGCCCCCTCTTCACCATATTTTCACAACGTCATTCGCCCCCCCCCCTTTCGTATTTCCTACCTAAAATTCCCCCTCCCGCTCCTGCCCCTACACAGTATACGTAATAATAGAAGCACATACCAAAACAAGTCTAGACTGTCCACATAAAACGTGATTTGTGGGTCTACTTACTTTATAAAATGAATTTTAGAAGGGGTGAGACGTACAGAACCATAAAGTATGAAGGGAAAAACAATATCAAGTAATCGGTTCATGTATTAACGCGATCTTGAAATAATCTTCATTCCCCCTGTCAGCGTCCTGGGAGCTGAAAGAGGACATATGACATGGACAGGACATAAGTTGGCCATGGATAGGACATAGACGGGACTTGAGTATCCCGCTACAGAAAGGACATAAGGACATAAAGACAGGACAAGGTCCCTGAGCCAACAGTACAACATTGCGCTGAATGACCTGAGACACCAGTCAGGAACAGACGGGGTGAGGCCAGGACGACAGCCAGAATACCGAGACATCTGACATAGCACGATTATTACGGACCACACGGGGTCACACTCCACGTGACCACAGGACTGAGGGCTAGAGAGATCTGACTGGGCAGGACCGTGATATAGGAAGGATGCGTGTCAGTCAGCAACAGAAGGGGTGAGGACGGGACGACAGCCAGAATACCGAGACATCTGACATAACACGATTATTACGGACCACACGGGGTCACACTCCACGTGACCACAGGACTGAGGGCTAGAGAGATCAGACTCGACAGGACTGTGAAAGAGGAAGGATGCGTGTGTTTTTGGCGAGCGAATGTACTGATTGCCAACATGAAAGCTTGCCTTTGCTGAACGAATGAGGCAGTGATTTGCCGAAGCGCTATGTCTGAGACAGAACATATTAATCGGTTAGATAAGCGGAGTGTGGATAAACTATAGATGTGCATGTAAATTAAGTAATTAGACCAAAAGATTAATGGTAACTAGGCGGGTCAACACGGCATGTAAATACGCAGAGATGGCAGTATTGCAAGGATATAAACACAGCGACCAAACACAGCAGACGGCAGAAGAAGATAGCAAGGCACTAGCGATCACTAGGTCAACCAGACAATAGGTGAGATCGTCGGCCGGAGACGGGACGGACACAGGAAGGAATGTTGTCTTTTGTTCGCTGGATATAGGTGGAAGGAGGTCACGCTTCTGCTGTTGTGTAGTTAAGTTGGCCTGGCGTGGTACAGGCAACGAGTTCAAATCTTTGGGTAAATGGTTAGATACTTAATGTTGGCTGTAGGCGGCGCGTCGGGAAAAAGGCGATAATAATATTAGTTAAACATATGTGTTCACAATACGGTTCTTAATTTATGCTATGGCTAAGATATACTAATACTAGTATAGATAAAGAAGCGATAGATGTTAAGGACTTTGTAGGTAGTGAAAGACTAAGGTTTATTATTACATAAAACTCACGGGTATTGTTTTATAATGTTTCAGACATTGTCTGGGTAAACTGGAGTTGCCTGGATAAACCAGGCATAGCTGAATAAACAGTTACCCGCTGAACAAGTTGGATGGGAGCGAATTAAATCCCTGGGTATATGGATTGATGGATCAATCTATGGATCAATGGGTATTTGGGCTAAATACATGGACCACTAATAAGCCTACGGAAAGATAGTTACGAAACAAAGGCCGGTGTAATTCCTAGCTTTAGTCTTTTACTTCATGTGGTTAATAGGTGATCATAGGTGGCATTCCCCTAACATCCAGTTGCATAGGCTGTTACACTATCTATCTCTCCCTTGTGAGGTAATGCAGCATCGTATTATTACAGTTCAATATGCATTATGTGTCTGCAATGCATGTACTGATTACTCTATGCGATTATGTTGTAGATTGTCACTCTGTTATTGTTCAGAATGAATTAAATATATGTTTGAGTTGCCTTTTATTTTGACTTGTCAGTCTGAAGTAATATAAGTAGAGTAGCTTAGAGACCTTGTGAGGCTGTACATCTCTTCTATAACCTTATAACATACACCACGAGACATTGATGGTGCAATAGTAATTAACTATTGTTCTCACGCGGAGACACGAACCTACATCTGTCGTATCCCTCACTCTCATCCTCTTTTTCTCCTCCTCTCTCTTCATCTTTCTTTACTATCAAAGGTAGTGTGTAGTAGGCAGAGTTCGACTGAGGAACGAACTTTTAGGCTTCACACTTATCTTATATCATTTCCCTCAATTCCCTCTTCTTTCTCTCCTCTCTCTCTCCTCCCTACTCTCTCTCTTCTTCCTCTTTCTTTTCTCACTATCACATTACGAAAGAGTGAATGCCTTTTGCGGTTGAGTATTTAACTGAATTTATAATGTATCATATTGATAGAATGTATTCAATGCGCTAACTCTATTGTGTGCATGTAAAAACTAATGTTATTTATTTAACCCTGGAAACCCTAAAATCCCCCCCCCCCTGGGGGAGGGGTGGCGAATTCCCCAGCTGTTGAGAACCACTGCCTTAGACGGCTAGAATAACTCATAACAATTGCCTGGAAGATGTTAATGAAAGCTAAATATTATACACAGCTACGAGAAAAAGACTGTTCTGAGATCAAATAATGAGGAACGTCAATGGAGAACACCGCGACGACTGAAAGGATTAGTGTTAGAAGAGTCAGAGTCATATCAAAAGAAATTATGACGGATGGTATTATACTATATATCTTATATATCTATCTTATACTATAAGACGATGCCATGTGAAATGCCATCAACAGAATTGTTATAGGAACATCAAAAACATAAATATGTGGTTGATGATGCTATGCAACGACAAAAGCCAGAAGGTAACATTAGTAGATGTTTATGTATATGATCATCTTCTTTGCACAAGGACACATCTATAAGTGCTTCATTCTACTCCCTTAGAGCCAGTAGCCGACTCTTATATCAGATTCTTTAACCCCGTGGCACCAGTGGGATTTACAGTGTGTATAAATCATACCTGTTTAAGAAATGGACAGCATGAATCTGCCAAAGTTTTGAACCAATTTTAGAGACACGAAGTGGCTGTTTTCCACTGTAACCACCATAATTATATTTTAATGGATTCATTTAAATCATTTACATTATTTCTTACTTTCTACGAGTGCCAGTCAATATCTGTTGATGTATAAACTGTGTCACGCCAACAAACACAACACGACAACCACTGGACAAGACAGCGCAGAAGACCGCAGCAACAACGTGTCACCGAATCTTACTATGGGTGCCAGGGCAGAACTCACTGTGTTTCTGAATGCCCTTAGAGTCGGTGACCAGACGGTACCAACTGACAGTGGGTTGAGGGGTACCGGTGACGTTACACACCATGGTAACTGTTTCTCCCTCCTTGGCGGTGACGTCACTTGTGGACAGGTGGTCGATGATTTTTGCTGGGACTGGAAAAGAGAACAATATATATATATATATATATATATATATATATATATATATATATATATATATATATATATATATATATATATATATATATATGCACATATTACAATAACCATACCATTTTTGAAACATGTTAATATTGTTGTTGTAAAGGATGTCAAGAGTATTCAGCACGTGGTGTCATGGTGCAGACGAACACAGTGACGTCACAAGGACAGTTTAAATTGGATTTCCCACTTTTAATATGCACCAAAGTTTGATCAGTGAAGGTGTGAAAATTATAGAAATTCATCGGCGAACGAAGGTCCAGTATGGTGATGCATGCCTGTCAGTTCAGCAAGTGTATGAGTTTAGTAGGAAGTTTCAAAACTTTTCGGTCCATTGAAGAGATACAACAGGTGGTGCATGGGTGGTTACAAACGTGACTAAGAGAATTTTTTTTTTCTACAGGAATCCAAAAAATCCTTTTTTCAAAGGAAGCCAAAGAAAATAATTTTATCGGCGCTGGAGGACTTGCATTGTTGAACGCATTGGTGACTGTACAGGAAAAAAAATGAAATATATGTTCTTTACTTCTTCAGAATATATTCACACACACACACACACGCACACACATACACACACACACTCACTCACTCACACACACACACACACTCACTCACACACACACAGAGACATCTAAGGTTTTTATTTGAAGCCCCCTCGTGTGTGATATATATTTATAGGCATAACAACTACAACCCATGGAGGAATGCCCAGATATATAGTTATACCTCTCCATTACACATAACCTGGGGTAAATCATAGGGACCATTTGTCGCTCATGCATATGAAACAAGACATGCAACAGAATCTATCGGATCAGCAAACCAGTGCTCTAACTGTCCGCCTGTCGCAGCTTCCATCTTAGACCAGCTGCATGCAACATTAGAATCTACACATTTGAAAAATATGATGCTTTTCGTAGACTTCTTAATCTTGAAATATTAAGTAAAAAGGTAAAGGATCAATTATTCACGCCGCGAACCGTATTTGGCAGAAGGTGTCAACTCCATAGTTTTAAACCCATCGGTACACTCAATGTTGTTTAAGAGGTCAGAAATGTTGTTTTAATTGCATGTACTTTACATGATGTTGCACAATTTATTGTCTGACATATTTCACTGCATCTCGCTAGGTGCATACTGCAGAGGTATTTATCGCATAACGTTAATATATGAATTATACGAGTACTTTGGCTGAAACTCTTAAAACAATCTAGTCAATAAAATATAATTCATATGAGGCCACCAAGATAGTACATAAATAAATAACATGTATTGTTTGGCGCTAAGTAGAAGAAAGAAGGAAAGACTAGAATACAAACTAGACAACATGAAAAATGAAAGCTGTATATCCACCCAAATAAGATTAAAAGGTCACCTACAAATTATAAGAAAGCGCCTCGCTGCAGAAACAAGCGTACATATATTCGACGCATGACCAATTAGACACGCCTAAATTTTCTGAAGAAAATGCAAAGAATACCATGGACAGATAGAAAGACCAATGACCAAGTACTACAGGAGACAAATGAAACTCGTAAATTGATTAGACAAATTAGACGTAGACAGTCAAAATTTTTTGGACATGTTATGAGAAGAAAGGGATTGGAGAACTTAGTGACAACTGGCAAGATCGAAGGAAACAGACCAAGAGGAAGACCGAGAGGAAAATACCTGGATGACTTGGCCACATGGCATGGGCGAGTCAGGAACACTGAACTGATCCACGACTCTGGTGATCGAGTGAAATGGCGAGTCATGACCGCCCACGCTTTCTGGCATAGCACATGATTGATTGATTGAAATATAGGAGCCTTCATTAACCAGGTCTATCATCCACCTGAACCCACACTATAAAAACAAAGTGCCTGTTTTGATGTCACTGAATAATGTAATATGTCTCAGTTTTAGTGTTATCTTATACATTTCACCACCAGGAAGTTCTTGGCAATATTAAAATTGCATTGTAAGGACCACAAACCCTTACTGTAGGTACTAAAACTGCGATGCCTCCAAAGAAGTCCCATAGCTAGTCGATCAAGTCACTATATTTTCCTATTACTATACGCCAGCTCGCTTGACCTGTCTAATGCAATTATCTGCTTGTCTCGGCTCACTATCCACCAATCTACATTTTCTGTCTGGCACGAGTTTCTTGGTTTCATCTTCTCCGGCGTTCTGATGGTGTTTTCTCATTCTTGGCGTCACATTCTTCCACATGGGCCCAAGCGACGTGAATGCGAATGGAATGGCTGGTGTTAAACTAGTCACTATTTAATTAAAGTTCAAACATGGGTGGATTCACTAATCTAATCTTGGCCAGGAAATTAACACTGTTTTCATTTTAAATGACGTTTACGATCTTATGAAGCTTGCTTCACTACGGCTGACTAGCTATGAGATTCGAATTATGTGGCTAAGTGATCGATTCTTAATCTGGTTGCAGCATTGGTTTGGCAAATCTTCAGGCAATATTGGTGCTTTCGCTTGCACTATGTAAGATTTTTGTCATTGCTCATTTCTGAATTCCACTATCTCATAAGCCAGTACATTAGGCTGTCATGACTAGTTAATCTTCTTTTTGTCTTTCTTCTTGTTCTTCCTCTAGTTGTTGCTGCTGTTCGTTGTTGTTGTTGTTGTTGTTGTTGTTGTTGTTGTTGTTGTTGTTGTTGTTGTTGTTGTTGTTGTTGGTGTTGTTGTTTTTGCTCTTCTTCTTCTTCTTCTTCTTCTTCTTCTTCTTCTTCTTCTTCTTCTTCTTCTTCTTCTTCTTCCTTCTCTTCCTTTTCTTCTTCCTCTTCTAATGTTTCATTCACCCACACATCCCCCATCCAACCACACACACTCACCCCAGGCACACATACATTCCCCCACCCATCCACCACATCCCCACACCTACACATCTCCCCACCCACACACACTCCCACCAACCACACATCCCATCCACCCACACCCCAAGCATACATACATCTCCCAACCCACACATCCCCCACCCACACACATGTCCCCACCCACTCACATATCCTCCACCCGTAACATTACCCACCAACAATCACCCACCCACATATCCTCCTCCACCCACACACATCCAACCACCCAGCCAAACACACATCCCTCAACCACACATCCCCCACGCACACACACATCTCCCCGCCATCTCACATATCCCGCACCAACCCAAACACAAATTCCGCACCAACCCACATAATCTCCCATCTCCCCCAGCCCACTCATAGATCCCGATCTCACCCATACAAACTTCCCCCACCATCTCCTAACATACACACACTCACCCACCCATATATCCTGTACTCATCCACACATCCTCCACCCACTCATCCCGCAACCAAACATCCCTTAACCACACATCCCTTAACCACACAACCTTACCCATACACAATCACCCACCCACACATCCTCTACCCACCCACCCATCCCCAAGCCACACATCCCTTAACCACATACCCTACCCATATACACACACATCCCCACCCACACACACACACACACACACACATCTCCCCACCCATACACACATCCCTCACACACATCCCCACCCACCAACACATTCCCCATTCACAAACACACACATCCCATCCACGCACACCCAACTCACACACACACACACATCCCCATCCATACACTTATCCCCTCACGCATCCCTCCACACACGTACTTATCCCCCAAGCACTAATACCCACACATTCCTCCCCCACTCATCAACACATAGATCTCCCATCTACCCACCCACACTCACACACCCCAACCACCCCTCCAAACACACATCCCCCATCCTCACACACATCAATACCCACCCACACACCCACACATCAAAGACGCTGAGCATGAAGTCATGAGGCAGAGTAACAGGCAAGGGTTGAGACTCTCTCGGCCGATGGGAGAGAAAGAGAGTTAGAGAAAGAGAAAGAGAAAGCGTTACAGAGAGAGTTAGAGAGAGAGAGTTAGAGTTAGAGAGAGAGTTAGAGAGAGAAGTAGAGAGAGTTGGAGAGAGTTAGAGAGAGAGTTGGAGTGAGATTTAGATAGCGAGAGTTAGAGAGAAAGAGAGAGAGAGAGAGTTAGAGAGAGATTTGGAGAGAGAGAGTTAGAAAGAGAAAGAGAATAAGAGAGAGTTAAAGAGGGAGGGAGAAAGAGAGTTAGGGAAAGAGAAAGAGAGCAAGAGAATGAGAGTTAGAGAGAGAGAGAGAGAGAGAGAGAGAGAGAGAGAGAGAGCGAGAAATAAAGAGAGACATTTAGATAGAACGAGAGAGAGAGAAAGAGAAACAGAAAGAGAGAGAGAATTAGAGAGAGAGAGAATTAGAGAGAGAGAAGAAGAAGAAGAAGAAGAAGAAGAAGAAGAAGAAGAAGAAGAAGAAGAAGAAGAAGAAGAAGAAGAAGAAGAAGAAGAAGAAGAAGAAGAAGAAGAAAGAAGAAGAAGAAGAAGAAAGAGCGAGGGAGAGTTACAGAGAGAAAGAGAGAGAGTTAGAGATAGAGTGAGAAAGAAAGAGAGAGATTTAGAGAGAGAGAGAGAGTTAGAGAGATAAAGAGAAAGAGAGAGAGCTAGAGAGAGAAAGAGAGAGAGAGATAGAGAGATAGAGAGAGAGAGAGAGAGAGAGAGAGAGAGAGAGAGAGAGAGAGAGAGTGAGAAGGTCATGTTCTGCTGTCTCGGATGATGATAATGATTGTCTGGCATGTTTTTAGAATTACTCAGTAAAGCAAAAAACATCTTACGTAGATTAGGGAAACAAACAATATATTAAAAACAAATAACAGATCACTTCAATTTTAACATAATTAGAGTTGAATAGGGGAACATTTTTCAAATAATTTCCACATACTACAATAGTATCTACCGCCCAGTGGAAACGTAATTTCTGGGGAAAATGCAAAGAGTGCTATGGACGGACAGAAAAACCAATGATCATGTACTACAAGGAGAAAATGAAAACCGTAATCTGATTAGAGAAATTAGACGTAGAAAGAACGAACGAACGAACGAACGAACAAACGAACGAACAATCTTTATTTTCAAAGGGTTAAGAATTTGGCACGCAGGCCCGTCTGACATTCTGCCTTTCTTCTCTATTTCCTCTCTCATATTATTTCATTCAACATCACTTAAGAAGCTAATCTTAGACAACAAAAGAACAATAAGCATTAATACGCATGAAAAATAATCAACAATAGACAGTAACAGCGACAAGAACACGACTGTAGTGATCGTGTGAGATGGCCAAATATGACGTATCGGCATGGCACATGACCTCGATGATGTAGTAAAATAATGCACTAATTTACAAATACAGAAGTCAGCGGTCGGTCTGCATTAAAGAGGAATGTTTCCTTCGACCACTTTTGGTCCAATCCAGACTTGAAAGATGGATGATACAGATTTCTGTGAGAAGGAAAGTCGGAGAGGTAGACAGCTGGAAACTCTGCTTCTGTATAGCAATGGCCTAATATAAATGTCAGACCCCGACAGTGTCTGGTGTGTGATTTTTTTTTTTTCAATGTTTTCCATTAGAAAACATATGTTGACATTCTGGTTCGCAAAATTATGTGAAGGCGGCGTCTGTAGTTAACTAAACTACACCTGGTTATTCATTCTGATTTGCATAATTTATATCGGAAATAGTTCCTTTTTTTATTTGGGTAGAATTACTTGCAGATAATTCATCAAATTAACTAAATTACTCGTAGGCAATTTTCCAAGCCCACATCGCTACACTTTACAGCTAATCAAATCTGCTAAATTATTTGTAACCACTAAGTCCTCTATACCAAATTACCTGTGGGCAATATTTCTAATTCGCTAAAACATCCGTGATAGCTTTCCTAATTTTCTTCATTACTTGCATACATCTTGTCTACTCTCCAATTTAGACTAGACTCTTATTAGACTAGATTAGACTCGATTAGACTAGACTTAATTTCTTCTAGACACGGTGTCTAATTTTATTTTAAATTGCTTCTAGAAATCGTGTGTAATTTATTTACTATCATCTAGTGTCTAAATATAGTGTCGAAATAGTGTCTAATGTACTTATTCACTTTTAGACTAATTTATAAGCATACCAAATCAACGCCCTGTCAGTAGTTTATTGTCCGTCACCTTAATTTAATAAATAACGGTAAGATAATAATCTGCCGGTCTCCCTGGCAAAATAGTTAACGACTTTCTCCGTAATCCCGTATATCCACGTGAGGAACACAGCTGCGCGAGATTCGCCAGAGGATCGCGTTGCGTTGATTATTTACGGGGTATGTGAGCCGGTCGCTCAGAAAGAAATGGCAAACTACTGAGCGTAATCTTGCCGTGAACGTCAACAGCAGTTGAAAAAAGCTGGTGATGACTGCAACGTCCTGTAAGAGATATGCAACTTAAAAAAAATAATAATCTATGTAATTACTTTCGAAACAAAATACAGTCAAGTAAACTGCTTGTAAAAAGTCGCTTTAAAGTCGACAGGGTCGATTTCATTGCACCAGGTTTTTATCCCATATGGCTCGGTCTCTTTCCACAGCGTGGAAAGTGTCGCACAAAGCACGAATTCCCTAGCTCTAGCGACACCCCTCAGGAGCCTCCGAAAAATTTCACTCGTGAACCGAAGGACGCTTCCCGGAATCGAACCAACAACCTTCGGAGCCCGAGTCAAACGGCTTGACCACTTCGCCACGGAGACTTCCAACTGCTTATAACGTAAATTACTTGTAGAATACGAATACCTTGTACCGAATTATTTACAAGAAATATGCTGAGACTTTTGGGAACAAAACACGGCACACAATCGGCCATAGATAGCAATAGATACAAGAGGGCGGACAGCAACAATAGACATGAAACAACTGCATAAAATGCATTATATTAAATAAGATGCCACACATACACGCATACACAAAATATACATGTATAATACAAACATAACTCAAGAGTCCCACATATAACGTAATGGTGTAATTAATGTTACATTTTAAAAAAAAAATTTTAGTTGCATGTCCTTCACATGACGTAGCAGTTAACCCCAGCATTTTGGCTGTTCGTGATTCCTGGGCAAGTTTTACGTTCAGTAGTTTGTCAGCCGGTCTCTCTGGTCTAGGGTTTACACGATTTTCTCCGTAATCCCGTATACTTTGGTGAGTAACGTGACGTGCGCGAGAATTGGTAGCGGTTCTCTCCGCGTCGGTTACTTACGGGGTATGTGACTCCCTCAGAAAGCAATGGCAAACTACTGAGCGTAATCTTGCCTAGAAATCAACAATCAGCTGAAAGATGCTGATGTTGACAGCGATGTCCTGTAAAGGATATGCGAACACAAAAAAAATTGTCATTGCTTTATAAACGACCGGCACCTATACCTTTTTTCGAAAAAATAAAAATCCAGCACCGCTGTGTTTCGAACCCGGGTATACGGGATTACGAATCGCGTCCGTAACCTCTTCGCCAACATTACATAACTCAGATGACCCACACATAACACCGTGGTGTAATTAATGTTACATATACGTAGACCCCGAGGTAGACCAAGAAGACGGTGGAGAGATAACATACATACAGACCTACAAGCACTTGGAATCAACGACTGGCAAGAGAAGGTCAACCAGAGAGACGAATGGAGACGGATTGTATCTGCAGCAAGGAACCTCAATAGCTCGGAATGCTGAAGAAGAAGAAGAAGATACGTAACTCAAGTGTCCCACGCATAACGTTATGCGTAATCAATGCTACATATACAAGCACACACAAAACATACATAGTAAATACAAGTCAGTCAGTCAATCAGTCCGTCAGTTGGTTGGTTGACTGGTTAGTTAGTTAGTTAGTTAGGTAGTTAGTTAGTTAGTTAGTTAATTAGTTAGTTAGTTAGTTAGTTAATTAGTTAGTTAGTTAGTTAGTTAGTTACTTAGTTAGTTAGTTAGTTAGTTAGTTAGTTAGTTAGTTAGTTAGTTAGTTAGTTAGTTAGTTAGTTAGTTAGTTAGTTAATTAGTTAGTTAGTTAGTTAGTTAGTTAGTTAGTTAGTTAGTTAGTTAGTTACTTAGTTAGTTAGTTAGTTAGTTAGGTAGTTAGTTAGTTAGTTAGTTAGTTAGTTAGTTAGTTAGTTAGTTAGTTAGTTAGTTAGTTAGTTAGTTAGTCGACAGATCATCCTCATTGCACATCGAACCATTCAGTCCATAAGTGCCCGGATCCCCTCCTCAGCAAATCCCGCAGCGTGTAGCGGCTAACAACACTAGTTCTGTGTTGGTTTATCAATCTTCTTTGGCTTCCTGCGTAGTGTTCCTATCTAGCCACCCCTCTTTTAACTTGCTGTTCTCGCAGTCTGACCATGGTTGTAGATTAGGTCATTACTTGGTTCTCGCAAAAAGTCTTACTTCAAGTAGTGCATTCAGTATATCACCCTGGTCAATGACTCGTCCGCCGTCCACAGTAGTCTTACCTGCAAGCCTATTAGTCGGCTCATTACCTTGTACATCCGCATGCCCTGGCACAACAATGAAACTAATCTTTGCCAGCCGTTACCGCCCCAGAGACACCAACCACTGTCTTTGGAACCAACCTATCTCTATCTTTCTGAGCATACTCATTGAGTCACTAAGGACACATGCCCGATTGAGTGTCTTTGTCTCGAGCCATAATTGCTTTACTTACTGCCATGACTTCCATACTCAGACTACTTGTGGTCAAGGCAAAGGCACCAGAAGCTTCCTTCCCAATTCTCCCTCCAGCCTGAGCCATAACATTCCGTTAACTTCTCACTTCACTCGTCGAATGATCGACACATCTGTGTAAATGACAGCATCATCTTCTAAAGAATTCTCGATGATCAAGGCCTGGACTTGCGCCTCCACAAAAGCTGGGTTTTCTTGTCTGCATTATCTGTCTAGTTTGATGCAAACTGAAAAGGACGTTCAGAACTATGTTGGCACTTGTATACACTCCTCGCCAGGTTCTAAATCCTCAAAAGAACACACCTTTTTAAGAATGTCTTCAGCTTGACCCATCCACGAATTTCCTTATTTTAACATGCTGCGCTTTACCTTCTTAATTTCACTATGCAGATAATACAAAGATACCTCAGGTGTCGCACAAATAACATTATGGTGTAAATAATGCTACATACACGCGCATACAAAACATACATAGATAATACAAACAAAGCTCAAGTGTCCCACACATAACGTTATTGTGCAATTAATGCTACATTACATAATTCAAATGACCCACACATAACGTTACTGTGTAATTAATGCTACAGATGGCTCTGGCTACACCAGTAAATCGAAGGCAATTATGCCAGCCATCAACCCATGAGATCGGCCTAGCTGCCCCGGATTTGAACAACCAGCAGCTGGCCAGTCGAATAATGCATGCCCATTGGTCTCATGAATTAACGACCGCTGCTTTCCATTCCCTTCCCATTGTTTTATATACGCCGGAGACGCAATTTTATAGCAGTAGACTGAAGTCCATACCTGACGCGGGGTAATTGATGTGACTCAAAGATGCCGACTGCTGCCGCACTGCGGGATGTGGGGAATTGCTCAAATATTGGAGTGTGTGTTATTGTTCTTTGTGTTTGTGTGTTAAAATATTGAAGATTATGTCAGATTTCTTTGTGTGTGTGTGTGTGTGTGTGAGTGTGTGTGAGTGTGTGAGTGTGTGTGTGTGTGTGTGTGAGTGTGTATGAGTATGTGTTTGTGAGTGTGTGTGTGAGTGTGTGAGTGTGTGTGTGTGTGAGTGTGTGTGTGTGAGTGTGTGTGTGTGTGTGAGTGTGTGTGTGTGTGTGAGTGTGTGTGTGAGTGTGAATGTGTGTGTGTGTGTGTGTGTGTGTGTGTGTGTGAGTGTGTGAGTGTGAGTGTGAGTGTGTGAGTGTGTGTGTGTGAGAGTGTGTGAGTGTGTGAGTGTGTGTGTGAGTGTGTGTTGTGTGTGTGAGTGTGAGTGTGTGAGTGTGTGTGTGTGTGAGTGTGTGTTTGTGTGTGTGAGTGTGAGTGTGTGAGTGTGTGTGTGAGTGTAAGTGTGTGAGTGTGTGTGTGAGTGTGAGTGTGTGTGTGAGTGTGTGTGTGTGTGAGTGTGTGTGAGTGTGTGAGTGTGAGTGTGTGAGTGTGTGTGTGAGTGTGAGTGTGTGAGTGTGAGTGTGTGTGTGAGTGTGAGTGTGTGAGTGTGTGAGTGTGTGTGTGAGTGTGTGAGTGTGTGAGTGTGTGTGAGTGTGTGTGTGAGTGTGAGTGTGTGAGTGTGTGTGTGAGTGTGAGTGTGTGTGTATGAGTGTGTGTGTGTGTGTGAGTGTGTGTGAGTGTGTGAGTGTGATGTGTGTGTGTGAGTGTGAGTGTGTGAGTGTGAGTGTGTGTGAGTGTGAGTGTGTGAGTGTGAGTGAGTGTGTGAGTGTGAGTGTGTGTGTGAGTGTGTGTGTGTGTGTGAGTGTGTGTGAGTGTGTGAGTGTGAGTGTGTGAGTGTGTGTGTGAGTGTGAGTGTGTGAGTGTGAGTGTGTGTGTGAGTGTGAGTGTGTGAGTGTGTGAGTGTGTGTGTGAGTGTGTGAGTGTGAGTGTGTGAGTGTGTGAGTGTGTGTGTGAGTGTGAGTGTGTGAGTGTGTGTGTGAGTGTGAGTGTGTGTGTATGAGTGTGTGTGTGTGTGAGTGTGTGTGAGTGTGTGAGTGTGAGTGTGTGTGTGAGTGTGAGTGTGTGAGTGTGAGTGTGTGTGAGTGTGAGTGTGTGAGTGTGAGTGAGTGTGTGAGTGTGAGTGTGTGTGTGAGTGTGAGTGTGTGAGTGTGAGTGTGTGTGTGAGTGTGAGTGTGTGAGTGTGAGTGTGTGAGTGTGAGTGTGTGTGTGAGTGTGAGTGTGAGTGTGTGAGTGTGTGAGTGTGAGTGTGAGTGTGTGTGTGTGTGTTAGCTCATTTTGAACTCAAGCGTAGTCCACAAACGAGCTAATACTTCTAATGCACTGGACTGAATTGTGTGTGTGGATTAGCTTTCCCTGTTACCAGTGTCCCTCGCCATCAGGCCAACCCACTCCGATTTATGAGGTACTTGTAATTTACGTCCTGAAGTCAAGGACGAGAAGTCAACATTTTCGTCCAACTGACTGGTATAGGGATTGAACCCGCTACCTCGGCATCAACACATTGGAAGTTTAAGAACGAGAGCTATCATCCATTCAATTCTTACAACTACACCGGTAAACTGGATGAAAATGTTTTCTTCTCATCCTTGACTTGGGGACGTAAATTACAAGTACCTCAGAAGTCTGAGTCGGTAACCTAATGGCGAGGGTGTTAATAATAGTGTTAATAAGGAAAGCTAATCGGCATACATGAGTCAGTCCAGTACAATAGAAGTAGCAATACATGTATGGACTACGTTTGAGATCAAAGAGAGCGAAAGCAAAAATAAAATGGATAATAGGAGATATAGACGATAACATGCTGTTCTGAACTGCTTAATTACTTTAATATTCATTTATTTGCAATTATCGGAGTTATCCATCCATCCATCATGTGCCATGCCGGTAAGCGTGGGCGGTCATGTTCTGCCATCTCACTCGATCACCAGAGTCGTGGATCAGCTCCCTGCTTCTGTCTCGACCATGCCACAAGGCCAAGCCATCCAGATACTTGCTTCTAGGTCTTCCCCTTGGTCTGTTCCCCTCGATCTTACCAGTTGTCACCAAATTCTCCAATCCATTTCTTCTCATAACATGCCCAAAATATTTTGACTGTCTACGTCTAATTTCTCTAATCAATTTACGATCTTCATTTGTTTCTTGAAGGACTTGTTCATTGGTCTTTCTGGCTGTCCATGGTATTCTTTGCATTTTCCTCAGAAACCACATCTCTACAGCCATCAGATGTTTTTCAGCCTGACTGCTCATTGTCCACGCTTCACATCCATATAAAAGTACAGGTTCAATGTAGCATCTCAACACTCTTTTTCTCGTTTCAATTGACATCTTTTTATTGGTCAATATGTTTTTCATCTTGCTAAAGGCTACTTTTGCCATGGCGATTCTTGTTCTAATCTCTTCAAGGCATCTCCCATCAGATGTTATTACTGTTCCGAGATAATTGTACCTGCTCACTTGTTGAAGAATATTCCCATTTACTTGTATATTACATTGTGGTATTTCGTCCTTCCTAGTGACGACCATAATCTGTGTCTTTTTACAATTTAATTCTAACCCTAGTTGTTCACTGTGTGTAACAATCGCATCTACTAAATTTTGCAGGTCCTGTTCATTGTCTGCAATCAAGACTGTATCATCTGCATATCTAATGTTATTGATGCATCGTCCCCCAATGTTGATTCCTTCCATATCTTCAATATTTCTGAAAATACTTTCACGGTACAGGGAAAACAGATCTGGAGACATTACACATCCCTGTCTCACACCCCTTTTAATAGGCTGATATTGGCTTACTTCATTATCAACTCTTATGGCAGCTTGTTGTTTCCAATATATGTTTTTTACAAGTCTAAGATCTTTTCCATCAATTTGTAGATCTTCAAGCATCCTTATCATGTTGACATGTCTCACTTTATCAAAAGCCTTTGTGTAGTCAATAAAGCAAAGGTGTAGATCTTTGTTTACTTCTATAGAACGTTCGATTATGTTTCTCAGTATATACACAGCATTTACTGTACCCTTGCCTTCCCCAAACCCACATTGTTCTTCTCCTATTTCAGGTTGTATTTTCCTCCTAACTCTTTGCATGATAATTCTTAGCAAAATCTTCCTGATGTGACTCATTATACTAATTGTTCGATGTTGATCACATTCCAAGGCTCCTGATTTCTTTGGGATTGCAATAAATACAGAATTACATAACTCCTGAGGTATATTTCCAGTATCATATATTGTATTAAGCAGACTGGTAACTTTATCTATTCCATATTCTTCTATAGCATTAATCATTTCTGTTGTGACTCTGTCTGAACCGGGGGTCTTGCCAGATTTCATATGGTTAAGCGCATTCTGAACCTCCATCTTTAAAATTGCTGGTCCTTCATTATTATTTTGGACATCATACTGTTCGTCTCTGTTATCGTCATAAAGGTTTTTCACATAATCTGACCATTCATGTAAGATCTGATCTTTTTCTATTATGACTCTTCCATCTTTTGTCTTTAGGCAGCCTGCTGATGTACGTGTTCTTTGATTAGTAAGCTCCTGAATTCTTTTGTGCATTAGTTTCGCATTGTTACTGTTGTGTTGTTTTTCAATTTCTCTGCAATTTTTCTCAAGCCATGTTTCTTTTCCCTCCTTACATTAGGTTCTCACTTTTCTGTGAATTTCTTCATATTTGGCAGGATTATTTTATCGGAGTTATAGCATACTTTAATATTCATTTATTTCCAATTATCGGAATTATAGCATACTTTAATATTCATTTATTTGTAATTTTCGGAGTTATAGCATACTTTAATATTCCTTTATTTGCAATTATCGGAGTTATAGCATACTTTAATATTCATTTATTTGCAATTATCGGAGTTATAGCATACTTTAATATTCACTTAATTTAAATTATCAGAGTTATAGCATACTTTAAAATTCACTTATTTTAAATTATCAGAGTTATAGCATACTTTAATATTCATTTATTTGCAATTACTGCAGAAGATACGTTTTTCCTGTTAAATCAATTTAGCACTTTCTAAGACTAAACGCACACTCGCACACACACACACGCGCACAAAACGTGCAGTCTGCATCGAGTTTCCCATAAAAAGGTAGAAGAGATGTTGCCAGATAGCAAATCTATCTCTCCCAGGACGATAGGTAATCGAATTTCATTTCAACGGACAAGCAGATATGTTAGGGAAATCCTTGACATCAGACTAGCTACTGACTTCACTAAGTTTGTAATTACTTTCCTTAACATTTCTGTGAACGTGAGTGTCTTCTTTGTTCTATTTTCCTCTCTTGTGTCAGTGAAATGCAGTTTCTTAACTTAAAGAACACGTCCATCTTCATCTTTTTCAAGTAAATATGATGTTAAAATGTGTTTGTTGTGTGTGTGTTTGTGTGTGCGCGCGCGCCGCGTGCGTATGTGTGTGTGTGTGTGGAAGGAAAGGGGTGAGGGAGGGGTTAAAGATCAAGTTGACTGCTGAAGTATATCTCCATACATGATCCAGTCTTCTCGCACAGATCACCATATAATAATCTCAGCGCAGTACACGAAATCCGGGGAATCTCCGAGATCAAAAAGTGTATGTACCAGAATCCCACACGTCATAAATATTCCTTCGTGAGTGGTTTTCTAACTTCGTGGCAAGGGAGCCGCTGTGACAAGTGAGCATGCCTGTCAAGATATTGCTCCTGGTTCAACCCCTACTCCCCCCTTTTTCCAGTAGGTGCATGATTACGTTTGCCATCAGGACAACCCTCGAGTCGCCCCGGTCTGATACAAGTGGGTATCAAACAATTTTCAGAATTCTCTGGGAATTTTCTGGTAAGAAAAGGCGACGAGGAAGGGAACTTGGCACATACTTCATATGTCTTGGTCTAGAATAGACAAATACACAAAACTTGGCACAGACTTCTTACGTCTAGGTCTAGAATAGACAAATACACAAAACTTGGCACAGACTTCTTACGTCTAGGTCTAGAATAGACAAATACCCAAAACTTGGCACAGACTTCATATGTCTAGGTCTAGAATAGACAAATACCCAAATCTCCACACTCAGTGGCAGCATCTACTTTAGGATTATGTTTACCCGCTCCACATATAACATTTAACGCGCTCTTTTTAATTATGCAGTATTAATAAGTGTTGTATGGCTCTGAAACCTGGAGTACAACGAAAGGAGACGAAGCCTTCTTACAAACTTTTGAGAACAAAGTTTTATGACGCATCTTTGGACCCATTAGGGCTTCACAAAGTGGAGAGTGGAAAAGAAGAAGTAACAAAGACATTTATGATCTGTTTAAGTCCCCACTAATCAGTGTTATCATGAAGGCTAATAGACTACAATGGCTGGGGCATATAGAAAGAATGGAAGATGATAGGGAAACAAAACTCGCTTACACTCAGGAAATAAATGACCGTAGACCCCGAGGTAGACCAAGAAGACGGTGGAGAGATAATACATGTACAGACCTACGAGCACTTGGAATCAACGACTGGCAAGAGAAGGTCCACCAGAGAGACGAATGGAGACGGATTGTATCTGCATCAAAGAACCTCAGTGGCTCGGAACGCTAAAGAAGAAGAAGAAGAAGAAGAAGAAGAAGAAGAAGAAGAAGAAGAAGAAGAAGAAGAAGAAGAAGAAGAAGAAGAAGAAGAAGAAGAAGAAGAAGAAGAAGAAGAAGAAGAAGAAGAAGAAGAAGAAGAAGAAGAAGAAGAAGAAGAAGAAGAAGAATTAATAAGTGATTCTGTAAATACAGAATATTAAAACGCGGAAGAGTAGTTACATTGTTAGTCTTAAAGATGCAGGTTGAAACCTCGGGGCAATAAAATTAATTGTGTCTGGTTAAGGATCGCTTTTCAAACTGGTGTCTCCACAAGTGCACCTCCCATAGATCTCTTAACATAGAGCTTCTCCCATAGGTCTCCACCCATAGGCCTCTATCCAAAGATCACACAAGGAGACTCCCAGCACAATGGACACTCCTGGCACTGGCGAGGGTTCACTTATATCACTGCCTACCTCTTGCTTGATTGTCCTCAGCTCATTTTTAATTTTTTCACTGGGATTTGAAACGTGGGCAATATGTATAAGAGTCCACCGAAATGTCTCGCCCGTATCCGCAAAGGCTAGACGTCATATTACTACTCAATGATTAAAGGAATGTTTAATATCATTTCCTTATTGTAAACATCTGCACAGGTCTCGACGTGAATCCAACCATGTCTACACAAACCAGAACTGGATTGCGTAACACGTAAACCGCTCCACACTCTATTGAATGGGGACTCGTTGCTAGTCAGAGGAAGTTAGTTAAAGAGGGATAGATGTCAGAGGACTATACCGACTGTACAGTGAAATACAAAGATGTCAAACGACTAATGGGACTCCATGGTGTAAACAATAGATGTGAGAGGACTAGACGGAATGCATTGTGAAAATCAGTGGTCTAACTGGACACGAAAAACTTTATAAATCTATATACACATTAACTCAGTACGTCATTTCTGAAAGAAGCCATCATTTCTCTGAAATATCTCGTCAACCAACTACCCGTTCACCTAACAATGACATCATCCAATTGTGACCGGAGCTCATTACTGAAGCAAAGAATGGCTACTCTGTAATCTACCATACATTCCGTAAGAGGCAGCGAATGACGGTTGTACTGAGACTGACTACCTCATTCCGTAGACAATTTAACTTTCAACCCAAGTCATCTTGAGCAAGGCTTCAAAGCGGTGGGCATGAGTTGGTCGAGGTCCTATGCTCCACTGGGTAATGAGAGACAGAACAAGGGAAGAGGCAAATACTAGAACTATGCATCCAGTCGAGTCATGTGAAAGAGTACATTAACATACTGAGGATTAATTGTGACATATTTTGGTTCATTTGCTGCCAGTCGATAGATGTAGCACCGACCTGGGCTTGAGTGTTTCTAGGTCAGCGCGGTTTTGTTTGGTTGCTGGCATTAACCACAACAGTTAACCCTTGCTGTATTAAGTAATGGGATTTGCGTTGTCTAGTTATCCTGTATTAGCCAAGTAAGAAAGGTATATAGCGGTAACGTTGGGGCTCGAGGCTCACATGCCGGTCTGGTGGTCGAGTCCGCACGGGGAGGGGTTTCAAAATTAGGCTTCCATGTCGACCCAACCTAATATAGTTAGTTAGTTAGTTAGCTAATTAGTTGGTTGGTTGGTTGGTTGGTTGATTGATTGGTTGGTTGGTTGGGTGATTGGTTGGTTGGTTAGGTAGGTAGGTAGGCAAGTAGGTAGGTATATATGTAGGTACGTAGTTAGGTAGGTAGGTAGGTAGGTAGGTAGGTAGATGGTTGGTTCGTTGGTTTGTTGGTTGGTTGATTGGTTGGTTGGTTGGTTAGTTAGCTAGCTAGTCAGTCAGTCAGTCAGTCAGTCAGTCAGTCAGTTAGTTAGTTAGTTAGTTAGTTAGTTAGTTAGCTAGTTAGTTAGCTAGTTAGTTAGTTAGTTAGTTAGTTGGTTAGTTAGTTAGTTAGTTAGTTAGTTAGTTAGTTAGTTAGTTAACTAGTTAGTTAGTTAGTTAGTTAGTTAGTTAGTTAGTTAGTTGGTTAGTTAGTTAGTTAGTTCCTTCGTTCGTTCTTTCGTTAGTTAGTTAGTTAGTTAGTTAGTTAGTTAGTTAGTTAGTTAGTTAGTTAGTTAGTTAATACAGGGTAACTAAAGAACGCATAACGCAATACTTAGTAACGCAAGGGTTAAGAATTGCGGTTAATGCCAGCAACCAGACAAAACCGCCCTGTAGGCTGACCTAGAAACACTCAAGCCCAGGTCGGTGCTACAACAATCGTCTGGTAACAAATGGACCAAAACATGTCACAATGAATCCGCAGTGATGTTTATGTACTCTTTCACATGACTCGATACACAGTTCTAGTATTTGCCTCTTCTCTTCTTCTGTCTTTCATTTCCTAATGCAGCATAGGTCCTCGACCAACTCATGCCCACCGTTTTGTAGACTTGTTCAAGATGGGTTGGGTTGTGAAGACAAATTGTCTACGGAATGAGGTGGTCAGTCTCAATACAACCATCCTTCGTCGCCTCTAACGGCATGCATGGTAGACTACAGAGTAACCATTCTTTTCTTCAGCAATGGGCCCCGGTCACAATCGGATGATGTCAATTTTAGGTGAGTGGGTAGTTGGTTGACCAGATGTCTCAGAGAGGTGACGGCTTCTTTCAGAAATGAAGTACTCAGCTTATGTTTATCTAGATTTATACACGATGCTGTTATGAATTATAATTGTAACTAAATAGGTGGGGAGCGGGTATCCATCAAGGTAAATTGATACCCCTGTGGGGGTATTTACTGTTTGTGAGAGTACCACCTAGAAGGCTACTTACCATGGCAACTTAAAAGGTTGCTAAATACTGAGGAGATGGTTAAAAGTTATATGGATGTGGAAAACAACGGAAAATTACCACATTATTCATCGCAAAACACACATCATAGCAGAAACAAAAGAAGTATAGAAGAAGAATGCAGAGACTAGATACTATTTAGAACCCGTGGCACAACACCAGCAATCAAATGTAAGTAAAATGTGTCAAAATAAGCACATTTCCTGTTGCTACAAACGGATGAAACTAATGTTGAAAATCGAGACTATTAAATTCAAATGGTGCATTAACATTCTTAGGACACATGGGTTATGATGAAGTTAACAACTGAATTACTAAAAGACTTAAACATCGAAGAAAACTGCATCTTAAACAGCAACAAGTCTCGGCAACTAAAATGTCTTGGCAATATTACACGTCACAGAGCTTTTAAAAGAATAATACAAAAGGAACGGTTACTTGCAGGCGAGGCATGGGTCGACCAGCACGAAAATTGTGCGAGTTAAATACACCTTGAGCATAAAAATACATGAGGCAATGAAGGGATAACAAGGGTTTTAGAGGTCTAGTTAATCCACTTCATTGCACTGTGTTTTATCCCATATGGTTCGGTCTCTGTCTGCAGGGCGACCTGTCAAAAGCGACGCACAAAGCACGAACTCCGCAGCTCCAGCTACGACCCTAGGTGTCTCCAAGAAAACTGCACGCTTGAACCCAGCAACGTGGGCCGGAATTGAACTCACAACCTTCGGAACGCAAAGCAAGCGTTGTAACCACTTAGTCACGAAGACTCCCATGCGGCAAAGAACTATGTAGGGACCAAGAGTCTCACCGGTTGACTGTGATAGGAGCCTGATTCTGACCAAGGATCTCACCGGTTGACTGTGATAGGAGCATGTTTCTGTCCAAGAGCATCACCGGTTGACTGTGATAGGAGCATGTTTCTGTCCAAGAGCATCACCGGTTGACTGTGATAGGAGCATGTTTCTGTCCAAGAGCATCACCGGTTGACTGTGATAGGAGCATGTTTCTGTCCAAGAGCATCACCGGTTGACTGTGATAGGAGCATGTTTCTGTCCAAGAGCATCACCGGTTGACTGTGATAGGAGCATGTTTCTGTCCAAGAGCATCACCGGTTGGCTGTGGTAAGAGCCTGATTCTGACCAAGGGTCTCACCGGTTGGCTGTGACAGAATCATGGTTCTGCAAAGGACACTCTACATCAGTGTTTCCTCAACCGGTGGAAAATTCCCCCCAAAGGAAAATTTTTGGGCTTCCGGGGATTGGGAGGGGGGAAGTGGTGGGGGGAATAAGCATATTTCAAAATCGCATTAATACAAGAACCGATTACTTGATATTGTTTTTCCCTCCATACTTTAGATTCTGTACTTCTCGCCCTTCTGAAATTCGTGTTATAACGTAGGTAGACCCACAAGTCACGTTTGATATAGACGTCTAGACTTGTTCTAGTATGTTTTATTCAATTTAGCTTCCATTGTTACGTATACTGTGTAGAGGAGGGAGGAGAGTGGAGGGGGGGGGGGGGTTATTGGGAGGAATTACGAAAGGAGGGGAGTGACATTCTGAACATATGGTGAAGGGGTGCATGGGCCAAAAAAAGGTTGAGAACCACTGCTCTACGTGAAGATGAAATGGGGACCAGCATGGCAGTATGGATAAGAGCGTTCGCTCTTAAACCTTCAACGTGCTGACACCGAGGTGGCGTCTTCAACCCCTACGCCGGTCAATTGGACTAACATGTTGACTTCTCGTCCTTAACTTGGGGACATAAATTACAAGTACCTTAGAAGTCTGAGAGAGTTCACAAGGGGCATTGGTAATAAGGAAATCTAATAAACACGCAAAAGTCAGCCCAGTGCACTGGAAATCGTAGCACATGTGTGGATATGCTTGAGTTCTAAGCAAGCAAACGCCAAAGAAAAATAAATATGATGAACTAAATAATCCAGATAACTTAATTACGCCATAATTATGTTGTTGAAAAAACAGAGGTATGGGAATTTGATATAATTATTTCTGCAGTAGTAGTTAACGATTAGCAAACACAAACACGCGCACACACATCCCTCGTAAGTCACCCCTGCAACGATTTCCCCGCAATAACCATTCTCAGCGTGAGCCGTCTCCGAGACTCGACGCTGGCTTAGCGTGAATGACTCTAGACAGTGTCGGAGATTAAAAAGTGGACCCGCATTTGTATCAGGAAACATCAATTCTCCCTCACATCTCATCTTTCTTAATCTCGCCTGATCCATCGACATTTCAAGTCGGAACCATCCCGCAGCGTACATCTGTATTACTCGACTAGCTTGCACATGCTGAGTCGCTCAACCAGTTGGATTTCTAGTTTCTGTTAGATGGTTTTCTCCTAGTTTTATTGTATACTAAACACACAGAAACCCATTGTTTACACTCGCACATGACGTTGGCGGCTTCGTTCATCTTGTTTTATTAGGTTTTCTTACACCGATATGTTTCCGTTTGATAGATCATTTCTTTCCTCTGTTACAGTCTGTTCATTGCTTTTGTTGAGCACGTTAATAAAACAATTGTCTTGCTATATTTAGACATGTAATTTACGAAAATTAATTTCTCCTTTCAGTCTGTTTACATTTCTCTTATGTAAGCGAAAGAAACAGCAAATTATGCGTAACACCCGGATAGTGGTTTAGGGGTATCCCCTATCAAAGTAGATGTAAGACACCCCCTTTCCTCCATTAGTCTATCGGACACACTTGGGCAAGGTGGAGTACCCGTTTAGCCCCCAAGTCAGGGTTACGTGAAGCCATGGAAGCAGGTTGTGGATGGAGTGTGAGAGCAGCCGACAGATAGTTGTTGGTTATGGTCTGCACTCTGCGGCGATAGGCAGATGATCTCATCAGTAGAGACAATGGCTATGGCCACTGACTAGTACAGTCACTTTCCAGAAGGAAAGCAATGGAAACTACCTTCTGCAAACCTTGCCAAGAAACCCTAACAACCATGAAAGGCAAGATGTGCCAGATGATCTACAGATGGGTGTATAAGGAGAGGGACATCTTGCTTGTGACCGAGATGTTTTCCGGAAGGTTTTTATGTGAGCGAGGTTATGCAAAAGAGATTCTATTGAATGAATGGATGAATTTCTTAATTAATTAATTCGTAACACACTTAATTACATAGCTTAGTGAGTCAGATATTTCCAACCATCACTAGAGTCCTGAGACAGGTCTGTCTTCTTATCCCTAATATATCATGTGGCAAGCCGTCCATGTATTTATCTCTTTGTCTTCCCGTTGCTCATGTCTCATTAATTTTGCCAGTTGTCACACAGTTTTCAAGTTGATTTCTCTTTACAATGTGTCCATAAATATGGATTCTTCCTCTTTCTCCTCCTCCTCCTCTTCCTTCTTCTTCTTCTTCTTCTTTCCTTTATGACCATTGGAGTATAGACCTGCAACCGACAAACGTGTCGAATCTTTCTGTTTATCTCCTGCAGATCCTTCCACCCCTCCAAATATTCATCATCTCTGTCTGTAATACTCTTTTCTAACTGTTTTGAGGTCTCCCACTATTTCATATGCCTTGTAGATTTCAGAAAAGAGATTGTCTAGTTATATTGTCCTCCGGTTTTCTAAGCGTATGTAGCATCCAGCGCTAGTGTCTTTTCCTCATATCATAGTTCACTGTTTAGCTCTCTCCACATTGCTGATTCTGCCATACAATGTTATTCCAACTATTCTGCGCAGGCAGCAATTAGTGAATGTTTGTAGCACACATCTGGACTGCCCGCGCCAAACTGCTCTAATCAATTTATGCTTTTCAATTGTTTCTTGAAGTCGTCATTGGAACTACGGAATGTATTATGTATACGGGAGCTTCACGGTGGAAAGAAGACCGTGCCGTACAGAATAGCTATATTAACTGGGGAACACTTTCAGGCCACTAAGAAAGTTTATAAATAAACGTATATGTACTGATTGGTGCCCGTAGAAATAGAAGAAAAGAGTAGAGATTAGATAGAAGACGTACTAGACAACATACAAATTGAAAGCAATGGTTACCCCGGTCGGTAACTTTAGATTTACATTTTTATGTTGTCTATTGCGTCCTCTAGTTTCTACGCCTTCCTTCTATTTCTATGAGCACTGAACAATACATGTAAGTTTATTTATGAACATATATGACAGAATGAAGTCCAGCCCTTTGCCATTAACCCTTTGAACCCTGCCTAAAGCCTAGTGTTATTTGAAGGCGTGAAGGATCCAGTACGTAGACATGCTGCTAGCTGACGGTTCATATATTTGTATTCCTTACATCTTTCCCAATGTATCCATGGCTTTCGGCATTTTTATTATTTCTGTATGATGTGCTGCATCAAATGCTTTACAATAATCTATAACGCACATATATAAATAATATTTCTGTATTTCAATATACCCATCAATAATTGTTAGAATGTATATAGCATGCTGTGCGTTTTTTTCCATAAACGACTACACATTGTTAATATCTAGTTTTGACTTAATTTGTTACGTATTATGTTTTGCCTCCTAGATATTAGAACGAGAATAGCTATGGCAAATGTAGCATTTTTGCAAGATTTGAAACATACTGACCAATATAAATCGGTGCTACTTCAGTGAGGGAAACAAGAGTATTTTGACGTGCTATAGAACCAATACTGTTATATGCATGTGAAACACGGACAATTAGAAGACAAGCTTAGAAAAATATAATGGAAGTAGAAAACGGACAGATACGAAGAATACCATGCACGGACCGAATACAAATGAGACAGTTCTTCGAGAAACAATGAAACCCGTAAATAGATTAGAGAAGTTAGACGTAGACAGTCCAGATATTTAGGACATGTTATGAGGAGAAAATCTATAAAACTTTGTGATAACTGGCAACATTGATGTGAAAAGAGCTAGGAGAATTCAGAGAGGTAAATTTCTGAATGGCTCGGCCACGTAGCATAAACATTACGAGACCACAGACCTGCTCCAAGACTTTGGTGTTTGTATGAGTGGCCAACCGTGACTGACCTCTTGTATCGGCACGGTTCATGATGAATGTATGCATTTTCATCATTCTTAAATCAACATATTAAATTGTATGTGTCGTGTTGATTAGAATTAATGCAGGCGGAGAGAGCGAAGCAAAGTCAATATAAAGACCAAAGAAGCAAGCACAAAGAAGATAGAACGCTAACAGAAATATATAATAAGAAATACATTTGGTGGGCTACATCACTGGGGATATCAATAAAATTAATAGCCTTTGCTTGCAACAATAATCTTTAAAACTCAAGGAGCTAATCACCAGCGCATTCTGTATATTTGTAAAGTCTTTAACCGCTGTAGTAGAACTATTTTATTTGTTTTCTTTGCTTGCAGAGAGCAATTAAACATTGTGAAGGAAACAACTGAAAGACAAAGAATGATATCAAGGGAAATTTTCACAAAGGTATGCTTGGGTCCAATGTGGGGAAATACGGCTATGTGTTGAAAATATTGGATGTAAAGTCCCAGGGGAAAAGAAACAGTCTACACCATCACACACCAATGATTGTGAAAACTCAGCTCAAGCTCCAGACGAAACACAATCTTCAGAATACTTCGTCTTCTTCTTCTTCACAGTGGGCTGATTTTTGCTTGTGGGCTAGCTTTCCCTAGCTTTTCCACGCCACCATGCGAACCCACTCCGACTTCTTGTTACTTGTAATTTATGTCCCCAAGTCAAGGAGGAGAAGTCAACAATGTAGTCTAACAGACGGTTGTAGGGGTTGAACCCGTTACCTCGCATAAGCACACCGAAAGTTTAAAGCGAGCGCTGTTGTCCATTCTGCCATACTGACCTCCGAACGATCACCATTTGTTATATGTTAATTCCATCATGGGTGACGGACAGGACGTTCGCTTGGAGTTTTCGGCATGGGTGACAGAACAGGACGTCCGCTTGGAGTTTTTCGGCATGGGTGACGAACAGGACGTCCGCTTGGAGTTTTCGCTGTTACAAAAGAGTCTGCTCGAGAGGTCGCGGCAGAGTCAGTGACACCCATTCTATGTAGTGTGCTCTGAGTCTGCAATGTCCTCTTGTGTGTCTGTGCTGTTCTGCCAAGCTCATTTGTCCTACTGTGTTCTGGTCGGTGCGTTTCTACCAAGCCCATTAATCTTACTGTGTTCTGGTCGGTGCGTTTCTGTCAAGCCCATTTATCCTACTGTGTTTTGGTCGGTGCGTTTCTGCCAAGCCCATTTATGCTACAGTGCACTGGTCTCTACTTCTCGTTTTCTTTACTCCGATTCGGCCTCATAAACTGCTTTGTAGTGTTTTCCGGACTAACCAAAACTGATGATGAGGATGACAAAAATAATGATGCTTATGCTAGTTACATGTCCTTTACAGGTTGTTGCAATTAGCCCCAATATTTAGTTACTTTTTCATGCTTTACTAGACAATTTAATTTAGTAGTTTGCCATTGCTTTCTGGACGACCATTTCTCATACAATGGAAATCAACTACTTACTTAATTACTAATTACCTTGCCTACTTCCAAATTGTCTACGGCTGATTTCGAACCATAGACGATATACATTATCAGGGAATGGTAAAATTTGCGTGTCACTATCCTCTAAGTTACCAACCCCGCAATATGAAAATATAGTTACATAGAGTATCAAAATAAGGGATGCCATGTTTTGTTCTTGGAGAAGGCAGTTCGTGTGACAGTCGTGCAGTTATTACTTATAGTAATAAATACAGTCAGCATGATAAACGTTAATGTATCGTAATCGAGACTGAGACCGTGTGGATGAGAAGGCAGTGTGTAGTAACCCTATTAAGGTAGCTATTAAACATTAAACAGACGCATATCTTCTGGGAAATCAGAAGTCCATACAGGGAGATCTGGTTTGCTGTTTCTTCTCGTGGCCACTAATCGTTAAATATTCTCCCTCTCTCACTCTTCCCCTCTCTCTCTCCTCTCTCTCTCTCTCTCTCTCTCCTCTCTCTCTCTCTCTCTCTCTCTCTCTCTCTCTTTCTCATTGTCTCTATTTTTATCTCTAACTCTCTCTTTTTCTCTCTATCTATCTCTTTTTTTTTCTCTCCCCCACTTTCTCGCTGACTCTATGTCTCCCTCTCACTCTCTCTCTCTTTCTCTCTCTCTCTCTCTCTCTCTCTCTCTCTCTCTCTCTCTCAATCTCTCTCACTCTTACCCTCACTCTATTTCTCTCATTCCCTTTCACTTTCTCCTTCTATCAAGAAAACAGTAACAATGGTGATATCAGAGAAAAAGATGGCACCAAAATGTGAAATGGAAATACAAGGGACATTTTAAACCAAGTGGATAATTTTAAATATCCCTGGCCATTTATAACATCAAATGGACGTCGCACAACAAAGATTAAGAACGAATAGGCAGACAAAAGATGCAATTCAAAAATGAAAGTTGTGTTCACTGCGTCACTGCCAAAT
>JACEFZ010025156.1:0-35709 GCA_014155875.1 Cepaea nemoralis | reverse complement strand
TGAATGCCCGTTAATCTCCCGGCTGTGTTACTCAAGCGTAGTCCATACACGTACTACTGCTTCTAGTGCACCGGACTGATTTTTCCGTGTGAATTAGCTGTCCCTATTACTATAGTGTTGCCTCGCCATCAGACGAACCCTTGCTGGCTACTGAGGTACTTGGGATTTACGTCCGCAAGGCAAGGACGAGAAGTCAACAGTGTAGTCCAGCTGGCCGGTGTAGGAGTTGAAGCAGCTTCATCACGCCGGAAGTTTAAGAGCCAAGGCTCTTAACCACCTCGCCATGTTGATCTCTGGTGGGATATGATGATTCATAGCAGAGATTTATGTTATGTGATTTATATTTCACCATTAAGATCAACGAGTTGCAGTAATCGAGCGTTCTGTCCTACAAACGCACGTCCGCATATAGAATTGTCTCACTCAGATTGTCCGGCTTCAGTGTTGATTATCATTCCTGCCCACCAGACTAGTAGTTCCGTACGCAGTCTTACCACTGAGACTTAGCCACGCCTTTTCTAATACCCGCGCACCACATAGACATAATTGTTCTCTTCGCTAGTGCCATTCTCTCTCTCTCTCTCTCTCTCTCTCTCTCTCTCTCTCTCTCTCTCTCTCTCTCTCTCTCTCTCTCTCTCTCTCTCTCTCTCTCTCTCTTGTCAACAGCTACACATCTACCTCGGCCACTGAAGTAGTTTAAATATATTTCTAACATACTCATATACCCATCTATCACTGCTCCTCCCTCTCCCACAATTAACTCTTGCAACACATCCATGGACATTTTCACTGTTAACAAATTGCGTTTTTCGGGACAGTCCCGGGTTTTTTAATGAAATAATTCTTTATATTGAAAATATGTTTTCGGGACTCCTTTTTGTCTCGTTTTTTTTTTACCCGTCAAATGAAAGATGTAACTAAAGCCACATCTTTCTCGGTTTTCATTTTAGTAGAACTGTTTAACTTGGAAACATTAAATGTCCGCGCGCGTAAACGCAGTAGTTTCGTTTTCATTATCGTGTGGTCATTACGGTTAGTCGGTTTCTGTCCGTTGTAGCGTGTACAGAATTAGTTATAAACTGTAAGCGCAGGTCGCTCTTCCCTCCCCCCCCCCCCCCCCCTCCAACTTGTATTTAAAATTTAAATGACAGTATTAATATTTTAACATCTTTAATTCTTCTTATGCTTGAAATCTCCCGGTTTCTCAGTTATATAATCTGGCAACCCTAATCTGGAACAGTGAAGTAACAGATCAGGCGATTGCAACACCAGTCTTCGGACTGACTAACTTGATGATACTCATCATCATCATCAAGTGCCCTGCCAGATGTTGTAGACATTCACGTCTTTCCTCAGATCTGGATCTTATATGTTCTATATCAACTCTGCTGATAGCATTCCTCCATGCCGCCGCTCAATCCATCCAGTATCATTTTACTTGGCCTGCCTCCGCCTCTCTTCTCATTGATCTTTTCAGTTGTCACGATGTTCTCTAATGCCTGTCTTCTCATCACATGACCAAATAAAGCTGTTTGTCTCTTTCTTATTGTTATATATAATACGTTGATATAAGTTGATGATACTACTGTAATCAAATGCATACTTCCTACAAACATACACACAACTAGGCTATCTGTTAATTATTAAGTACCAGCCAACTTCCTACTTTTTCCGGAAACCTGCGAAAATAAATTTCCTATCTACAGGAAGTAAAGATTCGGCAATTATTTCACCTTGACCTAATTCCCCCAGTTTTCGTTGAAATTCGATACGCAAGTTCACGAAAATTAAAGAAACCAAAACTGTATGGCTACTCAAGCAGGAAATGGAATTACCCATGTGGTAGTATGCGCCTGCTTCATCCGTGGGCGGGGTTGCAGTTGGCCAAAGCACTAAGCATCAGGCAGACATTCTTCAGAATGAACCGAGCAATTCTGTGGAAATCTGAATAAAATGTGCTAATTTTGGAAGCTCTAACTGGTATACAATTTTCCCAAATTACTTACCTTGTTGAACTTGGACTAAAGACTGTTCAGAAATGAATGCTTTTATCCACGATCAATTTTTATGAAAACTGTCTGTTGCATCATTATGAAAGTTTTCCTCCCGTCTTATATTTATCCCCACCCAAGGAATATGTCTTTGATAAGTCCAAAGGCAACTTAAATCATCGAATGCGGCGACATTTCTTTGATGTTTTGGCGAAAATGTAGTGAATTCACGCTAACAAACTTGTCTTACAGTAAAGCACGTCATTTCGGGTACCCACACAAGTACAACGTGTAGCCAGATTCGTATGGGAGCGGGTGCAATAAAAAAAAAAGTCGCTTAAAAGTCGACATGGTCGACTGCATTGCACTGCGTTTTCATCCCATATGGCTCAGTCTCTTTCCGCAGCTCTGAAAGCGTCGCACAGAGCACGAACTCCGTAGCTCCAGCGATGACCCTCGGAAATCTCCGAAAAAATTCACTCGTGAAATGAAGGACGCGGCCCCGAATCGAACATACAACCTTCGGAACCCGAGTCAGACGGCTTGACCACTTCACCACGGAGACTCGCGAAAGGGGTGCAATGTGTAATATTATGTGTACACAAGGAGTCATGTTATTAGGATGCATTTAGCTTTTTATATTGAGTTTGTGAAAGCTTCCAAATAGCTGTGCGTTAATGTGCGTATGGAGTGACCAAAAATGATACCGCAATTTAGTCATCATGTGTCAATTTTTAAAGATCTGGTCAGCTGTCTGTGTAGTTTGTTCACACGTACACATGGGTGGCAGACCGGCTTTTAGTCTTCGTGAAAGATTGTCTACTCTGCTGTTTACCGTTCAGAGACGGAACATGATTACTGTTTTGCATTAAGAAAATAGTTGTCAGTGTCTCTGTGGTGGGCTTTCTTCTTAACGACCAAAATGTTGGTCCTCTTTTCATTGAAGTTTATAGATTGATTCGTATGTACGTGTGTTGTCCCCTAATTTGACAACATGTTTGCTCTCACGTTTCTTGTTATGTCACAATATGTCAGTTACCACCGCAACATAACTCTTCTGTTGCTATTCAATGCGTTCAGTGTGTAGTTTTTTTTTCTCTTTTTTTTTTCTTTTCAATACCAGTTGTTTTTCACCGCTGAGGGCTTGCGGAATTGAAAATTCATCACTTTGGAATACAAACTGTTACCATTGACATTGTGCTGATGCTATAATGATTAGGGCCTGCAATTCGTCTGAATAGTTGGAGCAAAATTTCCCAGTAAGTGTGCACGTGGATTAAGGTCTGCGATCTGCCCAGACCTTAATCTGTGTCGGACGATTCCAGTAGGTCGATGACTGCTCTCGGTTGCATAAAATTCAATCCATCCTTTCTCAAATAGTCCTCTTCCTCTTTCAACACATGGTCCTCACATTTTTTCCAGTAACTTTTATCAATATTTAATAGCGCGGACCGGATTAGTATCTTGACGTCAGACAATTTGAATGTAGTATTGTCAGCTGCTACCTGTCCTTTAATTTTAGCCCACACAAGTTCTATAGGGTTTAAATGAGAATGGTACGGCGGAAGTCTCAAGCACCTATTGCCATGCTCTTCTATCAACTTGTCAATTTGATATTTCTTGCTTTTTTGCGCCTGTTTTACAAGGGACAACAATTGTAGCTTGAGATATGTTTCTGGAAATGGTATATTTTCGATTCGGAACCATATCTTTATTGCTCCCTTTGTGCTCGATGCCGTAGGTATTTTGTCTTCTTGGGCAACAAGATTGTGATATGATACATTGTCTATGATTAGACAAGACGGTCTATCACGGGATGGAAGTACTGTATTCGCGAGAAAATCTCTAATACATTACCATTCATCTCATTATGATAATCCCTATTGTCTGTATGCTTTGATACGAACACGAGTCCAGCATTCTGTAGTAAGCCATTATGAGTACTACCAGCATAGGCTATGACCAAACGCTGTCCTTTACTACTGGGCACATGTCGCTTTCTCTTTCCATCCACTGATTGCCATTCCTTTTCACTTGTGTGCTGTGCATTGATCCACGTCTCATCCAAATACACTATGTCATAATTTTCTATGCGCATTTCCCTTATTTCACGTAGGTATCTGCTTCTTATGGCTCCTAAATGCGGTTGCTCGCAAAGGATATTTCTGCCTCCCTTATACTTTCTAAAAGTGAAGCCTAATGTCCTTATAATTTTCCACAAAGCTGTTTTGGATAGCTCTATGTTATTGTTCTTTCTCAACCAAACACTAAGTTTTCTTACAGTCACTGTTTCTTTGGCATCCAGCATTTTTATAATAGCTCGCCTTATGACATCCTTGTGAAAGCTGTCTACAATTGCCTTTCTACCTACCGTTTGCTTATCGCGTGTTGGTTTCATTCCAGTTTCTTGCACCCATCGATGAAATGACCCTTTACTCAAACTCAATGCATGCACTGTTCTTTTTTTTTCGGGATTTGTAACAGTATGAAACAGTTTCCTGCGATCAGCTTCTTGACAAAAATATATGATGATGGTGATGGTGATGATGATGATGATGATGATGATGATGATGATGATGGTGATGATGATGGTGGTGATTATGACGGTGGTGGTGATGGTGGTGATGGTAATGATGGTGGTGATAATGATGATGATGGTGCTGATGGTGATGATGATGACGGTAATGATGATGATGGTGGTGATCGTCCGGCTCGAGGCGAAGAGTTATGTTTACATATCTCCAACAGCATGTATCAGCTGGTACACTGACACCCTTCCGTGCCATGACACATGGCTATCAAGAATGTTCTCTCGCTTCTTCCCCTATCCCTATTTCTATAAATCTTCTCAGTTGTCACAATATATTCTAGCGTTTACCCTTATCATAATGTGGCAAACAATCTCGATTGTCTCTTTCTTATATTTGTAATTAGTTATTGTCTTAGCCATCGTTGTTATGTCTAGGCTACTCATTTTGGTTGTCAGGGGAATTTGCAGCATTCATGTGTAAAACTACATCTCTGAAGTCACGGGGATGATTATGCTTTTTCTTTTACTAATTTTACACACACACGCACACACACACACACACACACATGCACACGCGCGCGCACGCACACACGCACAGAGAGAGAGACCGGGGGGGGGGCGTTGTGATAACATTATTAGAATTAAAATAAGTGCTCGGCTCCTTGAAAAGCTGAGAATCATTGCTGTAATACTAATAGTATAATAATACATCTGTTCGGCGGGTACTTCACTAGCCTGTAGATGCTGTCACAAGGGTTAAGATTACCTGAATTCCATTTTAACCCTTAACACGGGAACTCACGTAGGCTGTTGTGGTAAGATTCAGTTGGTTAGGTTCGAATCGTGACGTGGTATGCGTAGAAAAGTCGACGGTTGATTTATGTGAAACAGATGGCGAGAGAATCATGGTTGGTCTGGATGCGTTGCTTAGTGATAGGGGAGAGGATTATGGACGAGAATCAGGCTACTGATCTTACAATGCGTGAGGGGCGTGTCGAGGTAGGGCACTGGCACAGCCGTGAATGTTCAAGATTCGATTCCCAGTGAGGCGTTATATGGCCGTGGGCACGCATGTGTTTATGCTATTATGCGCTTTAAAAAAAAAAATAATTTAAAAACATAAGCGCACATGAGACCCCTTGACGTGTTAAGATTGGAAAGACTACAGTGACTACATTAAGGCATAAGAACGGAATGAGAAAAATGGAAAAATGAAAAAAAAAATAAGAAACATGTAAAGAAAATTAAAAACAAAAATGGAAACACATTCTTCTACTTCTTCTGTGTTCATCGAGAGTCTTTTTTTTTTGGATGTGATTGCGTTTTGCCTGTTTACAACGGAGCTGCGATACTGCGCCTTTAGGCCGACACATCGGACTTCTGCGGGCGTTTGTTGACCAGGTTAACCTTCCCTGGGTGGAAACAAATGTACTACTTATCTCAGATCCCCAGGTTATGATAGTGAATATCACAGCCCGGAGTTCTGAGATAAGTAGCTTATATGTAGCTCCCGTATTTGTGTGTTCTGTTGTGTGTATTTGTTTGCTGTTGAAGGTTAGCAGCCGCACCGTCGTATGTTTTCTGTAACTGTGTTCCGTTAAGTATATTGTTCACATTTCCACAGATTAACAGCAGTACCATAAATGTTATTCAAACTTTAACTAAGACAGGAAAGGGCACACACAGAGTGTTGAATGCGTGAGATAACTGAATACTCATACAGCCTTTTTACCCATCATGCTTGCATATCGGCATAGCCGTTAGCTGTTCGAATCCCCATCTGGGGGAAAGGGGCGGGGGAGGATTTTATTTTTAAATTGGGTGTCGACCCAGATTAAAGAAGGGACCAGGAAATGTCTGAGAAGAGCAGGCGGCAGACGTGATATAGACCACAGCACCCACTAAGTGCCGATTGTCCTACACAATATAGTGTCCAGCATCATACACCCACAGGGTGTCTTTGACTTCCTCTCCACCTTCTTCTTCACATGTCTGGTCTGGAGCAGACGTCGGCAGTTATTGTTAAGGGTTATTGGTTAATTATTTCCACACACACGCACACGCACACAAGCACACGCACGCACACACACACACACACACACACACACACACACACACACACACAACAGTAATGGTACATACCAAGGAAAAATGTCTTCCCAAATGCAACATCAAAGTGAAATGAATTGGTCTGAAACAAGCCAATGCATGTAAGTATTCTGCTACTTTGATATCAGCATGTGAAGAATGTACTACATCAGTTATAAGCGAAAGCAGCACTTCATAAGATGAAGATTATTCTGTGAAATATGTCATTGCCTATCAAGGTGAGAAAGAGAGCTCTGGAAACAACTGAGTTGAGTCAAGAACCGACATCACAGCACTCGGGACATTACCACACGTGCTCCGTCCTCATCTGCAACAACCAGCGAGGAGTCCCAATACTAATGGTACCAGTAGCAGTCTGATTATGGGTTTATCTGGCCTTTCCTCGGAGCTTTGAGTGTCGGCAGATACTCAGGTCACTCCCTGCATCACCATTCTCTCCGATCCTTGGTGATGTACCCGTTCTTCTGCACCATAAACACGATTCCAAAGGGCCCCAACCACATCTGCTTTATCATGCATGAATACCCCTCTAAGTGGTACAGACCCGGCCAATCTGACCGCCTGCTCGTTTCCCACCACACCAGCATGGACATGAGGAAAAATCCAACAGATACTCTCTATTTTTTAATTGTTGAATGGAAGCCTGCCACTTTGTCCGAAGCACGCTTGTCTTCACCTGTCTCAACACACTTTGTAAGTACATTACTATATGGAGCTAATTCTAATGTACAGAAGGAAAAAAGTATGGACAATGAACCGACTAGTGAGGTATTATGCTAAAGCTGCAGACATATGGAATGATGAGAATACCAAGATTGATAAAAAACGTAATCAAGATATCTAACAAGAAGTTAACACACAAAGTGAACTGGTTACTCGCACCAGAAAGAGAGTGCACATTCTGTGGGCATGTCATGAGATAGGAATGCCCAAACTACAACATATCCAGGCGAACCTTCTGGCCTAGAGAGACCACAGTGGAAGATAAACTCTATGGACCGCTGAGTGAACTAAAAAAGATTGTTAGATTCATACAAGAGACAGCATTGCAGTTATAGACATATTTCAAGCGAACGAAAGAAGAAGAAGAAGAAGAAGAAGAAGAAGAAGAAGAAGAAGAAGAAGAAGAAGAAGAAGAAGAAGATTAGATAGGAAATCTAAAGTACGCCGAGACAACGGGAAAGTCGAAGAAAAAGAATGGCAGCGGAAGACTAGATGAGAAGATGCTATATTATGTCCCGAAAAGAATGCCTTCATTCACGATCAATTATTTTGAAAACTGTCTGTTGCATCGTTATGAAATTTTTCCAGCCGTCTTATATTTACCACCACCCAAGGAATATGTCTTTGATAGGTCCAAAAACAACTTAAATCATCGAAAGCGGCGACATTTCTTTGATGTTTTGCTGAAAAACTAGTGATTTCTAGCTAACAAATTTATGTTTACAGTAATGAAAGCCCCGCCAATTCAGATGACACACAAGGCGTATCCGGATTCGTATGGGAGTGGGTGCAATGAAAGAAGTAGCTTAAAATCGACAGGGTCGGCTGCATTGCACCGGGTTTTTATCCCATATGGTTCAGTTTCTTTCCGCAGCGCGGAAAACGTCCCACAAAGCGCGAACTCCGTACCTCCAGCGACGACCCTCGGGAGTCTCCGAAAAAATTCACTCGTGAAATGAAGGACGCCACCCGGAAACGAACATACAACCTTCGGAGACCGAGTCAGACGGCTTGACCACTTCACCACGGAGAATCCCGAGAGGGGTGCAATGTGTAATGTTAGTTAAGACAGAGAATTTACAGAGGCATGGGGTAAATAATTTGTAAATTGACAGGAAAGTATAAGGAATATATTTCTTACCTTATTTTTCATTTCCTTCTTGTTTCTTCAGCTGCTGGTTAATAATGTGTACACAAGTATTCGTGTTAGCTTTTAATATTGAGTTCGTGAAAGCTTCCAAATAGCTGTGCGTTAATGTGCGTATGGAGTGACCAGAAATGATACCGCAATTTAGTCATCATGTGTCAATTTTTAAGGATCTGTTCAGCTGTCTGTGTAGTTTGTTCACACGTACACATGGGTGACAGACCCGCTTTGAGTCTTCTTGAAAGATTGTCTACTCTGCTGTTTACCGTTCAGAGACGGAACTACCTGTTTTGCACTATGAAAATAGTTGTCAGTGTCTCTGTAGTGGGCTTTCTTCTTAACGACCAAGATGTTGGTCCTCTTTTCATTGAAGTTTATAGATTGATTCGTATGCACGTGTGTTGTCCCTTAATTTGACAACGTGTTTGCTCTCACGTTTCTTGTTATGCTACAATATGTCAGTTTCCACCGCAATATTACTCTTCTGGTGGTATTCAATGCTTTTAGTGTGTGTGTTTTTTATTTTTTTATTTTTTCAATACAGTTGTTTGTCACCGCTGAGGGCTTGCGGAATTGAAAACTCATCACTGTGGAATACAAACTGTTGCCATTGACATTGTGCTGATGCTGTAATGTTTAGGGCCTGCAATTCTTCTGAATATTTGTAGCAAAATATCCCAGTTGGTGTGCACGTGGATTAAGGTCTGCGTTCTGCTCAGACCTTAATCTGTGTCGGACGATTCCAGTAGGTTGATGACTGCTCTCGGTTGCATAAAATTCAATCCATCCTTTCTCCAATAATCCTCTTCCTCTTTCAACACATGGTCCTCACATTTTTCCAGTAACTTTTATCAATATTTAATAGCGCGGACTGGATTAGTATCCTCACGTCAGACAATTTGAATATAGTATTGTCAGCTGCCACCTGTCATTTAATTTTAGCCCACACAAGTTCTATAGGGTTAAAATGAGAATGGTACGGCGGAAGTCTCAAGCACCCATGACGATGCTCTTCTATCAACTTGTCGATTTGATATTTCTTGCTTTTTTGCGTCTGTTTTACAAGGGACAACAATTGTAGCTAGAAATACGTTTCTGGAAATGGTATGTTTTCCATTCGGAGTCATATCTTTACTGCTCCCTTTGTGCTCGATGCTGTGGGTATTTTGTCTTCTTGGGCAACAACATTGATATCACGCATTGTCCATAATTAGACACGACGGTCTATAGACGGATGGAAGTACAGTATTCTCGAGCCTATCTCTAAATACATTACCATTCATCTTATTATGATAATCCCTATTGTCTGTATGCTTTGATACGAACACGAGCCCAGCATTCTGTTGTAAGCCATTATGCGTATTACCAGCATGGGCCATGACCAAACGCTGTCCTATACTACTGGGCACATATCGCTTTATCTGTCCACCCACTGATTGTCATTCCTTTTCACTTGTGTGGTGCGCATTGATCCACATTTCATCCAAACACACTATGCCATAATTTTCTTTGCGCATTTCCTTTATTTCACGTAGGTATCTGCTTCTCATGGCTCCTAAATGCGGTTGCTCGCAAAGATTATTTCTACCGCCCTTGTACTTTCAAATAGTGAAGATAATGTCCTTATAATTTTCCTCAAAGTTGTTTTGGATAGTTCTTAACCAAACCCTAAGTTTTCTTACAGTCACTGTTTCTTTGGCATCCAGCATTTTTATAACAAGTTCTTAACCAAACCCTAAGTTTTCTTACAGTCACTGTTTCTTTGGCATCCAGCATTTTTATAACAAGCGACTTTTTAAAGCATTTTTATAATAGCTCGCCTTATGACATCTTTGTCAAAGCTGTCTACAATAATCTTTCTACCTACCGTTTGGTTATTGCGTGGTGGTTTAATTCCAGATTCTTGCACCCATCGACGAAATGCCCGTTTACTCAAACCCAATGCATGCATTGTTCTTTTTCCTGAATTTGTAATAGTATAAAACAGTTTCCTGCGATCAGCTCCTTGACAAAAATATGTGTACAACTTCATAGCGATTCTTTGAAGTGTATAATTTCGCATTCAGTCCCATTGAAAAATATTCACACATTTCAATGTTAGCGATAAGTGGTAAGATTTAAAAAAAAAAAAAAAACAACAACAACATATTAATCAGGTTTCATGAAATAACCCACATTTTGAGACACCTCTGAATGAACAGTCCTAGTTTAAACAACGCGGGGAGTTGGCATAAGGCCAATCCCGTGAAAAAACGTACAATATTCAACACTGGGCGCTGATTGTCTGGCTACGCTGTAATTCATTTAAAATTATGAATTTCATCTCAGACCCGTAAATTATATACCGCATATAAACAAACTTTGAAATCTGCTGTAAAATCTCCAGAACAAAAATGTTTTTGTTGGGTGGACATAATGATAAGGTTATACGCTAAATCTCATAATTTTCCCTCAGATGGTTACTGAGATATGGATGTTTATATTAGGGCAAAAAAAAAAAAAAGCAGACTATAGACAGTTTGACACAATGCCATGGAGGAACATCGGTATCAGAAATAATTGGCAGTGCACGAAATAGCAATCTGTGGACAAACATGATCCCCAACGTCACATGGCATGGACTGTAAGAACAACACTAGTTCCTCATTAGTTTAAAAACTATATTAATGTCATAAATAGTAATAACGGGATATTTAACATGTTTAACCAAGACAAAAACGAAACAAATAGTTCAGGAGACGTGAACCCATTATGGCAGTCTTAAATGAAAACCCAAATCCTGGCCTGCCAGCGTTTAAGAGTTTAAGGGCGCAGATGTTAAAGTTAGTTGCACTTCCTCAGGCAGAACATTGCATTAAATCCCAGCAGTTACTAGCTATTTTGGATTTACTAGGTAATTATTACGTTCTGTAGTTTGTCATTTCTGTCTGCACCGCCGAGTCATAATATACCAAAATCAACGCAAAGCGATCTCCTCCCCAGTGGCCCGCCACTGGAGTTGAACCCCGGACCCAGTATGTTGAATAATTGTCAAACTACGCTCACTAACCCTTAAACCATAGGTGCTGGCCGGCGCAGAAGAGAGAGTTTTAAATAAAACGTTAGATAGTCTTTGGCAGCCTCTGGCCCGGAGAAACAACAGTGGAAGGTAAACTCTGTGGGCCACTAGGAGGAAGAGGAGAAGAAGAAGAAGAAGAAGAAGAAGAAGAAGAAGAAGAAGAAGAAGAAGAAGAAGAAGAAGAAGAAGAAGAAGAAGAAGAAGAAGAAGAAGAAGAAGAACAACAACAACAACAACAACAACAACAACAACAACAACAACAACAAGAAGTAGAAGAAGAAGAAGAAGAAGAAGAAGAAGAAGAAGAAGAAGAAGAAGAAGCAGAATTCATTGACCTGGCCACTAAGGAAGTCATGGCAGTAAGTAAAGCAATAACATGGCTCGAGACACAGACATTCACTAGGGCATGTTTCCTTAGCGACTCAATGAGCATGCTCAAGAAGATAGAGATGGGGTGGATCCGAAGAGAGTGGTTGCTGTCTCTGGAGCGGTCTCGGCTGGCAAAGATTAGTTTCATGTTCGATCCAGGGCATGCGGGTGTACAAGGAAATGAGCGGGCTGACAAGTTCTCAGGCAAGGCTACTGTGGAAGGCGGACGCGCCATGGACCAGGCTGACATTCTGAATGCTTTACGAGAAATAAGTCATTCGCAAGAACAAAGAGATGACTGTGAATCTACAATCATGATCAGGATACGAGAATAGCAAATTAAAAGAGTTGTGGCCAAACAATAACACTACGCAGGAAGCCAAAGAGGATTAATAAACCAACACAGAACTGGTGTCGTTAGCCGCTACACGCTGCGGGATTTGATGAGGAGGGGATCCGAGCACTTATGGACTGAATGGTTCGATGTGCAATGAGGATGATCTGTCGACTAACTAACAATGACATGTCCGCTTTTTCCCCTTATTTGTTTTTATGTATCCACTAAAGTACGTGGGGGTGGGGGGGGGGGGGGGGGGGGGGGGGAGAGAGAGAGAGAGAAATAAGATAGACTTTTAAACCTCGCCTCTAAAACATCATTTTTATTCTAGTTCATGTCTTGATATAAACGACATCGTAAACACCGTTACTTTTGGGGATGTTTTATTATGCCCCAAAAGATGTTCCCAAACCGTAAACGAAGAAGAGCCAATACTTCTGACATCACAGTCGCTTCCGAAACGCGCCTAGGAAACGGAAATAGCTTTCCACTGAATGGCATGGTGCCTGCTGGGAGAAGATGTATTCTGGGACTGAAATCTACTGTTTTAAGGGAGGAAAAAAAGCGATCTGTGCTACTATCCTCCACCAACCTCCCGTAAATTAAACAACCCTTTCTCCCCTTGAAAATTAGTGCGGGTGGTGGGATGGGGGTGGGGGGGGGGGGAGAGAGAGAGAGAATAGTCCTTAACTCTTTCATTCATTCGTCTGTAAAGTCGGTGCTGGTCTACGATTGGTGGTTTATGAATGTTGAACTATGAATGGTGGTCTATGAATGTAGAACTATGAATGGTGGTCTATGCTGAACAATGAATGGTGATCTATGAATGTTGAACAATGAATGGCGGTCTATGAATGTTGAACAGTGAATCGTGGTCTATCAAAGGTGGTTTATGAATGTTGAACTATGAATGGTGGTCTATGAATGTTGAACTATGAATGGTACTCCATAAATGGAGGTCTACTAATGTTAAACTATGAATAGTAGTATCAGAATGTTGAACTATGAATGTTGGTTTATGAATGTTGAACTATGAATGATGGTCAATGAATGGTGGTCTATGAATGTTGGTCTATAAATGGTGGTCTATAAATGGTGGACTATAAAAAGTGATCAAGGACTGCTGATCTATCGATGCTGGTCAATGAATGTTTGCTTCTCGATGCTGGCCTGTGAGTGTTGGACTTCTCTGTTGAACTATGTAAACAATACAACATAGCACAATGTAATGCAGCTTTACAGAACGCAATTACAGAAAACACAGGACGCTGCAGCGACTAGCCTTCATCAGCAAACAAGTACATGAACACAGTATATAATCACTGGGAAGACACTACAGTGACTACATTAAGGGACAAGAACAGGGTGAGAAGAATGAAAAGATGAAACAATGAGAACAATGAAGAAAACATGAAAAATTTAAGAAAAAAAACACACAAGCACACACAAAACATTGCTGCTTATCTCTGAACGCCGGGCTGTGATACTCTGTTGAACTATGAGTCATGGACTATGAGGGTGGATTATGAGTGTTGGACATTGAGGGTTGGCCTATAAGTCTTGGACTTAGTGGAAGTGGAAGTGTTGGACTATGATTGTTGGACTATGTGGGTTAGACTATGCGTGTTGGACTATGAATATTGAACTATGAGTGCTGGACCATGAGTGTTGGACTATGAATATTGAACTGTGAGTGCTGGACCATGAGTGTTGGACTATGAATATTGAACTATGAGTGCTGGACCATGAGTGTTGGACTATGAATATTGAACTATGAGTGTTGGACCATGAGTGTTGGACTATGAATATTGAATTATGAGTGTTGAACTATGAATCTTGGAATGTGAGTGCTGAACTATGAGTGTTGGACTATGAATATTGAACTATGAGTGCTGGACTATGAATGTTGGACTATGAATATTGAACTATGAGTGTTGGACTATGAGTGTTGGACTATGAATCTTGGAATATGAGTGCTGGACCATGAGTGTTGGACTATGAATATTGAACTATGAGTGTTGGACTATGAGTGTTGGACTATGAATATTGAACTATGAGTGTTGCACTATGAGTGTTAGACTACGAATATTGAACTATGAGTGTTGGACTATGAATATTGAACTATGAGTATTGCACTATGAGTGTTGGACTACGAATATTGAACTATGAGGGTTGGACTATGAGGTTTGGACAATGACTGTTGAACTATGAGTGTTGGACTAAGGGGGGTTGGACTATGAGTGCTAGACTGTGAGTGTTGGTCTATGACTGTTGGACTATGAGTGTTAGACTATAAGTGTTGGATTTTGAGTGTTGGACTAGGAATGTTACTGTATGAATTCTGGTCTAGGCTGGACACCATGCCATTGATTGGTTGATTTAGGAACCGACATCACAGCATTCGGGACATTCCCATAAGCGCTCCGTCCCCATCTTCAGCAGCCAACGAAGAGTTCCAACACCAATAGTACCAGTAGCAATCTGATTATATGCCTGTCTCGCCTTTCCTCTGAGCGTCGAGCGTCGGCCAGATCCCCTTATCACTCCTCACTGTCTCATTCTTGCCAGACAATGTGATCCATTTGCTCCTCCGCCACAAGGCTGCAACCACGTCTGCCTTGTCATGCATCAATACTTCACCAAGTTTTGCAAAGCCAGCCAATCTGTCCGCCTGTTCATTCCCCAGCACATACCCCACCATACCATTAAAGTTAACTATTTTTTCTTGTTTTCTTCTTCTCTCTTTAATTGGTTGGTTGCTTAGTTATTTAGTTACTTAGTTGAATGGTTTCTTTCTTGCTTGGTTGCTTCGTTGGTTGGTTTTTTTGGTTGGTTGGTTGGTTGGCTGGTTGGTTGGTTGGTTGGTTGGTTAGTTGGTCGGTTCGTTGGTCGGTCGGTCGGTTTGATGATTTCTCTGCGGCTCGTCTGGGGAATTTATATGCTGTCCGTGTGAGGAATCTATGCGGGCCGTCTAGAGAAATTTCTCTGCGTTCCCCTCTCTAAATCCCGCCAAGAGGGATTATTTACAGCTCGTAAAACAAACGCCGTACTCCTTCCCGCAGTTTAACTCTATTAACCCCTTCAATACTAGTACATTTCGTAGCAGACGCTGAAGGGGGTTGGGGAGGGGCGCGAGACAGTTGACTCTTTCACACAGTATTACTGATCTGTTTGTTTACTCTGACCCTGACTGGATCTCTCTGGGTATTGGCTGAAGTCTAATGACAATGAAGTATCCAAACCTATAGAAGAGACATGACCATCCAAGGCTAAATATAAACCAGGCTGCATTTGCTGTGTTACTTGCTTGCTTGTGTTCGTTGGCTTGAGCTCCAACGCGAAGTCCTGTATGTCGGATGAAGGCATCCTGTTGTCCAACATCAGTGTGATGTCATACAGGACCTGAGGTTTGCGTGAGTATCCGTTGTCCCATGTCTGGCTTATTGGTGTGCAGACTGGTGGTTCCTCGCCGTACAGGCAGACACTCTTCGACTTCGGAGGAATCGGCGATCCTACTGACTTTAGCCAGGACCCCGAAGGGACCTGTTGCCCAGGACGCTCGACGAGGACGCGTCAATAGGTCTTGGCCAGTATATAACCCGGCCCTGGTGCCTTGGTAACACATCTGCGTCCCATTTGCTGTGTTAAATCATGATATGGCTGCTTCCTGGTATGCCGCTCAGCAAATGTGAAGTCTCATTGTAAGTCTTGCCAACCTGGCTGCTTTCTGAGCTGTTAGAGGGGAAGGAGACCTCTGCAACACACTTCGGGTGAAGATGGTAACATTGTCCTAGGTCTGGAGGAAAGCCTCTAACCAACCCTCATCATCATCATTATCTTCCACTTGTGCTTTCAAGCGACGTAGTGAGAAATCGTAGACGTTCCAGCGCCCGATGGGTGGCACTGTATAGTGCCATTCCGTGTGATTGTACAATGTCTTTGATGTCGACAATCCATTTTCTTCTCGGACATCCTCTTGCTCTTGAATCAGATCACCTTCGATATTGCGCCAGAGCTGGTAGTTGATGGGGTTGCATTCTAATGGGATGGTTGAAACATTTGATCTTCCGCCTTTTTCTATTTATGTGGTACACGGTATTGATCTCACTATCTGTCTGAAAACATCATTTCTTACTCCGTCTCGGATAATTAAGCTGACAGCTCGTCTCAAGCATCTTATCTCGCAGGTGGTGATTTTGCGTAAGTATGGTTTGGATCATCTCCAAGTTTGACACTGGTAGTATAGAACTGGTGTGAATATGTTCCGTTAAATACATGAACTTTTCATGTCTCAAATGACCAGAACTTAATGCATCAGACTTAAGAGTAATAACTCAGTCATCCAGAGTCCAACAAAGACGATAGAAAATAAATCATCAGTCAGGAAAGGAGGTCAGCATGGCCGCATTGATAAAAGCGCTCCTTCTTAACATCCGGTGTGCTGATGTCGAGGTAGCGGGTTCAACCCCTACACTGATGGCTTCTTGACGTTGACTTGGGGACGTAAATTACAAGTACCTCTGAAGTCGGAGTGAATTCGCAGATGGCGACGGACACTGGTAATAGGGAGAGCTAATACACACGCAAAAATCAGTCCAGTGGATTAGAAGTAGTAGCACTTTTATAGACTACACGAGAGTTCAAAGAGAGTGAACAAAAAGCAAAACAATAATTTCAGGAATATCTTCCAATCCCTGGCGCCTGGCCTCCATCTGAAACATTTCAGGAATATCTTCCAATCCCTGGCGCCTGGCCACCATCTGAAACATTTCAGGAATATCTTCAAATCCTTGGCGCCTGGCCACCATCTGAAACATTTTAGGAATATCTTCCAATCCCTGGCGCCTGGCCACCATCTGAAACATTTCAGGAATATCTTCAAATCCTTGGCGCCTGGCCACCATCTGAAACATTTCAGGAATATCTTCCAATCCCTGGCGCCTGGCCACCATCTGAAACATTTCAGGAATATCTTCAAATCTTGGCGCCTGGCCACCATCTGAAACATTTCAGGAATATCTTCCAATCCCTGGCGCCTGGCCACCATCTGAAACATTTCAGGAATATCTTCAAATACTTGGCGCCTGGCCACCATCTGAAACATTTCAGGAATATCTTCCAATCCCTGGCGCCTGGCCACCATCTGAAACATTTCAGGAATATCTTCAAATTCCTGGCGCCTGGCCACCATCTGAAGCAAGGGCACCATGTTTTACTACCAACTGAATAGCCCCTGGCGAAACAAATAGTCCCATGCGATTCGGCAGACTTAATTAATTCAGTGGCAAAGGATAGTATACAGTATAGCCAAATTTGACCCATCAATGACCCATCGCCGTACCAGGGTCATCGTGATATTTATTTTGTTTCGTGGTATCTTCTGAAATGTTTAAGCTCAGTGAGTGGAAATTTACAATTACAATACTTGTTAATTTGATGTTGCGCCATGTTTGGTCCAAACTTACTTTTTGTTTGGCGCTGAATCAGTTAAAAGCCGAAGCCTGTGAAGACACAGCTATTCAGATGAGCAATGTGGAGCCACAATACCTTATCAGGACACCGCAAATCACAGCAGGTTTTATCACTTCAACAAAGAGGGAGCAACGTGTCCAGACGACGGCCACATTAATTTGTAGCACTCATGGTTGTGTCTGATAATGTTTGGGAACAAATTGATGGCCTGTCTACACTACGTGACGTTTTACTGGCAGATCTCAGTGCCAACTGGCGTAGGCCTTGATGACTCATCACAGATCTCGGTCCTTGATGCTCTGATCAACTCTGCCTCTAATATACCTACACGCCACCGTCTCATTCCATCCAGCATCGTTTCTCTTGGTCTGCACCTGCCTCTCTTCCCACTAATCTGTCCAGTCGTAACGATGTTCTCCAATATCTCTCTTCTCATCACATGCCCAAAGAAAGCCGTTTGTCTGTTTCTTATTGCTGTGTATAATGTTCTAGTTTCATTAGTCTCTTTCAGACAGTCATTGTTATAGTCTGTCCAGAAATGAATGCCTTCATTCACGATCAATTATTTTGAAAACTGTCTGTTGCATCGCTATGAAATTTGTCCTTTCGTCTTATATTTACCCCCACCCAAGGAATATGTCTTTGATAGGTCCAAAAGCAACTTAAATCATGGAAAGCGGCGACATTATTTTTTTATTATGTTTTGGTGAGAAACTTGTGATTTCTCGCTAAGAAACTTGTTTTACAGTAATGACCCGTTCCATTAAGCGAGGCTCTTGTCATAAAGCCAATCCACGGTCCACGAAAAAATTAACTATTTAACGCTAATGTTTCCGTGGGAAGACGTAATACATTTAACAATGTGCACTTCATCTCTGACCCGTAAATTATATACCGCATATAAACAAACTTTGAAATCTGCTGTACAATCTCCAGAACAAAAAATGTTTTTGTTGGGTAGGACATAATAATAAGGGTTTATGCTAAATATCATCATTTTCCCTCAGTTGGTTACTGAGATATGGAATTTTATATTGGGGCAGACAAAAGTAAACAGACTATAGTTACTCAAGGTACTTAGCAACATTCTTCTCAGGAACCACATCTCTTTTGTTCCTATGTTTTTCCTGATTTTTTTTTTCATTCACGCTCCATGATTCACTGCAGACAGCAAAACAAGTACTTTATAACACTTCAGCACACTTAGTCTGGATACTTTTCATTTTCTGAAATGCATCTATTGCTTGACCTATTTTGATCTTAATCGCAGTCGTGCATCTTCCGTCTGATAAATGTCCGTAGGTATGTACATTTATTAACTTGGTTAAGCATTTTCCCTTATATTGTTATCTCATATGTTGGCTTCATCTTTTTCTTTGATATAACCATTATTTCTGTTTTCTTGATATTCACTCTCTGTTACTACAATGATTAAAAGTTGTAGTTCTTTTTCATTTTCTGTATCAATATTGTGTCGTCTGCACAGGTAGATTGTTTATATTATAACCGCCAATTTGAATTCCTGGCCTTTCCTTGATCTCTTTCATTATTATTTCGTCATATATACATATATACCGGTATGTATATATATATATATATATATATATATATATATATATATATATATAGAGAGAGAGAGAGAGAGAGAGAGAGAGAGAGAGAGAGAGAGAGAGAGAGAGAGAGGGAGGAGAGAGAGAGAGAGAGAGAGAGAGAGAGAGAGAGAGAGAGAGAGAGAAGAGATGAAGCGAAAAAATACCCCCTTATCTTACTCCTTGCTTCATGTGCTCATAACTGCCTTCTTTATTTCCCAGTTTAATGCTGCTAATCGTTTCCAATAAGTATTCTTTATTATTCTGAGACCTTTCCCATTAATGTTGTTATCTTCATCACATCGTATAATTTATAATGCACAAATATATGTCTTTCTATGCTTTCATTTGTCTTTCTATTTGTGTTCGTAATGTGTCATCATCATCATCATCATCATCATCATCATCATCATCATCATCATCATCATCATCGTCGTCGTCTTCCACTTCTGCCGTCAAGCGTCGTGGTGAGGAATAATTTGCGCTTCAGCGCCCGATGGGCGGCACTGGATAGTGTCATTCCGTGTGGCTGTACAATGTCTTTGATGTCGCCAATCCATTTTCTTTTTGTACGTCCACTTGATCTCGTCGCAGATGATCTTTGATGTAAGGCCAGTGATGGTGTTGCATTCTAACGACATGGTCAAACCACTTGATCTTTTGTCTTTCACTAAATGTGACACAAGGTGTTGATACAACATTATTTGTTACTTTTCCTTCAACAAATCGATACTATTCTTCACCAATTTCCATTTTTATTTTCTTTATTGTTCTTCTCATTATAATTGTGAGTAGCAGCTTAGTCACATGGCTAATGCGGTTGATTGTACCAAAATCTTCGCATTCAATTGCTCCTGGTATTTTTGGTAGAGCTATAAATACAGATTTCAGACCTTGATAAAAATTACAAAATTGCGCAGAGCTCTTCCTCCTCCTCCTCCTCCACCACACCACCACCACCTCCTCCTCCTCCTCCTTCGCCTCCTCCTCCCCCTCCTCCTCCTCCCCCTTCTTCTTCTTCTTCTTCTTCTTCTTCTTCTTCTTCTTCTTCTTCTTCTTCTTCTTCTTCTTCTTCTTCTTCTTCATCTGCGATCAACGTTTGTTATGAGTCGTCGCGCATAGCATCTATTGTATTGCCTAGATGTCACTTTCCGTTCCATCTTCCGACTTTGACTGTTGGGTTTTTTTTTTCTTCTGAATTCCTCTTCCCACATGCAGATTGCCGTCCGGGCTTGTGTACTCTGCCTGCCCATATGACTTTGTTGCCCTAGCCTTTGTTCTTACAAGAACTTCTACAAGGCAGAAGTGGTTTGACATTCGGTGTGTCCTTCACGTAGACAGATTTCTTTCCAGGGTTTATGATTCCATCAGTCCATTTTGTTGGCTCCCTTATGTTGTCCTATCAAGCTAAACTTGCAGAAATACGGACACACATTAAAGTGAATGACTAGGGGGTGACACACTCCCGTCGAGAGAGGAAGGAAGAAGAAGAGGGGTACATGGTAAGTACAAGCGAGTAAACGACGCCTTCACACGCTTTATGGCAAACTGGGTATATAGTATATGATGCTAGCCCCATCTCTTTTTAGGTCAAACCAATCGGTTCTCGGTGGTTGATGGCTCCAGGTGATGACAGTTAGAAACAAAAGCAAAACAAAAAACTATAATCAAATACAGAGTGTTAGTAAAGTCTCACTACACTTTGTATGTAGAACAGCTGTTTGTTGGGGAGTATATTTTCCGTTTGCATGACGGAGAACATACTCTCCAACAAACAGCTGTTCTACAGGGTGTATTTTTAATGACTGCAGTGTTTGAAAATATTGCCGGTGCAAGTTTTGTATTTACTTGTTATGTTGCATGAACTTTACAGAGGGTGAATACAAAACTTTTTTAAAATGTTGTATATCCCTTACAGGACGTGGCAGTTAACATCAGCATTTTCAGCTGCTGTTGATGTACTAGGCAAATTTTACGTTCAATAGTCTGCCATTGCTTTCTGGACGACCGGCTCCCATACCCCCGTAAGTTACCAGATCGGCGCGAACTGCTGCCGATTCTCGCAGCTGCTGTTTTCCCCACGTGGATATATGGGATTACGAACAATGTCGTTAACTCCTTGGCCAGGGAGGTCGGCATACAAAACTTGAACCGGCAATATTTTCAAGTACTGCATAATCATTAAAAATACACCCTGTACATTCAAAGTGTAGTGAGTCTTTACAAACACCCTGTAGATTCTTTCATTTCAGTTCTGGAGAACCATTAGCCGTGCTTCAGGATCAATGAACCGTTAACTCGATAAATATATCCTCATATATGACCTCCCATTTGGACAGAAGGACGATATATCGCCATACTAGGGTCATTGGTTATTTGCTTTGTTTCGTGATGTCTTCCGCAATTTTAATCCTCAGTGAACATACATTACATTATAAAACTTGTTCATTTGATTGTGTACCACGTGTTTGGTCGAAACCTACTTGTTTGTTTGGCACTGAATCAGTTTAAAAAAAAGATGAGCTACTTTAATTGCTACAGGTTTTACACTGGCTCGGCGCGAACTCAATTTGCTCTATTGGATCTTCAGAATATATTTTCATTGGCTATCATCGTTTCCTGGCGACAAGAATGATAACTCTGACAGATCCTATTACAGAATTTCTCCTCGCTATCTAGCAGGGAGATAAACGATATCTCAATTTCTCTCCTCCTTTCACTTCTGTTGAACTAATGTTTCCCCAGACAAAGTTGGGGAGGCTCAGAAACGAACATTTGACGTGGTGTACGTATAAGGGCTGGGGAAGTATGTAAAAAGTTTAACCCCTTGAGGTGTATTGGTTATCGCGTTGAGTTGAATCAAGAACCGACATCACTGCACTCGGGGTATTCTCATAAGCGCTCAGTCCTCATCTTCAACAGCCAGCGAAGAGTTCAAATACTAATGATACCCATTGAGATCTGATTATATGTCCGTCTTGCTTTACCCGTGAGTGACGACTGTCGACCAGATCCTCTGACCGCCCCTCGCTGCAGCATTCTCTCTAGACCAAGATAGTCTGTTCTTCTGCATTATTCACATTCTCCCAGGAGGCCTACACATTTTCCTTATCATGCATCAAATCACCCCTTAATGATGCGTTACCAGCCAATCTGTCTATTGAGGTGTATTGGTTGCATAAGGGGTGACGTGTCTGAAGGACACAATCTATTCGCAACAGGAGGACATCCTTTCAAACATAAAGCGATATAATAATAATCATAATAAATATCTTGTGTATATTCCAACCATAATATTCGCAACATTAATAGCAGTTGTGTTATCAGTTATGTTAAACTTATCATTTACCCTCGGAACAATCACTATTAATTCAACCCGATTCTTTCTGTTCTTCCGTCTTCTTATATTTCCTCATGCTCCTGCTCCTGCTCTTCCTCCTCCTCTTCCTCCTACTCTCCCCCTCCTCTTCCTCCTCTCCCTCTTCCTCCTCCTCTTACACCTCATCTTTCTCCTTCTCCTCCTATTCCTATTCCTCCTCCTCTTCCTCCTCCTCTCCCTCTTCCTCCTCCTCTTCCTCCTCCTCTCCCTCCTTCTTCCTCCTCCTCTTCCTCCTCCTATTCCTCTTCCTCATCCTCCTCTTCCTCTTCCACTTCTTCCATAACCCCCGGTTCGATTCGTGCATAAGGCCGGGAATGCGTACAAGAACCATTGTTATCTAATATCAAACGCCCCTCCTTCCCCTGATCTCTTGGGTAGTGAATTAGGATGCCTAACCTTCTTAGATAAGGACAAAAAATCAGGAGTCCCCCAGTTTGCAAGCTGCGCACGTTACAAATCCCACGGCAGTTGGAAATCACAAAGAGTAGGCTGTGAGGCCACCATCCTGGCAATGTTGTTTTGGCATGAAATCGTAGCCACGGGTAGTTGGAGCCCGTCACCTGGGATGGAATCTGTCTAGAGCAGTAGTTCTCAACCAGTGGGTAATTTCCCCGCCCCCTCCCCTCACGGGGAGAATTAAGATAATTTCAAGATCGCGTTAATACAAAAACTGATTACTTGATATTGGTTTTCCCTCCATACTTTGCAGTTCTGTACTTCTCGCCCTTCTGAAATTCGTTTTATAACGTAAGTAGACCCGCAAATCACGTTTTACGTCTAGACTTGTTCTAGTATGTGTTATTAAATTTAGCTTCCATTTTTACGTATACTGTGTAAAAAGGGTGTTATAGGGAGGAAATACGAAGGGGGGGGGGGGGTGACACTCTGAACATGTGGCGAAGGGGTGCATGGGCCAAAAAAGGTTGAGAACCACTAGTGTTGAGAAAGCACGCCTGACACAAATACATGCCGAAGTCGGACAGGCTGACATTCGGGGCGCATAACTTGGTGTGACACACTCACCCTGGAAAGAGGAATGAATAAAAAGACGGGCACATGGTGAGTACAGGTGAGTAAAGGACCCCTTTACACGGCTTAAGACGAATTGGGTATATTGTGCTAACCGGCACTGGATGGTCCATGTGGTAAAAGTCTCCCGGTCGCCTTTACCTCCCAGGTAATGTCCGAGCACCCACTTTGACTGGGTCTACCTAGGAGCCCAGGTAATGGAGGAAAGAGGGGGGGAGGGGAGGATATCGACAGACTAAAACACGTGACCAACAGGTCGGTAGGCAAGACTAGGGAAGTGGGGAGGATAAATTACATGAGGTGTATTTCATGGCAAAATATCTGTTGTGTATCCCTTCCTGGATCCTCGTATTATCTGACATTATTTGTCTTAACTTATTATCTGGCAGAATGTGTCTTAACTTATTATCTGGCAGAATGTGTCTTAAGTTATTATCTGGCAGAATGTGTCTTAACTTATTATCTGGCAGAATGTGTCTTAAGTTATTATCTGGCAGAATGTGTCTTAACTTATTATCTGGCAGAATGTGTCTTAACTTATTATCTGGCAGAATGTGTCTTAACTTATTATCTGGCAGAATGTGTCTTAACTTATTATCTGGCAGAATGTGTCTTAAGTTGTTACCTGACAGAATTTGTCTTTAGTTATTATCTTACAGAGTTTGTCATAACCTGTTATCTGACAAAATTTGTCTTAACTTATTATGTGACAGAATTTCTTTTAACTTATTATTTAACATAATTTGTCTTAACTTATTATCTGTCAGAATTTATCTTAACTTATTATCTGGCAGAATTTGTCTTAACTTATTATCTGTCAGAATTTATCTTAACTTATTATCTGGCAGAATGTGTCTTAACTTATTGTCTGTCAGAATTTATCTTAACTTATCAAAGGCCAGAATTTGTCTTATTACCTGACAGAATTTGTCTTAACTTATCAAGGGCCAGAATTTGTCTTATTATCTGACAGAATTTGTCTTAACTTATTATCTGACAGAATTTGTATTACTTTATTGACTGAGAGAATTTGTCTTAACCAATTATATAATGACTATGCTGATAGGCTGGCAGGGAATGCACCTCTTGAAGGTAGATTACCTATGGACAACGGAGGGGTGGTCAAGCACCTGTGGGAAAAAGTGGACAAGGTGGGGGTAACATATTGAGAATCCTTATGTGGAAAGAATGAGATTACCGATTGTTTTTCTTCTCCATCTCCTTCCTCTCCTCCTCCTCCTCCTCCTCCTCCTCCACCTTCTTCTTCTTCTTCTTCTTCTTCTTCTTCTTCTTCTTCTTCTTCTTCTTCTTCTTCTTCTTCTTTTTCTTCTTCTTATCTTCTTCTTCTTCTTCTTCTTCTTCTTCTTCTTCTTCTTCTTCTTCTTCTTCTTCTTCTTCTTCTTCTTCTTCTTCTCCTTCTTCTTCTTCTTCTTCTTCTTCTTCTTCTTCTTCCCGTTATTCCCTACTGTAGAATATCCCACAACTAAGTCAGGTAACATCGTCCTATCTATTGTGATCTCCTGAAACTCCGTACTTGTCATCCCCATACGATTCATTTCTTTCTCTAATTTACGGGGTCCTGTGAAGAAGAGGAAGAGGAGGAAGAGGACGAGAAGGAAGAGGAAGAAGAAGAAGATAATGACGAGGAGAAGGAGCAGCAGGAGCAGGAGGAAGAAGGGGGAGGAGAAGAAAAAGAAGAATCGTGTTGAATTAATAGTGATTGTTTCGATGGTAAATGATAAGTTTAACGTAACTGATAACACAACTGCTGTTAATGTTGTGCATATTATAGTTGGAATATATACCACAAAATATGATGATTTTTTTTTAAAATATTGCTTTTGTATTTGAAAGGATGTACTCCTGTTGCGAATACGTTGCGTTCTTCAGAATCACACACTCAATTAACACAGGTCTATCAGTCGTAAATCAGACACGTTTTCGTTTTACGGTTTTGATAAACGCTGAATGGGAACGTGACGGGGAATACGAATAGCCTCGTCTGATCTTCGCAGCTTTGAGGTCAAGATAAAAGGGCTCGTTGTTATTTTAGAATGATGTAAATTAGTTTTGCCAAGGACACAAGTTAGGTCATTTTAATTTCTGAGGCTGTCTATCTATATGGCTATCGCGCTGCTTGTCTGTCACTCTGATGTCTGTCTCTGTATAATTCATTTGTCCTGGGGGAGGGGGGAGCTCTGAGTGATCACGGGGTATGGTGTCCGTCTCGAGTGCTGGAGGTCCAGGGTTCAAGCCCCTGTGAGGGCCGGGATTTTTTCATCTAGACTTCTAGTAACAAAATTTCCCCTGGTCTCTGGGTAGTGAGATTGGACGCCCGTGTGTATTGTTGCGCACTTTAAAAAAATGCCTTGGCAGTTGGAAATCGAAAAAGAGTAGCCTAACGGTGCTGCCCAAAGGATTTCAGGTTCCTCGCCGGTGCTACGGAGTTCGTGCAGTGAGATGAGATTCTCCGGACTCAGACTTGAGTTAGGAGTAGAACGGAGCACTTATGGGTTACACCCGTGTGACGTGATGTTTATCCGTCGACTAAACTTGTCCTGGCTGCTTGCCTCTTTGCGTGTCTGCTTACCTGTCTGCAAACTGGATTGTTTGATATGAAAGAACTTACACGAGAGATAGAAAGCACATCTGTGAGAGATGGAAAGAACGTTCAGGAGGAACAGAAAGAACCTACATGAGAGACAGAAAGAGTTTCGAGGAGAGACAGAAAGAACCCCAGGAACAAACAGAAAGAATCTAGAAGTGAGACAGAAAGAACATCATGAGAAAAAGAAAGATCATCCATGAGAGACAAAAAGAGCTTCTGGAAGAGACAAAAAGAACTTCCGGGAGAGAAAGAAAGAAGCTAAATGAGAGACAGAAAGAACATCTTGATAAATAGGTGGTACCTCCATGAGAGTCAGAAAGATCCCCCATGAGAGACAGAAACAAACCACCAAGAGGAAACCTCCTTGAGAAATAGTGAAAACCTCCAGGAGGGACAGAAAGAACCTCACTGAAAGACAAAAATAACCTAACTGAAAGACAGAAAGAATCTCCTTGAAAGACAGAAAGAACCTCATTGAAAGACAGAAAGAACGTTCTTGAAAGACAGAAAACATCCCCTTGAAAGACAGAAAGAACTATCTTGAAAGGCAGAAAGAACCTTATTGAAAGACAGAAAGATCCTCCATCTGAAATCCTCGCCGTTGAGTGGAGTGAAGGAAGGGGACAGCCGCGGGTCGAAGGAACCCATTTGGTGTCTGGTATTCGTGTCACTCAAGCAGTGACGAGAGCTGTCAGCAGCGAGGTTCCTGGCTGCCAGCGAATGTCTGGGTCAGAGAGACCTTGCTTTGAACTCAATGGTGGTGTCATTAGGATAGGTCACAGAAAGCACTCTATAATACACTATGTACGTATATTAAGCCTGCTCCGTGGCGATGTAGTTACGGACGCAGTTCGTAATTCCGCATACCCGCGTTCGAAACACAGCTGCGGGCTATTTGGCAACAGACCGCCTTGCGTTTGTATTTACGAAATGGTATGGGTGCCGATTGTTCAGAAAACAATCAAGAGATCACAAAAGCAAAATACTGCTGGTGTTGACTGTGACGTCCTGTAAAGGATATGCTACTAACTTAGCGTTTATTCAGGGGTAGCTGCGGTGTCGCAATGGCTAGACGCTTGCCTATCGGCCCGTGGGTTATCAGATTGAATCCGTGTCAGGGGCGGATTTTTAAAATTAACCTAGTCCCCCAGGTCGGCTTATTCTGAAATTTTTAAAAATGTAAAGGTCCCTTCCCACGCCTAAGGGGCGCACTAGCGTATGATGCCAGACCCATATTTATATAGACCAAACGTCACTAGGTGGCTGATGTGGTCAGTATCTCGCCGACTGTCTTTACTTTCCAAGATATTTCATGGCGCCTGTTTTATGCTGGGTTGACCTGGGTGCCTAGATAATTTTTTTTCGCTCGCTCGCTTTGAACTCACGCGTAGTCCATACACACTATTTATATTAGTGGTGGACTGAATTTTGCATGTGGATTAGCTTTACCTATTAAGTGTCCCTCGCCATCAGGCGAACCCACTCCGACTTCAGAGGTACGTGTAATTTAGGTCCCTAAATCAAGGACGACAGGTCAACATTTTAGTCCAGCTGTCCGGTGTAGGGGTTGAACCGCTTACCTCGGCATCAACACAGCGGATGTTTAAGAACACGTGTTCTTACCTATTCGGCCATGCTGATCTGATCGTTTTTGTTTAAAACTGAAAACCTCCTGAAGTGCGTACCAGGAAATGCCGTGTTAAGTAAAGGCGGCCGCCGTGTGATGCCGCCACATCCCCCAGCCAGAGCTGGTTGATGTATACTAATATGGGCCTGGCACTATATGCCCCTTGCAAGAAAAAAACAAACATGTGAAAGGGCCCTTTACATTTATTACTGAGCTCTGTTAAACAAACGAGAGAAATAGCGTCCTATGGTATTGATTGGTACCCGTAAAATGGAAAAGGGAAGACGTTTATATTAGAAAGCACGTCAGACGCCAAAGAATTCGGTGTTACAGTCGATCGAAATTGGAAATGATAGCTTTGAAATGACGACAGCGTCTGGATGCAGAAACAAATGCACCCGGACGCTGCCAGTTGCGCATTCCCCCCTTCCTCCGCTCCCCTCCCCGTCTCCACCTTCGCTCGCGTTGAACTTAAACATAGTCCATACATGTGCTACTACTAATAGTAGTTGCGGTAGTTGCTACTACTAGTGCGAGCACTGGACTGATGTTTGCGTGTGGGACTGCTTTCCCTATTGCCAGTGTCCCTCGCCATCAGGCGGACCCACTTCGGTTTCAGAGATATTTGCATCTTATAAATCTCTTGGCCTCGTCATAGGTTATGTCTATATCAGGCTGAGTCAGTCTTCCACCTTCCTTTGACAACCTTTGATGATGTTTCATGACCTCACAATTCAGAGCATGTAGAGTATCCACTGTATTCCTAGCGGTATGAGGACGGACGTTGTCCTGCAGCAACAATACTCCTTTTGAGAGAAACCTCGGCGCAACGATCGTATCGCATGCTTTAATTTGTTTACTAGCGTGTCACAACATCTAACACTAGTCAAATCTTGACCCCTTTTCTGGACATGCAACAATATATGGCACTTCATATCTCAAAAGATGGTCATCGTGACCTTGCCGGCGGATTCCTGCGTTGTTTCTTAACCGGAGACAACGGATATTTCCTCTAAAATCTGCCTACCCATTCATACACTCTCCCCTGACTCAAACAACTGTCTCCAATTTGAACCATGAGTCTTCTGTAGATTACACAAGCTTTAAACATACACAAGCAATGTTGTCTTTCCATTGTGCAAGTCGATAGTGGGGGTAGCCATTTTGTAATCGTTATTGGGCATGCGCAAACTGCTCGATCCTCCCAACTCCTACTCTACGTATTGCTTAAAAGCCAGTTTGTGTCCTGAAGTAAGATGCTCCGTTGTCCATACTCTTCTTTGCGTTGACCTCCGAGTTCGGCCGTGCTCATGACATTACCAGCGCAGTTGGCTGTCGACTTCGCTAGCGCGCCGCCTCTTAGTTTGAGTCTTAGTCTGAGTCTGAGCTTGAGTCTGAGTCTGAGTAATACTCTGAGTCTTAGTATGGATCTTAGTATGAGTCTCAGTCTTAGTCTGAGTCAGGGTCTGAGTCTGAGACTTAGTCTGAGTCTGAGTCTGAGTCTTAGTCTGATTCTGAATCTGAGTCTGAGTCTTATTATTAGTCATGAGTCTCAGTCTTAGTCTGGGTCAGGGTCTGAGTCTGAGACTTAGTCTGAGTCTGAGTCTTAGTCTGAGTCTGAGTCTGAGTCTTAATATGATTAGTAGTCTGTCTGAGTCTCAGTCTTAATATGATTAGTAGTCTGAATCTGAGTATTAGTATGAGTAATAGTCCGAGTCTGAGTCTTAGTATGAGAAATAGTCTGAGTCTTAGTGTGGGTCTTAGTATGAGTCTTAGTCTCAGTCTTAGTATGAGTTTTAGTATGAATCTTAATATGAGTCTTAGTATGGGTCTTAGTCTGAGTCTTAGTCTTAGGAGAGAAATATTTATTAGAGGACATACGAAATCACAGCACAATGTACAAGCTGGGCGTCGGATGCGGGCGTGGATCTGTCTGTCTGTCTGTCTGCTTGACTGTCTGAATGTCTATATGCTTAACTACCTGCATGCCTTCTCTGCCTACTTACCAATCTGCCTATATGTCTGCCTGCCTACCTACCTCTCTGCCTGCCTGCATACCTACATCTCTGCTTGGCAGTCTGCCTGTCTACCTGCCTGCCTACCTACCTCTCTGCCTGTCTGCCTGTCTGCCTACATCTCTGCTTGTCTGTCTGCATGCCTGCCTACCTGCCTACCTCTCTGCTTGTCTGTCTGCATGCCTGCCTACCTCTCTGCTCGTCTGCCTGCCTGCCTGCATGCCTACCTGCCTACATCTCTGCTTGTCTGTCTGCATGCCTGCCTACCTACCTCTCTGTTGTCTGTCTGCCTGTCTGTCTGTCTGCCTGCCTACCTACCTCTCTGTCTGCCTGCCTACATCTCTGCTTGTCTGTATGTCTGTCTGTCTGCCTGTCTGCCTACCTACCTCTCTGTCTGCCTGCCTGCCCGCCTGCCTACATTTCTGCTTGTCTGTCTGCATGCCTGCCTACCTACCTCTCTGCTTGTCTGCCTACCTACCTACATATCTGCTTGTCTGTCTGCCTGTCCATGCCTGCCTACTTACCTCTCTACATGCCTGCCTGCTTACCTCTCTGCCATTCTGTCTGCATACCTACCAACCTGTATGTCTTTATGTCTGTCTGTCTGCCTGTCTGCCTACTTACACCTCTGCTTGCCTGCCTGTCTGCATACCTAGCAACCTGTATGTCTTTATGTCTGTCTGCCTGCCTGCCTACTTACACCTCTGCTTGCCTGCCTGTCTGCATACCCAGCAACCTGTATGTCTTTATGTCTGTCTGCCTGCCTGCCTACTTACACCTCTGCTTGCCTGCCTGTCTGCATACCCAGCAACCTGTATGTCTTTATGTCTGTCTGCCTGCTTGCCTACTTACCGACCCACCTATTTATCTACCAACATGTCTGTCTACATGTATGTCTTTCTGCAGCCTATTTACTTACCTCTCTGCACGCCTGCCTACCTACATCTCTGCTTGTCTGTCTGTCTGCCTGCCTGCCTGCCTGCCTACTTACCTCTCTGCATGCCTGCCTGTCTACCTCTCTGACTGCCTACTTACCTCTCTGCTTGTCTATCTACTTACCTCTCTGCATACTGCCTACTTACCTCTCTGCTTGTCTATCTACTTACCTCTTTGCATACTGCCTACTTACCTCTCTGCTTGTCTATCTACTTACCTCTCTGCATACTGCCTACTTACCTCTCTGCATGCCTGCCTACCTACATCTCTGCTTGTCTGTCTGTCTGCCTGCCTGCCTACTTACCTCTTTGCATGCCTGCCTGACTACCTCTCTGCTTCTCTGACTGCCTACTTACCTCTCTGATTGTCTATCTACTTACCTCTCTGCATACTGCCTACTTACCTCTCTGCTTGTCTATCTACTTACCTCTCTGCATACTGACTACTTACCTCTCTGCATGCCTGCCTACCTACATCTCAGCTTGTCTGTCTGTCTGCCTGCCTGCCTACTTACATCTCTGCTTGTCTGCCTGTTTGCATGCCTGCCTACTTATCTCTCTGTATGCCTGCCTACTTACATCTCTGCTTGTCTATCTACTTACCTCTCTGCATACTGCCTACTTACCTCTCTGCTTGTCTATCTACTTACCTCTCTGCATACTGCCTACTTACCTCTCTGCATGCCTGCCTACCTACATCTCAGCTTGTCTGTCTGTCTGCCTGCCTGCCTACTTACATCTCTGCTTGTCTGCCTGTTTGCATGCCTGCCTACTTACCTCTCTGTATGCCTGCCTACTTACATCTCTGCTTGTCTGCATGCCTGCCTACTTGCCTCTCTGCATGTCTGCCTGTCTACCACTCTGTCTGCCTGCCTACCACTCAGTCTGCCTGCCTACTTACCTCTTTCACTGCCTGCATACTTACCTATTTGCCTGCCTGCCTACTTGCCTCTCCGCCTGCCTGCTTGCCCACCTCTCTGCTTGTCTGTCTGTCTGCCTACGTGTCTACTTACCTCTCTGCATGCATGCATGCCTGCCTGTCTGTCTGCCTACTTACCTCTCTGCATGCATGCCTGCCTGTCTCTCTGCTTGTCTGTCTGTCTGTCTGCCTGGCTACTTACCTCCTTGCATGCATGCCTGCCCGCCTACTTACCTCTCTGTATGTCTGCCTGCCTACCTCTCTGCGTGTCTGCCAGTCTGCATACCTACCTCTCTGCGTGTCTGTCTGCATACCTACCTCTCTGCTTGTCTGCATACCTACCTCTCTGCTTGTCTGCCTGTCTGCACACTTACCTTTCTGCCTGTCTGCCTGCTGCATAACTACCATTCTCCTTGTCTGCATACCTACCTCTCTGCCTGTCTGCATACGCATACCTACCTCTCTGCCTGTCTACCTGCTCTGCTTGTCTGCATACCTACCTCTCTGCCTGTCTGCATACCTACCTATCTGCTTGTCTGCCTGTCTGCATACCTACCAACCCGCCTACCCACCAACCTGTTTGTCTGTATGTTTATCTATCAGCTTGCCTAATTACCTACCTACCTATCTATCTACCAACATGTCTGTCAGTATGTATGTCTTCCTGCCAGCTTAGTCCCTGCCCACCTACCCATGTGTGTGTGTGTGTGTGTGTGTGTGTGTGTGTGTGTGTGTGTGTGTGTGTGCGAGCGTGCGAGTGCGTGTGTCCATCCGTGCGTTCTTCCTATGCCTATCTCCCCAGTCTCTGAATGTCGTGCGTTCATGCGTGCGCGCGCATCCTGCAACAATTGGATATGAAAACATGTTTGCGGAATGATTTCTACAGGTATACAGACACACCTAACGCCGACTGACTCATCCAGCGCCTACACTGGTTTCAATAGGCTTGTTCTAGCCGCGAGGGACGGGTACTGGGTGGTCGCGAGGGAGGAAAGACGGGGAAAACTAAGAAACGTTGTTTACCGTCTGATGAAACAGGTGAGCCAGAAACCCGCTCTGCACATGCAGAATTTGTGTAAATATCCCCAACCCCAGGCCGGCGCGAAGACATTTCAGATCACTGCTCTTAAAGAGTTACAGAGACAAAGCTTGACTTCTACCCCTGGCGGGTACCCGAGCAATGCTACCTGTGTTTTCTTACATTTACTTTTAAGAAGAAGGGGGCAAAGAAAAACGCGGTGAAAATAAGATGTCACCGGGTGCGTTCTGGCGTGTTTCCCTACTTATTCGTTTGTTCGCTAGAACACAATTTTCATTAATAAATACTCCAGGTCGTGTCTGTTGCTGGGTGATGATTGTCAGTCGGTAATCTGACTTCCCAGGTAGTGTTTTATTGTGACCTAATTACGGTCCTTGATTTTCTCAAACTAGGTCACGACTCGGAGGTGAAAAATCCAGCTGCATATTTACTTAAGACTTGTCAGTTTGATCAAGTAATTCTCGGTGATGGCGAAGATAACAGTGGGACGGTGTTCAGTGAACATAACGGAATCACATGTCGACAGGCAGTGGCGATCATGTTTACAATCTTTCTGTCCGGTTGTTTAATTACATTAGCATGAAAATATGTGGGTTCAGTGTATATAGCTGCAGAGAATAATTAGCATGAATATATGTGGGCTTAGTGTATATAGTTGCAGAGAATAATTATGTAAACACAGAAGCCACAAACAATATGTTGCACAATTTATTACCTGGAATATTTCTCTGCATCTCGTCAGTCAGGTCCATACTGCACTTATAAGAGAAAGCTCCCATGCACTCCCATGAAAACCTTAAATGTCTTTTTGTGTTTGTTTTCTGAATATATTCTGAAAAGGTAAAGGACAAATGTATCATTTTCCAATGTAGTCACCAATGCGTTCAATGTAAATCTCAAGCGCCGATAAAGTGCTTGGATTCCTGTAGAAAACAATTCTCTTGGTCACGTGTGATGAACTACCTGCTGTATCTTTGCACCGGACCGAAAAGTCTCTCCTCCTTTTGACTCCTTGAGACGCTTGAGTTGTCGAAAGCGGCGGAAATCATTTGGGGCTAGGCCCTGCGAGTAGGGGAAGTGGTACACACTGGGAGTGGAGGTCTTCGAAGGTTTCAACCGTTGCACGTGCAGTATGGGGTCGGGCGTTGTCATGTTGCAAAAGGACACGTTTACTCGGAAATCCACGTCGTTTGGATTTTATTGCGGGTCGAAGATGATTCCTGAGAATATCTGTATACGTATCAATGGTGGCTGTTTCCCCTCTTGGCATGTAGTGCTTTAAAACAACGCCTCGTTCATTTCAAAGGAGAGTCAGCATAACCTTCCCTGCGCATGGTTGCGTGCCACTCTTCTTTAGTTTCGTTGAGGAGGGATGTCCGCATTCCTTGCTCGCTTCCGCGATGTTGTTCCGGAGATGGGTTTGATCAACTAATACCTATCTGTCATCTACTGCTTATACAGTACCTTGCGATGAAGGTAGGGGGGGGGGGGGGGGGGGGGGGGGGGGGGGGGGGGGGGGGGGGGGGGGGGGGGGGGGGGGGGGGGGGGGGGGGGGAGGGGGGGAGGGGGAGACTTGAGCCGGAGTAATTAAGGACCGACTGGCTGGTACAGTCGTCGAGAAACTTCACGTTAGAGTTTTATTTTTGCACCCGAACATTAAAACATCCACACGTGACCGTAATCCATAGTTCCCTGGTGGTTTAATCAACTAATATCATTGACAGTAAAACACTGGTTCATCCGCAAGGGTTTAAATCAACTAATATCATTGACAACTAAAACAATGTTCGCCAGCGATTGGGTTTTCAACCCAATTAAATTTACACTAAACCAAAGTTCCCGGCGATTGGGTTTTAACAACAAAAATTTTACAACAACCAATTTTCCCGCATGGTTTAAACAACTAATTCCCTTGACACTAACCAAGGGTTTCCCCCCCCATGGTTTAATCAACTAATATCTTTACATAAACCAAAGTTTTTCCCCCGATGTTTAATCATCTAATATCATTGGAAAACTAAACCCTGTTCCCGCGATGGGTTTAAACAACCTAATATCATTTTGGGACTAAAACCCAAATTTTTTCCCCCGATGGTTTAATCAACTAATTAATATCATTGACACTAAACCAATGTTCCCGCGATGGTTTAATCAACTACTATCATTGACACTAAACCAATGTTCCCGCTATGGTTTAATCAACTAATATATTGACTCTAAACCCAAAGTTTTCCCCCCCGATGGGGTTTAAAACACTAATATCATTGACACTAAAACCCAAAGTTCCCGGGGTGGTTTTAAACAAAAAATATCATTGACACTAAAACCCAAAGTTCCCCCCCCGATTTGGGGTTTTAAACCCAAATAAAATTTATTTACACTAAACCAAAAAAGGGTTTCCCCCGGGGTTTGGTTTAAACAACTAATTCCCTTTACAAAAAACCAATTTTCCCCCCCCCATGGTTTTTAAACATCTAATATCTTTACCTAAACCCCAAAGTTCCCCCGGGGATGGTTTAATCAAATAATATCATTTGGGACTAAAACCCAAAGTTTTCCCCCGCGGTTTAAATTTAAATAAATTTAAAATCATTGCACTAAACCAAGGGTTTCCCCCGATGGTTTTTTAAACAACTAATATCATTGCCCCTAAAAACCAAAAGTTCCCCCCCGATGGTTTAATCAAATAATATCATTCCCACTAAACCAAAGTTCCCGCGATGGGTTTAAAAACAAATAATTCATTGACACAAAACCAAAGTTCCCGCGATGGTTTTAAAAACTAAAATCATTTACACTAAAAAACCAAGGGTTTCCCCCGATGGTTTTTAAA